>CM042221.1:27410179-27438982 GCA_023566465.1 Cottus gobio
ACAAAGCCAACGGAATATTCTTCTATAAAAGATTAGAGACACATTCTTGTTTGAAGGTTGCAGCGAAACATTCCAGAAATATATTGACGTCATTCTAAACGTGTTCCTTTTGACAACTTTTATATAATGATTTCTTCTTTTTTTAAAGATGTATTATGAGCTGGTGTTAGGAAGTTAAATCTCTAATAAATGAATATATTTATATAAAATATTTCATAAAACATATAATATGTGACTCATGACAGCATTTTAAATGTATTTTGAGTAATTCTTTCAAAAGTAAAAGTCCCTCTAAGAGCTGCTGTGTTTAAATGATTAAATGTTGTTGTTATGAAGACAGGAGACTAAAACCTATAAGAAACAATATTGAGCTTAACTACTAAAAATAAAGAGAATTCAAGTTAGTTTTCATTCCAACTTCATTAAATCTCTCTGTATCTTATGGAAGCGTGAGATGACTATCATACTAGTGTGTGTGTGTGTGTGTGTGTGTGTGTGTGTGTGTGTGTGTGTGTGTGTGTGTGTGTGTGTGTGTCATGTTTACACTGAGTGTGTTGCACGAACACAGTCCAACCCTGAGAGTGAGTCACACAGACACGTTGATGCCTCCGTGGCTTTATTTACGTATGCCGAATGTTTGTATGTTCCTTTTGTTGCACCCTTTACATGCTCTGTGTGTGTGTGTGTGTGTGTGTGTGTGTGTGTGTGTGTGTGTGTGTGTGTGTGAGATGTCTCCAATTACGCGAGGCCGGGCGTGCGAATGTGTGGAATGCCGGGTGACGTCAATGGTGACATTCCCGGAGCCCCGAGTCCCGGGACAACAGCTGAGGACGACAGATTCAAGAGAGGAGGAGGAGGAAGAGGAGGAGAGGATGAAAGAAGACAGCTGAAAGGGAACAGCAGAAATAAAGTGAGAGAGGAGAAAGAGTTAAAGGGCGAAGGAAAAGGAAGAAGAGGAGGCAGAGGAGGGATCCGATCACCTGAGCTGCCTTCTGGGAAGGAGAGGTTTCGTGTTTCGACTCACGGAGCCGCATCCTGACAGGAACAGTCGATATCTACCAGTCACCTCCATCACGGAAACCAGGACAAAACCAGGGTCTACTCCAGAACTCGTCAAACACACGACCTTCACCCAGGAGGCCGCTGCTCGTGTCCCGAGTCAGACCAAAAGTCAGCGTGGACTTATTTCAGCGTCCTCATAACTATGTTTTCATTCATGTATAATCACTTGAAACTAAGTATCGTTGTGTTTTTAGTCCGAGTAGGTCTTCTTAACCGCCATGTTTCTACAGGAGCCCAGAAGGGACAAACCAAACCAGACAGCAACTGTCAATTTTGAAGAGTGAAGGAACTGGGAAGTGTCTTGAACCTGCATTATCTCTAATGTCCATAAGGGGGTGACTCCTCTGGTTGTATAGAAGTCTATGCTTCATGTGTTAAAGCTGCATTCTCTCTCCTGACCACCAGGGGGCGACTCCTCTGGTTGTATAGAAGTCTATGCTTCATGTGTTAAAGCTGCATTCTCTCTCCTGACCACCAGGGGGCGACTCCTCTGGTTGTATAGAAGTCTATGCTTCATGTGTTAAAGCTGCATTCTCTCTCCTGACCAATAAGGGGCGACTCCTCTGGTTGTATAGAAGTCTATGCTTCATGTGTTAAAGCTGCATTCTCTCTCTTGACCACCAGGGGGCGACTCCTCTGGTTGTATAGAAGTCTATGCTTCATGTGTTAAAGCTGCATTCTCTCTCTTGACCACCAGGGGGCGACTCCTCTGGTTGTATAGAAGTCTATGCTTCATGTGTTAAAGCTGCATTCTCTCTCCTGACCACCAGGGGGCGACTCCTCTGGTTGTATAGAAGTCTATGCTTCATGTGTTAAAGCTGCATTCTCTCTCCTGACCACCAGGGGGCGACTCCTGGTTGTATAGAAGTCTATGCTTCATGTCTTAAAGCTGCATTCTCTCTCCTGACCACCAGGGGGCGACTCCTCTGGTTGTATAGAAGTCTATGCTTCATGTGTTAAAGCTGCATTCTCTCTCCTGACCACCAGGGGGCGACTCCTGGTTGTATAGAAGTCTATGCTTCATGTCTTAAAGCTGCATTCTCTCTCCTGACCACCAGGGGGCAACCCCAGTTTCAGCCACAGAATGAAAAACATGATCAAGTTTTATTTACGTTTCCATCGTGGACGTAATATTTCATATCAGCGGTCACGTTGTGGTGCTTCAACAAGAGGAACTGGGAAGTCATATTTCATATCACATCCCAGTTTCTCTTGTTGAAGCACCACAATGTGAACAGCCTTGAAACACTATTACCGGTATTGAAACTCTGCATTTGGCGTATATTTCTATATATATATATATATATATATATATATCCTTCTGGCCCACCTTGCCCTGAGACACTATGTTTATGGAGTGAGGATAGAAAGAAGAAGAAAAAACAAAACAAGCTTCCACCGTATCGGTTACAGCCGGCAGTCTGTCCGGGCTAATGGGATTTAAGGGGAGAGCTCTGGCCAGCGTCAAAGTCACCTCTGAGGAGAGTCCTGTGCCAAGACCAGGGACAGTTGGAGGAGGGGGGGGGATTATTCCAGAGAGAAAACGAGGGGGAACAGCTGAGAGAGACAGGAAGAAGGGGGAAGGAGGGGGAGGAGCCTGGAGAGGAGGAGCAGACTGCTGTCAGGATCCAGGGCTTTTCATTTGGTGCCATTGTTGCAGTAAAACGAACGCCCGGCGGCTGCTTCAAGCAACTGGTTCCCAGTTGGAGACGTGGCTGACTGGGACTGGGGAAGGTTATGAAACCAATGCCAGCTCGGTGGGCTGGATTAAGAAGGTGGGGAGGGGGGCGGGGCTTGAACCTCACGCACACATGCTGGCTACACCCGTGAGAAATGTCTACAAAAAGGCCCGAATACGTTTATTTACGCCAAGATAAGAAGATCATTCTGCTTATTTCACATTAAACATTTATTTCATACATCTTTATACTTTCATAACTTTTCTCACTGATTTGAAGTACAGAGACCTTTAAGTCCTTAAGGCAACGATGACCTCATCACTCAGGGCAACAACAACAGTACTCTGGTTCTGGTTCTTCTGCTTATTCTCAGCTGTTACAACTGAAATCAGCTGTCGAAGCTCCACATGTTCCTCCAGCTGTCTTTCTCTTCTTCACTCCCACCACAGGAGGGATCCCAGTACTTTACACCACTACAGGAGAATTCCCAGTGAGGATGATCTCTCTCTCTCTCTCTCTCTCACCCTCTCAGCTGTCGGCAGTCAACAGCTGTGTTGGTGGTTGTGTGTGTCAGTGTGTGTGTGTGTGTGTGTGTGTGTGTGTGTGTGAGCAGAGCACATGTGACCGCCTGTTGCCACGCAGAGAAAAAAAAACATTCCGTGTCTCTCTGTCCGCGAGCCAGACTCCAGTCAAAGTATTTCCCTTTTACTAAGTCCAGCTATAATACATAAAGACTGAGTGAGTGAGTGAGTGAGTGAGTGAGTGAGTGAGTGAGTGAGTGAGTGAGTGAGTGAGTGAGTGAGTGAGTGAGTGTGTGTGTGTGTGTGTGTCTCTACTTACGGACTGGACTTGGACAGCCTCCGTTTGAGTTCCCCAGGTCTCCCAGCAGAGCACCTGGGACAGAGGAACACATGAACCATCTGCTTGTTCACCTGAACAGCTCCAACAATAACCAATAAACAATGTAAATGCTGCACATCCCGCTGTAAAAAAAGAATAATGACATCAAGTATGTCATTAAAACAAAGTGAGAGGATCACTTCACTCTGGAGGATGTGAGACATTTTAATTAGCAAGAGAATTATTGCATTATGGCCAATCACGTGTTGCGTGAGGGTCACAGTGACCTTTGACCTTTGACCAGCAAGATCTGCATCGGTTCAAAGCGGACGTTTGTAAATTTGAAAACGAGCAATCAAGTCGGTCCTGAGATATCTTGAGAAATGGGGCCGGACGCGAGGTCACGATGACCTTTACGGACAAAATCTGATCCGGTCATTTGAGTTGGGGTTTGTGCTGAAAAAAAAAACTGTTACCACCATGACATGTCACTCACACACTTGTTAACATCGTCTTAAAATATTTTTTTTATTTTATAAATCAGAGTAATTTAAAATAGTGAGAAAAAAAAGATTTTAAATATACAAGATTGTTGTGTTGAAAGTATGCATAAGAAAATACAGATATATTAGCTGAGCTTTTGTTACAAATATGAAAACAATCCTTTTATTTTGAAACATTAATTCATCCAGAGACAGTTTATAACTGTTTATAACTGTTTATAATTTATTTAATCATTTATAACCATTTATAACCTTTTATAACCTTTTATAACAGTTTATAACATTTTATAACCGTTGTGTTTGGTGTGATGAATCAGCAGAGTTGTGGTAAAACATTTTGAATATACAATAAAGTTTCAAGTTAAAATGAGTTTCCTGATTGAGGAAGAATAATAAGATGAAAGAATACGTTTTTCTGACGAGGAGCAGAAGCTGCGTTCTGCATCTCTGTTATAAGGAACGTGAAGAAGCCACGCTGGTAATGTGGGATGGGGGAGGGGAGGGGGGGATGAAGGGGGAGGGGGGGGGGGTTATCCATTACTGCTCCGTGAACCCTCCTGCCTTCGGAGAGCGGCATGTTATGAAAGCTGCTGTAATGCATTTGTTGCGCGTTACATCACCTAATTCTGACTCACAACCAGATTACGCCGGTCGGAACAAAGCTTGATAAGTAACCTTGTCTGAGACGCAGAAAATGGAGCACAAATCCTTTTAGTCGGGAGGGCGAAGGATCAGGTTCACGGCACGGAGGCGGCGGGAAAGCGGGCGGGTGGGAGAGTGAAAGTGGGCGGGAGAGTGAAAGTGGGTGTGATAGTGAGAGTGAGAGTGATAGTGAGAGTGATAGTGGGCGTGATAGTGGGCGTGATAGTGGGCGTGAGAGTGATAGTGAGAGTGAGAGTAAGAGTGGGCGTGAGAGTGAGAGTGGGCGTGGGCGTGAGAGTGATAGTGGGCCTGATAGTGGGCGTGAGAGTGAGAGTGGGCGTGAGAGTGATAGTGAGAGTGATAGTGGGCATGAGAGTGATAGTGGGCATGAGAGTGGGCGTGATAGTGATAGTGGGCGTGAGAGTGAGAGTGGGCGTGATAGTGGGCGTGAGAGTGGGCATGATAGTGGGCGTGAGAGTGATAGTGATAGTGGGCGTGAGAGTGATAGTGGGCGTGAGAGTGATAGTGGGAGTGAGAGTGGGCGTGAGAGTGATAGTGAGAGTGGGTGTGAGAGTGAGAGTGGGCGTGATAGTGGGCGTGAGAGTGAGAGTGAGAGTGATAGTGGGCGTGAGAGTGAGAGTGGGCGTGAGAGTGGGCGTGATAGTGATAGTGAGAGTGATAGTGGGCGTGAGAGTGGGCGTGAGAGTGATAGTGGGCGTGAGAGTGATAGTGAGAGTGATAGTGGACGTGAGAGTGATAGTGGGCGTGAGAGTGATAGTGACCGTGATAGTGGGCGTGATAGTGAGAGTGGGCGTGATAGTGAGAGTGATAGTGGGCCTGATAGTGGGCGTGAGAGTGGGCGTGAGAGTGATAGTGAGAGTGATAGTGGGCGTGAGAGTGGGCATGATAGTGGGCGTGAGAGTGATAGTGGGCGTGAGAGTGATAGTGGGCGTGAGAGTGATAGTGGGCGTGAGAGTGATAGTGGGAGTGAGAGTGGGCGTGATAGTGGGCGTGAGAGTGAGAGTGATAGTGAGAGTGGGTGTGAGAGTGAGAGTGGGCGTGATAGTGGGCGTGAGAGTGATAGTGGGCGTGAGAGTGATAGTGGGCGTGATAGTGAGAGTGGGCGTGAGAGTGATAGTGAGAGTGATAGTGGGCGTGAGAGTGAGAGTGGGCGTGATAGTGGGCGTGAGAGTGATAGTGATAGTGGGCGTGAGAGTGAGAGTGATAGTGGGCGTGAGAGTGATAGTGAGAGTGATAGTGGACGTGAGAGTGATAGTGGCCGTGAGAGTGAGAGTGGGCGTGATAGTGGGCGTGAGAGTGATAGTGATAGTGGGCGTGAGAGTGAGAGTGATAGTGGCCGTGAGAGTGATAGTGGCCGTGAGAGTGATAGTGATAGTGGACGTGAGAGTGATAGTGATAGTGGGCGTGAGAGTGATAGTGGGCGTGAGAGTGGGCGTGATAGTGAGAGTGGGCGTGATAGTGAGAGTGGGCGTGATAGTGAGAGTGGGCGTGAGAGTGATAGTGATATTGAGAGTGGGCGTGAGAGTGATAGTGGGCGTGAGAGTGAGAGTGATAGTGGGCGTGATAGTGAGAGTGGGCGTGATAGTGAGAGTGGGCGTGATAGTGGGCGTGAGAGTGGGCGTGAGAGTGAGAGTGATAGTGATAGTGATATTGAGAGTGAGGCGGCGGCCCTCGGACCCGGAGGAGACACACGAGGGTGTTTTGTCACCATCAGGCTCCCGGTGGCCTCACACTGACGAAGTTCTGTGTGTTTAATTAAAGCTGCGCTTCAGGAGGTGAAAAAAAAAAAGAGTAAGAAATGAAAAATAAACAACACCTGTTATTTATGAAGAAGAAAGTATCTGCGTCACCATGACAACCGTGTCTCTAAAAAAAGAGTGGCTTATTTGAGCTTCGTGAAAACAATAAAGAGATCAGATCTTTGACGCGAGTGGAAGATGCTCAAAGGTCTCCGAGTGCATTTACCCACATACACACACGATTATATATATATATATATATATATATATATACACACACACACACATATATTAACAACAGTAAATCTATTAATATATAATTAGAATAAGATTCTCTAAACATTGTACTTGTTAATTAATTTCAGGTGCAGTTCAATAACATAATTAATTAATCACAACCTTTTGTGAAATTAAAATGACGACATAGACCTTGTTCAGCCTGCCGTTTCCGTTAATTTGTCCACCTCCGAGTGTAATACGCTGTAATCTTCATAATCGGTTTGGCTCAGCAGCTTATTGATAATCTTTACATTTACACCCAGAGAAGACAAAAGTATTTACGGATTCAACGCGTACATTTTAAAGATGTCTCATGTGTTTGTTATGCTGTAACACAGAAAGACGATCGGCCTCCACGAGCTGCAACGAAGGTCACGCAACAAATACATTCTGCTTTCACGCAGGACAGGAACAGCGGTCTCCTGGGTGAAAGTCTGGTGTGTGTCGTTCTTTATTCTGCGTAACCTGAGCCGGCTCATGGTAACTTAGTTGCTTACTGAATATCACTGAGAGTGAAAAACAGGAACAACTATCCATGAGATCATCAGATCTGAGATGCTGTCAATCAAACTCTGTGGGCGGAGCTCTGAAGCCGTTGTTTCAGTTCTCTTTTGTAGAAGTTTTTGTCAGAAGTTTTTCTTTTCTTCCTCTCACATTCTTCTATTTTTATTTTCTTCTTTCTATAGTTTTCATTCATTTTCTTCCGCTAACATGTTTTTAAAATGTTTTCCATTTTGTTGCCGAGCATGTGAGGATTCCACCAGATCACTCGTCATTTAAAAAAGAAAATATATTATGATATATATAAAATACATATTCTAATATATATTATATTACGTATAAAATAATATATTATATAATATATAATATTATATACATATATATAATATATATATAAATATATTATATTAGAATATATTACATTATATACAAATATTCTGGTTGCATCCTTCAGCAGCTCAGACTTTGTTCAGACGATGATTGATTATTGATTGGCAGCTGCGTCTCCATGGCGGCCCTTACCCGCGCTGGCTGGTCGCTGTGGTAACCCCGGCGACACGGTGTTCCTCTGCAGAGCCGGTTGCTGTGGCGACAGGAGGCGGGGGTCGGAGGTCACGAAGGAGGCGGTGGTGATCAGGGCGCCGCCGGGGTTGTTACTGAACTGGAGGGCCGCCGCGTTCTGATTGGACACCGGCACGGTGACGGGCATGGAGAAGGTGGGCTGTGGGACTGTGGACTGGTGGAGAGACAGGAAGAAGGCGGGGCTTAGACGGCTGTGTTCACACACACACACACACAGTAATGAATGAACAGGTTAGTGATCTGCAGCAGAGCCGGCGAAACACACACACACACACACACACACACACACACACACACACACACACACACACACACACACACACACACACACACACACACACACACACACACACACACACACACACACACACACACACACACACACACACACACACACACACACACACACACACACACACACACACACACACACACACACACACACACACACACACACACATACACATACACATACACACACACACACACACACACACACACACACACACACACACACAATGCAAGGTGACTTGGTGGAAAGGCCTCTCATCTCATGCCAGGTTAAGACTCTTGTTACAGCAGCAGGTTATTGGGTCGGGTTATTGGGGAGATTCCAGCAGCCCCCCCCCACCCCCCTTCCCCCACTGACATGTGCTCGTCACTGGGAGTGTGACGACTCGTTCTACTGGGTGACAGATCTCCTAGTTCCTCCTCCAACACCTGAAACCTCTCCAGAGGAAACTCACACTTTGTTTTTATTTTATTTTGATATATGTGCTTCCTCGTGACCCGAGTTGACCAGACAGACAAAACGGGGTTCTGGGAAACAAATGATAATAATTTGAATCAAGGGCACAGACCCGGGTTGTCCAGCCATGTGATCCAATTCACCCAGTCCCAAGTCCCTCTGAAAGAAGGACTTCTATATTTAGAATGTGGGCCAGCTCAAAGAGCCGGGGACCCAGTTAGAGAGGACGAGGGCACCTTCCTGCCCTCCCTCCTCCGGTACACGCTCACTTCTGTTGTGTTCTTTATCAGGGGGAGAGGGGGGGAGTGAAAAGGAGAACAAAAAAAGTGAGAAATATGTTTAACATAAGACCTCTCTACACACCGTGGGACGCAATGAAAATGCCAAAAAAATATATTTATTTGTTTCAAAACTAAAGTCCTGCGAAGATTCCAACTCCAGTAGATTCAGACTACCAGGACCGTCTCGACCCGGAGCGCCGCCGAGTTTCCTCTGAGCGAAATGCTAATTTGCTGAGTGAATTTGAGTTCCCTCTTTATGTCTTGGGCTTTTATTGTGAAAGGTGCGTACGATGCCTTTTGTTAAAAGGAGCAATAAAGTTGTTTTCGACTTGTTTTCGACTTTGGAGAATATATTTTAATATGTTTGTTCAGCATAGTGTGATTGGTTGATGCATTTATCTGCAAAACCTGAAAAAAATTCAACAGCTCCAAAAAATATGTTGACGTATAAAAATTTAATCGCATCAAAAAAGGTCTAAAACACTTTATTTATTTTAAGGGATCAGATCATAACAATCTATTGTTATTGTCAGAACGTTTGGGATTTCCTTGAAAAAAAAGCTCAAATCAAAAAGTTATATTCTATTTAAAAAATAATCAAAACGTTATTCTCCAAACATGTCGAATAGTTTTTCTTGCCAGTGGAAATAATTTGAAAAAGCTTCTTTCTTAAAAATTGTAAAATCTACGACGGCTCTTCCGACTCCCTGAGATTTTAAAGGTAACGGCTAATGTAGCGGCTAACGGTAGCGAATAGCAGTAGTGGCTAATGTAGCGGCTAAAAGTAGTGGCTAATGTAGCGGCTAAAGGTAGTGGCTAATGTAGCGGCTAAAGGTAGTGGCTAATGTAGCGGCTAAAGGTAGTGGCTATTGTAGCGGCTAAAGGTAGGGCTAAAGGTAGTGGCTAAAGGTAGCGGCTAATGTAGCGGCTAAAGGTAGTGGCTAATGTAATGGCCGATATAGTGGCTAAAGGTAGTGGCTAATGGTAGTGGCTAACGTAGTGGCTAAAGGTAGTGACTAATGGTAGTGGCTAATGTACTGGCTAATGGTAGTGGCTAATGTAGTGGCTAATGTAGTGGCTAATGGTAGTGGCTAATGTAGTGGCTAAAGATAGTGGCTAAGGTAGTGGCTAATGTAGCGGCTAATGGTAGTGGCTACAGGTAGCGGCTAATGGTAGTGGCTAAAGGTAGCGGCTAATGGGAGCGGCTAACAGCACGGCACCACTGCACACTGGCCAAGCAGGGGGATGGGGGGGAGGAGAGAGGGGGTGATGATGGGGGGATGAAGGGATGGAGGAGTGTCAACGCTTGAGAAGATGGATATCGACGCCTGGCGTGTTGTTGGATAAAATAAAGACATATCTGCAGATATATTTGGTTATTAAAAAGTCAGAATAAATAAATAGATGAATACTAAATATTAGCTGAGACGGTGATACAGCCGTGCACATCTTTTCTTGACTTATTAAAAGACACAGTTATCAGTTTGTTGTTTACCATATGGATGTATTAATGCACTGTGTTTATTGTAATTATGATTATTTATTGTATTCTAAATCACCAAAACATACGAATAAATATTGAAGAATTATACGTCTTATTTTGGAATAGAGACTTTTTATTGCATCAAAACTACAGACCTCTCCGTCAGACATAATTTGCTCTCCACCAGAGTCCACAGCCTCTGGTTGCTAGGAGATTGGTGACATAACCCAAAAATTATATAAAAACAAAATTAAAAAGCCGTCACTTCTCTGAATATGCATTTCAAACGCGTCCTCCTTGCCCTTAATCCGTGTTTCTGGCAAATTACAAGTGAATTTACATCCAACGCCTCCGACTTGTTTGATAGCAGACAACCGGGTTAATTGGGCCCTCACCGCCGTCCTGCAGGTCTAATGCAGAGGGCTGGGAGGTAAATAACAAACAGGCGGTGAGGGAGAGAACAACAGGACCTCTTTCCGGGTTTCCTGGACTCAAGGGTGAATCACAACGCATTTAACTCGTGGCCTACTTTCCCGTTCCCTCTCGTCCTGGAAGCCTTTGAAAGTGGGTTTTATTTTTATCCCAACTTCACGACTGTCACATCCTGTTTGTTGAGCAGCTGTGAGACACAAAGCAAACGTTTGACCTCAAGACGTCGCGGCACCTGACCCGTAAATTAAAGTTTAACTCTCCGTCTTCAACTTTCCTAATATTTGTATAAAATAAGAAAACGGTTTAATCTGAGGCTCCAACCCCCCACCACACTACCCCCCCTCACCCCCCCACACCCCACGCCCCCCTCACCACGCTCTCCCTCGCCACGCTCCCCCCCCCCCCCCCCCCCCCCCCCCCCCTCGCCACGCTCTCCCTACCTATTTCAGTACAAGCAGGATTAAGCTTGTATATCCCGGCCCCTAGCTGTCATGCTGGGGATTATGATGCTGGGGGGAGGAGGGGTGGGAGGGGAAGCTTCCTCCACTGTGAGGAAGGTGAGCCATGCAGCTGAGCGGCGGCGGGGGGCGTCGCACTGCCGAGTCTTCAGAGATGGCAGTTTGTAATAACGTTAACAAAGCATCGCTGTATTTTAAAGGATCTTTGATCTTGACCTTCAGGAGCTTCGTATTGACCCTTCAACCCTCCTGCAGACACAATACAGTCCACGTTTCTATTGAAGACTGAAGCGTCTTAGCAACCCCCCCCCCCGTTTTAAATCAAAACCAGCTATGAAATCTGTCAGTACATTAAAAAGGAAGAACACCTCGGAGAAAAGTGACTCTTTGAAAATGAATTGTTTATGAAACTGACTCGTTAAGATAAAGCTGAAGCAATTAAACTCTGAAAGGAAATTAATAAATGTTTTAACTCTTAATTAAGTTCCAGCTTCTAAAATACTTCTTTTCTCTTCGCTCCGTGTTGATCAAACTGAATATCTTTGGGGTTTTTGGATCCGCTGGTTGAAGTAAACGATATTCGACTCATTTTCCCGACATTAACTTATCAAAATGATCGTCGGCTTAGTTTTAACCCTTCAACCGTCAGAGGGGCTTGTGGTGGTGATTTGGTGGTGGTGGGTGGGGGGAGGTGGAAGGGGGTGGGGGGAGTGGAAGGAGGTAGAAGGGGTGGGGGGTGAAGGCGAGTGCTCTGTGAGTAGTCAGACCGCCATCAGCAGCCGGAGAACCTCTGGTTGTCAGCAGCAAGGGGGGGAGGGGGGTGTTACACAAGGGGGGGGCGGTACTCACTGACAGCCTATAGTTCTGCATCATTTTATCAAACTCCTCGTCAATTTTTTTGTATTTCTCCTCAGTGCGGGGGGTGAGGGAGAAGGGCTCCTCGGGGTCTGGGCTCTCAGAGTCCCGGTGCTCTTTCTTGTTCAGAGCCTTCATTTCCCCAAACACAAGAAGAAGAGGAGGAGGAGGAGGAGGAGGGCAGACGGGACAGGAAGAGAGGGAGGTAGAGAGAGAAGAAGAGGAAGAGGAAGAAGAAGAAGGGTGGGTTAGATGAGGTGACATAAAGTGTGCCGGTACTCACGCCGTAGCGCTTGAAGAGGCTGTCCAGGTCCTCCGTCTTGCGGTACTTCTCCTCGGTGAGCGGGCTCTGGTCGATGGAGTCGTCTCCGTCGGGCTCGGGGCTGTTGCAGCCGTTAAAGCCTTTCTTCCTCAACGTCTGGAGCGGCCAGAGAGGAAGAGGAGGAGGAGGAGGAGGAGGAGGCACGTTTACATTTCATTTTTCATGCACTTTTCTGGGCTTGACCAACTTTTATCCCCCCAAAAAAAGAAGAATAAACTAATTTCCTTTCACACAAACACAAAAATAAAATAAACTGATGCAACTCGACACCTCAAGACCTGAAGACATAGCACCACCTACAGGAAGCTACTGCCTTTAAACATCCAATGCATCACACACGTCACACACTGTAACCACGTCACACACTGTAACCACGTCACACATTGTAACCACGTCACACACACACACACACTGTAACCACGTCACACATTGTAACCACGTCACACACTGTAACCACGTCACACACTGTAACCACGTCACACACTGTAACCACGTCACACACTGTAACCACGTCACACACTGTAACCACGTCACACACTGTAACCACGTCACACACTGTAACCACGTCACACACGCACATTGTAACCACGTCACACACGCACACTGTAACCACGTCACACATTGTAACCACGTCACACATTGTAACCACGTCACACATGCACATTGTAACCACGTCACACACGCACACTGTAACCACGTCACACACGCACACTGTAACCACGTCACACACTGTAACCACGTCACACACTGTAACCACGTCACACACGCACATTGTAACCACGTCACACACTGTAACCACGTCACACACGCACACTGTAACCACGTCACACATTGTAACCACGTCACACACGCACATTGTAACCACGTCACACACTGTAACCACGTCACACACACACACTGTAACCACGTCACACACTGTAACCACGTCACACACTGTAACCACGTCACACACTGTAACCACGTCACACACTGTAACCACGTCACACACTGTAACCGTGTCACAAGCACAGATTTCTTTAGTTTCCTACAGCGCATCACTTCCCAAACGCTCCATAAGTAACTCAGTAGTCTTACGTCTCGTTACACTGAACCTCAGCCCGTGTCTTTCATTACAGTTTCTTTCAGGCGCTACCAAGCGTTTGTCCAACCAGTGGTCACATTTTCAAAACTCTAAACACAATTAGCACAGCATCGGTCTTTTGTGGCCATACCATTCACACATTTCCTGTTTTCAAACAATATGCAGTCAGTGAACACATTTCCACAATGCTTACATTTTCTTAACAGACAAGCTAGACCTCCCAACAAAATTATGGATTGTTTTTGTATTATTTACGAATGTTAACACACAACATCCCACAATGGCAAAAACAATATTCCAAACCTTAGATACAGTCTAAAAACCTCTTCTGCAATGATATCAGTTCTAAAACAATATATCTCAGCTGATAATAAACAAACAATTGAATAATTGACACACAGCTGATTTATGTTGGGTAAATTGGGCAAACCACAGCTGATTCCAGTCTGGCTTAGACTCAGTGGCATTACTTATACAGTAAAAGGAGGACTTTGAGGAGTCATGTTTTTGGAAACAGAAACATTAAAAAGACTTTTTGCCGTTGTTTTTTTGTTCAGAATGCTCTTGTGTGTTTCATGGATATTTTGTTCACTGTAAGCAATACTGTAAAACCTTTTCTGTTCTATCATACTGTAAACAGTATTTATACTGTACCTCCTGTAGTAAACAGTAAAGGGAAAAAAACTGATTTGTTTTTTACTGGAATGCTTTTGTATGTGAACATTACATGTGGACATACAGTTCCCAACCAATAAACTTAATGTAAAAACAGTGGATTGCATGTTTTGCATGCAAATACCTGTAAAACTGAAACATAGAAGTCTATGCAGTTTTTGTAATGTCAGCAATAGCCAGTATTTTGAAACCTGGTGTACTTTGATTGACTGGAAGGACCTTGTGAAGTGAAAACAAGAGTTATTCTTTGACAGAATAATTTCATTTTGAGTCAGATTTCCAGTGTTTTGGTAAAGTTAGTGTGTGCAGAGAAAGATGTGTTCTATTTTGAAATGAAGAGTTAGTAAATATTTAACAAAATGTGTTTTTGAGAAGAAAATTATCCATTTGGCCAATTGTGGTTTGTAGGTGTGAGTCTGTGTTAAGAGTTTAGAAAAAGTATCTGAAGTATGGGTAAGCGCTTGTTAGCGATTGAAAAAAACTGTAATGATGCCGTGTCGAGTCTAGCGGCGTCTGATTAATACAGAAGAAGTTCCACGACTCCCACTGCGAACAATCACTTGGAAGCGAAGGATGATTCAACGGCGTGTAAGTCAGCCGGCGGGAAACTTTCCCTGGAACCGGAGCGCCGGAGCGCGGCTCCTGATTCTGGAGGAATCAGCCTCACAGGCTGAAGCCAGGTGAGGGCAGGAGGGGAACGAGGCCATGTGGATGTCAGGGCGGAGAGACTTCACAGTTTTAATAATAACAGCTCTACGATATGAATCTCATTAAAACTGAAGCCATTATCATCATCATCCTCATCATCCTCATCATCACGTCAGAGCTTTTATCCCCCGACAGAAACGGCTTATTAGACGAGATTTGTTCCGACACGGAGCCGGTCGCCCGGTTCTGCTGTTCGGTCTCTGATCTGCAGCTTTAATGCATTTTTTTTTAAACGCACAGGAGCGCCACCGCCAGCGCTCTTTGTTGTCCACCGCTCAGAGAAAACACGCGTGTGTTCTGACCTAAAAAAGAAAGAAAGAATCGGGAGAATAAAAGGAACCAAAGGAAAACTAAAATACATAAACGGCTCCAACGGGACAAAGACGAGGGCTGCATGGAGGACAGAATCGACCCCCCGGCTGTCAGGACACAAAGAGACAAAGAGCCCTAAACTAACACACATTTACACCTGAACAGCAGCCATTATTCTGTGTCTGACCCCGACCATCATCATCATCACCATCACCACCATGATCACCGTCATCACAATCATCATCACCGTCGTCATCATCATCATCATCACCATCCCCCTCATCACCATCACCACCTCACAAAGAAAGATGGCTGCCGTTTCCTTTTCCTTCTTTTGGAACACAACATCCTGAAGGAACGGTTTCCAACCTGCTGTCAAGGGAACTTTTGAAAAACATCCAAAATAACAAAAGAAATGCATAAAAAGGTAAATGATGATTGGTCAGGTGTTGGCGCTAAAGGCTACGCCAGAAAACAGAGTAGAAGAAGAAGAAACCTCGGCCATCTACGATCAGGAGATGAACAGCTGATCGGTCATGTAAAGGTTTGCTGGTCACAACTTATTCTGCATCTT
Source organism: Cottus gobio (assembly GCA_023566465.1). Classification (NCBI taxonomy): domain Eukaryota; kingdom Metazoa; phylum Chordata; class Actinopteri; order Perciformes; family Cottidae; genus Cottus; species Cottus gobio. Next base: position 27,425,957 of record CM042221.1, read on the forward strand.
TTATCATCAACTCTTCTTAGAAAGAAAACAACAACATTGGGAAGTTTTATTCTGAAAGGAAAACACGGCTCGTGACGGATGTTTACAGCCCTGATGCACGCACGCACGCACGCACGCACGCACGCACGCACGCACGCACGCACGCACGCACGCACGCACGCACAGATCAGCAGACCATCTGTTCACCTGTCCGCTGCCTCTCTCTCTTCCTCTCTCTCTCTCTCTTCCTTTCTACCTCTATTGTGTTGCCAGGGTAAGAATACCCTGCAGAGCACCACGCCGGCCTCTGACTGGCTGCGACTTCTGAGAAGCCCCGCCCCCCTCCCTCCCTGACTCGCTCGCCCACCCGCCTGTCCACCCGACCTCTGTCTCCAGCTCTCCATTAAAAAACGCTGCTGCTCTCTCCCTCTTTTTTGTCTCTCCATCTCATCTCTCGACCCACCACCTTTAACGCAGCTCTCCCTCTCTCTCTCTCATGCAAGTGCAAAGTCTCACACTCGTCCTTCTGTGTTTTATTGCCCTTAACATCTCTCTTTCTTTCTGTAATGTCTCCATATGAGAGTCTCCCTGGTTGCTCGTTTCCTCTCATCCTCTCCCTCCCTCCTTCCCTGTCCTCTTTTGCCCTCCTGTTTCCCAGAGCTTTCTCGTCGTGTTTTCTCTCTCTTTCTCTCCCTCTTGCTGTTCATCCCTCGCTCTCTTCTCGGGGTGGTTATCAGACCTCTATCCTCGACTACATTATATTTTGCTTCTCACTCTCTTTTTGCAGTATTGGTAGATTTGTTTTTTATTGACGAATAGCTTCAAAAGGCTCCACTAATTCAGTGATGAACTCATTTTCCTAGATAATCCTTCACAATAAAAGCCCCCTGCTATGTTTTCGGCTTCCTCTTCCTCCATATAATATTACTAGACTTGTTTTATTAAAGAATCGCTGCAAACAAAGCTCCGCTAATTCGGCGATAAAACACATTTTGAAGGATCTTCACAATAAAAGTGCGGCGGTATTTTTTTTTAGCCAAAAGCTTTTATTTTGAAGCACGAGGCCACGGTTGTCCTTCATGCACCTAATTTTGATCTGTTTCTCCGGACGACATCTGTCCAACCCTGATCCCTCCTCCCTTCCTCTCCTTGAGGTTTTACTTCACATTTAAAGGTTTTCTTTAATCTTTCATCTCAACGGAGCGTCTACGGATAAAATATTCAGACTGTGAAAACTCGGCAGGGTTGTGATTTTAAGGCCGTATGAATAAACCAATAACGTGTTGTCTACTTCTTCTTTGATGAGATGGTTCCCGAATAAAAAATAAATCACAATTTTGCCACTTGTTTCTGACTCGTGTCTTCATCTCCATCCATCAAAGGAAAGAAAACAAAAAGCAGAAAACTTTCTTCTGGAACAGAAACAACAACCTCAGGTTGCTCACGTCGCTTTTCTCCGTCCATTAAAGTTCTCAGGGTTTGAATCCAGAGTGAGGACTTGTTCCCTGCTTTTGCATCTTTGTGTGTTTCCTGGATGACGACTGTGTACTTTATGGAGGCCGCACACGCACACAAACAACATGGGAAGTTTTATCCCATTTTCATAAATTCTAACTAACTGAAGTAATAAAAATAAGTGAAAGGAAAACACGGCTCATGACAGATGTTTACAGCCCTGATTTCTCACATGCATGCACACACACACACACACGCACACAGACACACACACACACACACACAAATCTTATTTTTCCGCTCGGTGAAAGAGGGGCCTATCGCATCCACAGTGTTGTTACGACGTCGGTACGAAGCGCCTCGATTGGCTCGAGGAACAGAAAAAGGAGGCGGCGGCTTCATTAGTGAAGACTTTGATAGCCGAGCGTCTTCATCGCTCACATCCGACATCACCGGTCTGGAGGAGAGTCCCTCATTCGTCCATCGAGGACTTCAGCACTCGACAGCCTTTAATGGAGTCCTGGCGATCGATTTCGAACGTTTGAGTGGCCAACACTCAGAAGACATCTTATCAGGTCCTCGACCGAGAGACGCTCAGAGACGCTGAGAGACGCTCAGAGACGCTGAGAGACGCTGAGAGAGGCTGAGAGACGCTCAGAGACGCTGAGAGAGGCTGAGAGACGCTCAGAGACGCTCAGAGACGCTGAGAGACGCTGAGAGACGCTCAGAGACGCTGAGAGACGCTGAGAGACGCTGAGAGACGCTGAGAGACGCTCAGAGACGCTGAGAGACGCTGAGAGACGCTCAGAGACGCTGAGAGACGCTGAGAGACGCTCAGAGACGCTCAGAGACGCTGAGAGACGCTGAGAGACGCTGAGAGACGCTGAGAGACGCTCAGAGACGCTCAGAGACGCTCAGAGACGCTCAGAGACGCTGAGAGACGCTGAGAGACGCTCAGAGACGCTGAGAGACGCTGAGAGACGCTGAGAGACGCTCAGAGACGCTGAGAGAGGCTGAGAGACGCTCAGAGACGCTCAGAGACGCTCAGAGACGCTCAGAGACGCTCAGAGACGCTGAGAGACGCTCAGAGACGCTCAGAGACGCTCAGAGACGCTGAGAGACGCTGAGAGACGCTCAGAGACGCTGAGAGATGCTGAGAGACGCTGAGAGACGCTGAGAGACGCTGGGAGACGCTGAGAGACGCTGGGAGACGCTCAGAGACGCTCAGAGACGCTGAGAGACGCTGGGAGACGCTCAGAGACGCTCAGAGACGCTGAGAGACGCTGGGAGACGCTCAGAGACGCTCAGAGACGCTCAGATGTGATACATATGATGATGCACCTTTTCATGCGTTTTGCTACGACTGTGCAGCAACACGAGTGATCAAAACCCCGGGTTTGGGTCAGAACATCCAGAACAAGGTTTGAATAAGTGGACTGGAACAGCGGCCTGCTAGGTGAAGGTCCCCTGTTTGTTACACCTCAGGATTCAGGGGTTATAGACGCTTCATAGCTAGTGAAGCTAACACTGGGTTTACTCAGGACCCGGATGGTTGTTCCAGTGGCCTGGTCTAGTGGTCTAGTGGTCTAGGCCTGGTGAGGACCCCCAGCAGGGGATATGTTTGATGTCCCTCTGAATCCTTGAGATGCTGAGAAAGAAAAATAGATTTAAAAAGGGGAAATCCCCCTTTCCTCATCCTGCTTTCTCTTTTCTAGCATTTCTCTCGCTCTCCTCCTTCCATTCTTGCCCTGATTGGGATCTGCAGTCGAGCGGATTAACACATCGTGGCAGGACACACACACACACACACACACACACACACACTTAGAGAGGCTGTGTGTGCATATGTATTGCCTCTCAGTCATGCACTGGAGTGAAGGAATGTGTAACCATGTGAGGACGTCCACACACACACACACACACACACACACACACACACACACACACACACACACACACACACACACACACACACACACACACACACACCTAAGTGCTTCTCAGCATACAGGGACATTGCAGCGTGCATGTACAGTACATGCAGGGTACACGCACCCTAAAAACACAAGAGTGTGTGTGTGTGTGTGTGTGTGTTTGTGTGTGCCTGCGTGACTACATCACCGCTTCATAATTTATACTCAAAGCTCTTGCAGAAGCATCACATCGTGAGACGTTATGACATCATCTCGCTTCAGGAATTAAAAAGAAATGTGATTTGTTGCCCACCTTCTGTTAAATTATTATTCATATTTTTGTTTTAAATATTTATAAAAATATTATCACATTATCAGCAACGTTTCCTGCCAACGTTTCACATTAAAAGCTTCTCGAGAAGCGAAGGTATAAACTCTTAATGAGAGGCTTTTAATGTGGAACAGAAAATATGGTTTATTATATTATTGATATATTGGGTTTGCTTCTTCCTTTTGGAGCTGAATATTTCACCTTCCCGTAGATAATACTTAATATTCCATAATTATACCATGTGTTGCAGCAGCTTTACATATTAGCACTTTGGACTCTTCTTTTTCTCCACGATCCCAAAACGGTTCGAGGTCAACGGGAGACGGCGCCGCCGACGCTAACGCTGTGAGGCGAGTGCACAGGGGACAGCTGAGGACAAACGCCGGGGAAGATGCTGAACGCTTCCTGGCCTGGAGGGGGGGAGGGGGGGGAGGGTCCATGTAGGACACACACACACACACACACACACACACACACACACACAGAAGCCGACACACGACCGAGAGGCTAACCAGGACTGAATATTGTATGAGGCGTTCTCATGGGCTGCTGCAGAGCGTGCTAACAGAGAGGTACACACACACACACACACACACACACACACACACAAAGAGACAAGAGTGACACACTTGAAAACACAAACACATGTACGCACACAAACAGGGCTAGTGGAGCTTGAACTGATGTGGCCCGGAGCAGCCCAACGCCCCTTACACATACACACGGACACATACACACACACACACATACACTTAGGAGCCATCTGCAGATGGAGATACAGCCCACAGACAGGGCTTTACTGCTGACACTCTGAGACAGACAGAGGAGAAGGGAGGAAAACGGCCGTGACCGAGTGAATCGGGAGATTAGGAGGCAGGAAAAGGGAGGAAGTAAAAGTGAAAAGGAAGTGCGAAAGTGACAGTGGGGGAGAGGGGGGGGGGGGGGGGCACCAATCTCTGCTTCCTCAGTCTTACCTTCTACCCACTCAAACCCTTAAAAGTGCTTCACCAACACTTTTACTAAAAGATTTCAGCCCTTCTTGGGCTTCCTCCCCCTCTTCCCCTGTGGGATCTTTCCTCAGGGACTGGAACCCTTGAGCAGGGCCCAGGGTCTTTACTATGTTTCAGCCTTTTGGTGACATTCTACCCCCTTAAAGACCCGGTCAGGGGGGTAGCACCGCCTGATGGTACGGGAACTTTTTACATTTTTAATTTAAGAAATATGCGTTGATGTGTAGACGTGTTTATTGTCGTGAACCTTCTGCAGTGAAACACAAGAGAAAAAGAAACGGCACAAAGCCTGAAGCCGAGCGAGACCCGGGTCCAGGCCGAAGCTCCGGTACCAGAGGCCCCCTGGACCCCACATCACCATCTCTGGGTCAGTTCATGAGGACCGTTATGCAAAGATAGGGTCAGCAAGGCATGTGCATGTGGATGTGCATCTGCATGTGGATGTGCATCTGCATGTGGATGTGCATGTGGATGTGCATGTAGATGTGGATGTGCATGTGCATGTGCAAGTGCATGTGCATGTGCATGTGGATGTGCATGTGGATGTGCATGTGGATGTGCATGTGGATGTGCATGTGGATGTGCATGTGGATGTGCATGTAGATGTGCATGTGCATGTGCATGTGCATGTGGATGTGGATGTGCATGTGGATGTGCATGTGGATGTGCATGTGCATGTGCATGTGGATGTGGATGTGGATGTGGATGTGGATGTGGATGTGGATGTGGATGTGCATGTGGATGTGGATGTGCATGTGGATGTGGATGTGCATGTGGATGTGGATGTGCATGTGGATGTGGATGTGGATGTGGATGTGGATGTGGATGTGGATGTGGATGTGCATGTGGATGTGGATGTGGATGTGGATGTGGATGTGGATGTGGATGTGCATGTGGATGTGGATGTGGATGTGGATGTGGATGTGGATGTGGATGTGGATGTGGATGTGGATGTGGATGTGGATGTGCATGTGGATGTGCATGTGGATGTGGATGTGGATGTGGATGTGGATGTGGATGTGGATGTGGATGTGGATGTGGATGTGGATGTGCATGTGGATGTGCATGTGGATGTGGATGTGGATGTGGATGTGGATGTGGATGTGGATGTGCATGTGGATGTGGATGTGGATGTGGATGTGCATGTGGATGTGCATGTGCATGTGGATGTGGATGTGGATGTGGATGTGGATGTGGATGTGGATGTGCATGTGCATGTGGATGTGGATGTGGATGTGCATGTGGATGTGGATGTGCATGTGGATGTGCATGTGGATGTGCATGTGGATGTGCATGTGGATGTGCATGTGCAGCGTGCTCAGATCATCTCGTTCGCCCACAGGGAGAACGAGCTGATAAACTAAAGCGTTGACCTCATCGTCGACCTCTCTTCTACTCGAGATGCAAATATAAAATAAATATAAAATAAAAACAGGCTCTCCTTCTATCTGGTGGCCATTTTGTGCCGAGGGGGTTTCCAATTGGTTCCTTTCGCTTGTTGTTGTTATTTTGGTTTCTGGAGAGGCCTCTGGGTAATAACAGGAAGGGGGCGGGGGGGGGGGGGGGGGGGGCACCTGTCCCTACCTTTGCCCTTCATGCAGGCAGAAAGCCACAAACAACTACAACAACCAGACCTCTTCTTCTGGTAAACACGGAGCTACAGCCAGGAGACGGTTAGCTTAGCATGAATCCTGCATCAGAGCTCCGTTCCACCTTATGAGGTGCCACTTTTCATTTTTCTCAATAATCAGTGGAACATATCAACATCAAGTTCAATTATGACAAATTTATATCTGTGATCTTATTCTTCTATGAAAAGGCAACGTGCATTTTCCTCCATCAACAATACACGTACGAGCCAATCAGAGGCAGAGTAGGGCGGGTCTTGGCGGTCTCAATCAAACAAATCCATAACAGGCAGCGGAGAGAGGAAACTCCAAGAGTCCCAAAGAAACACTTTGGCTTGAGCTGCTGCCGTCAGGAACACGAGGGGACATGAAACCAGTTCTTGTTTTTGAAACGGGTTAAACTGGACCACAATGCAACAGCTCGGTCAGTGAAACAGACTTCAAAGAACTGGACTGATCTTAATGATCCCACAGAGACAAATACGCTCGTTTGAACCCCAACAAAGACCAGAATGAACAGCAACCAAGAGCACAGCAACACACACACACACACACACACACACACACACACACACACACACACACACACACACACACACACACACACACACACACACACACACACACACACACACACACACACACACACACACACACACACACACACACACACACACACACACACACACACACACACACACACACACACACACACACACACACACACACACCAATCAATGAAAATGCTTCAAAGGTATCGGTTGCACCAGTACCCCCCCAACCCCCTCGCTGTACCTCGATGATGTCGGCGTTGGTGCGGCTCTCGTGCGGCTCGTTGTACTCCGTGTACTTCAGCAGTACTTTGTCCATGTCGGTGCTGGCGTACTGGAACAGCTTGTTGGAGTGGTTGAAGATGATGAGGGCGATCTCGCAGTCGCACAGCACGCTCAGCTCGTACGCCTTCTTCATCAGCCCGAACTTCCGCTTGGTGAACGTCACCTGGAGGACGAGACGTGTTTTGCTGTGAAGGACAACGGACTGTGCAAAGAAACCATCAATCACAAAGGAAAAAGAGTCATTTTCTAGTGGAGCATTTTGCTTTATCCGGTCATGTTTCTCAACACGGATCCTCAACGAGAGAATTCTCTGAAAAATAAGAGAGAGGCATGACCTCATCCTTTTGACATTTAAGTTGTCCTCAAACTTAAGAAAACTATATCTTGGAGCCGCCCTTCGCTCTAACACATGAAGCATAGACTTCTATACAACCAGAGGAGTCACCCCCTGGTGGTCAGGAGAGAGAATGCAGCTTCAACACATGAAGCATAGACTTCTATACAACCAGAGGAGTCGCCCCCTGGTGGTCAGGAGAGAGAATGCAGCTTCAACACATGAAGCATAGACTTCTATACAACCAGAGGAGTCGCCCCCTGGTGGTCAGGAAAGAGAATGCAGCTTTAACACATGAAGCATAGACTTCTATACAACCAGAGGAGTCGCTCAGCTCCGTGACTCAATCTCAATTTCAAAAAGAGAGAGGAAGCGAATGTTGAACTGCTTCTTTAAGGATAAACGATCATCTTGGATCTGAGACGTAGAATTTTTTTGTTATTTTTTTTACCCTTGCTTTTTAAAAACACCCTAAATCTCTATTTTATCTTGATGCATTCAGGCTGAGAGTTTTGCAGTACTTGACAGAAAAGAATCACAACTTCGTGCTTCAGGAAACAGACTTCTAGGCACAGCATGTGGACGTCTGTAACACACACACACACACACCTTGTCGTTTTCACACTCCGTTATGCTCTTTTCCATGCTCTCTTTCTATGTCACACACTCTCTCCTGCTCTCTCTTCCACACTCTCCATCTGTCACACGTTATTTCTCTCTTTTCCACACACACACACACACACACACACACACACACACACACACACACACACACACACACACACACACACACACACACACACACACACACACACACACACACACACACACACACACACACACACACACACACACACACACACACACACACACACACACACACACACACACACACACACACACACACACACACACAGCCCCCTCAGTGGTGAACAAGCAGAACAGAACTGGGAGCACTGGGTCCCTCGTTGTCTGTTGGCTTCGCAGGCGCTTCCCTGCTGCCACCAACTGGTATTTACAATCCGGGGAGATTTGGCTTTCGCTTGGATTAAAACACAGGATTGCACAAACAGAACGACCCACACGGAGAGATGGAGGGATTAAGAAATGGAGAGAGAGGTGGTGGTGGTGGTGGGGTGGGAGGGGCTTCAGGTAGCGATGCGAGATCTGGTGTTTGATACGGTGGAAAACATAAATGCAAATAGAGAGTGTGAACAGACGGGATGCTGATCTGAAGGTGTTGGGAAAAAGGTCTGCAAGCCTGCTGCTCTTTAGGCCACGCCCACAAGGTGACATCATGTCTTCCATCAGTCGTAACTGATGTTGAGTTCCAGACTCAGGACTCTAAATTATACAACCTCTGCTAGAGAAGTACAATGAAGAGCATCAAATATTAAGTTTCTGCTTGTACCCTTCCACTGAAGTGCATTTGGGGAATGGTAAACCAAAAGACCACCTTAGAGGGACGGGGAGGAACTACAACAGGTCCAGAACCGGTCTCAGTGTAGTCCTGGTCCTCTATAGACCTCAGTCTAGTCCTGGTCCTCTATAAACCTCAGTCTAGTCCTGGTCCTCTATAGACCTCAGTCTAGTCCTGGTTCTCTATAGACCTCAGTCTAGTCCTGGTTCTCTATAGACCTCAGTCTAGTCCTGGTCCTCTATAGACCTCAGTCTAGTCCTGGTCCTCTATAGACCTCAGTCTAGTCCTGGTCCTCTATAGACCTCAGTCTAGTCCTGGTCCTCTATAGACCTCAGTCTAGTCCTGGTCCTCTATAAACCTCAGTGTAGTCCTGGTCCTCTATAGACCTCAGTCTAGTCCTGGTCCTCTATAAACCTCAGTGTAGTCCTGGTCCTCTATAGACCTCAGTGTAGTCCTGGTCCTCTATAGACCTCAGTCTAGTCCTGGTCCTCTATAAACCTCAGTGTAGTCCTGGTCCTCTATAGACCTCAGTCTAGTCCTGGTCCTCTATAAACCTCAGTGTAGTCCTGGTCCTCTATAGACCTCAGTCTAGTCCTGGTCCTCTATAAACCTCAGTGTAGTCCTGGTCCTCTATAGACCTCCATCAGTAAACAGACCACAGTAATTAGGTAAGGGGGCGGGGCCTGTTAGTGAGGGAGGGGGCGTGGCCTATTAGTGTTTTGCATTTGAAGTTTGTCCCTTCAGAATAAAAGTGTTGCAGAAACGTTTTCTTCGCGGTGACGACGTCGAGATGGAACAACAACGACCGAATGGGAAAGATGGTCTGAAAGGGATGGAAACAAGAAAGAGAGGAAGAGAGGAGGAGAGGAGAAGAGGAAGAGAGGAGGAGAGGAAGAGAGGAGGAGAGGAAGAGGGGAGGAGAGAAGGATAGAACGAGAGGAAGAGAGGAGGAAGACATGAGGAGAGGAGGAAGAGAGGAGAGAAACAGAGAAGAGGAAGAGAAGAGAAGGATAGAAGGAGATGAAGAGAGGAGAGGAAGAGAGGATAGAAGGATAGCATGAGAGGAGAAAGAGAGGAAGACCTTCCATCTCATTTTCGTTTTACCTCGTCGGCCGACATGTTAAAGCCTCTCCTCCTTCTTCACCTCTCATTTTCTCGCCCTCGTTTTCTCTTCTCTCTCCCCCCACCTCCACCTCCTCCTCCTCTCGCTCACTCATTGCTTCCTGCTGCCACAAATCAAATTATATCGGGGTCGTTTCCATGGGCAACCGACTCCCCTCCTGCCTCCCCTTTCCGCCCCCCATTTCCCACCTCATCACACACTGCTCCCCCTCCCCCCCCATCTTTATCTCTGCCTATCTACATATCTCACCCCCTCCTCCCCCCTCCATGTGAGAGACACACACACACACACACACACACACACACACACACACACACACACACACACACACACACACACACACACACACACACACACACACACACACACACACACACACACACACACACACACACACACACACACACACACACACACACACACACACACACCAGAGGGAGGATGTGCAGGATGACGACGAGGGCGGTCGTTGATGAAGAGACGAGCCGCCGCTAACAACAACAACAACAACGCCGACGACAACGACTGCTCTCCTGACAAATCATAAGGTCACCCACCAGCGAACAGCAACGTCTCCATACCCCCCTCTTCCTCCTCCTCTTCCTCCTTTCAGAGGAAGCGGGCAGCGGGGTGGCGACTGTTAGATCTCAGTTTCGATCTCCTGCGTTGGCCACAGACGGATCAACAAGCTGGAGGTAATTGACATTAAGGACAGAAGAGTGCCAGGTAACCAATGGCAACTGTAGAATAAGACCTCCTCAGTGGGGGGGCGGGGGCGGAGGGGGGGGGGGGAGGAAACCACAACCTTTCCTGGAGCTCGAGCCGTTCACGCCTCGAACACTGGAGGTCTAGGATCAGCTCACGGTGCAGGTGAAACCTGATCCTCACCTGCGAGGTGGTCACGTGACGAGCTTCATCTCATAAATATACGAGATAGCCGTTATATACATCTCATTAAAGGAATACGTTGGTAAACCTGTAAAATAAAACCTGCAGCCTCCACATGAGGAGAAGGACATGTGGTTGCTTTTCAGCACCAAGTCCACCGGACAGCGACCGGTTTAAGGACTCTGTGCAGGTCTACGGTTCTACGGTTCTCAGAGGAGGAACACAGAACGTTCTGGATATTCAACAACAGGTTTATGATAAGATCAATAACTACTGACAATGTGTTTCTGATGAGTCATGTTTGTGTTTTTCCCCGTCTCTTTGGTCTGGATTAGATGGCTCTAAAAACTACAATACCCATGATCCTCGGCTCCCAGCCGCTGAACTCATTGCTGACGTGAACGGATTCAAACCGCTCAAAGTAAAACCAGCTTTCTGGAATCTTGAACTCCAGCTCGACGGGAGCGTCGTTTCGTACTGAAATGCATGCTGGGAGTCGTAGTTCTCTCTCTCTGCCCTCATTCGTTCATGTTGGACCTTTTTAATGATATAACCAGAGCCCCCCCGACCCCCCCAGAACATTTAGTGCTGATGCTGAATAAAAGCTTACATGAGTAACGTACTTCTGAATGTTGCACAGCTCTTACGTGGCATTACATTCATTTCCAGTGAATATTCAACCTTATCTTTAATGTGACAGGCACACAGAATAAAACCCTTCAGGTGAAACCTCCTCGTCTTTGTCTCCAGGAGGAATGTTTACAGCCCACACCGAGAACCCTGTTTATTTATTGGAGCTTATGGCGCCATCTCTGAATCAACACGTAGGAGGGTGACGGGCTGCACGCCCTCCAAGACTAAATATTATATATATATTATTCCTCTTTCAGGAGCTGCACTGTCTCATTAGCTGAAGCAATCCCCCCCCTCCCCCCTCCTCCCACGATCAGGTTTACATTAGTTTCTTTTATTTTGCTGCAGTGATTAAAACAGACAAACGGTTCGCTGCCCGTTAGCCGCCGCTCATCACCTCATTGACAAACTGACTCCTGATTCGAGACGCCGGCTCCATTAACCAAAACCTGCCCGACCAGAAACCTCCTCCTCCTCCTCCTCCTCCTCCTCCTCCTCCTCCTCCTCCTCCTCCTCCTCCTCCTCCTCCTCCTCCTCCTCACTGGTGTGCTTGATGAATACCAACCCTCGTACCCTGACAGCCCTGCAGACTCCGTTTGCTCTCCTTTATGAAAACACAAACCTGCGAAGATCGATAAGGAGAAATTTGAGGATGATTCTCCAAAAGCTCTCTCTGGTCTCTCTCTCTCCCTCCCTCCCCCTCCCTCCGCCAGACACCTTGTTCCCCTCCCTCCTGCCTCCCCCCCTCCCCCTCTTGTTTGTGAAGGTGGGCCCGTCAAGTCATTACTCAATCTGCTCAATGGAGCGAGGCCCATTTACCAGTTGACTCATTTTAGATGGATCATTTAGCCTTTCATCCTCTGACAATGCCACTGGAGTAACCAGGGGGGCGGGGCGGGGCGGGGGGACGGGGGGGGGGGGACGGGGGTTGTTTTAGGGGTATCCTACTTCCTTTTTTTTTGCTCTTTTCCACTGTAAGAGGAGGAGGTCTGATAAACCTCATGATTGCTTAGCAGAGTCATGTGAGCCTCATGAAACACGGGACCCAGGAAGACACGAGAGGAGGGAAAGGAAGCCATGCTTCCTTGGATCTGACAGAGATGCATTGTGGGATATGTAGTCACACCAGATGCTCAGATCAACTAAATGTGCAGCGGCATGGTTCAAACCGTGTGATGTGTTTTAAGGCTGCTTTGACAGTTGTGTCTTAAAGGGACAGTTTGTATATATATATATATACATATACATATACATACATATATATATATATATATATATAACTACCAGGCTCCATCGACAAACAGTCGTTCTCGCTCGACCAGCAGCTTCTGTGTTCTACGAGGTTTACAAAACATTTTTGTCAATGGAGCCTGGTGTCTGTGAAGCGGCTTCAGGTCCGCCAGATAAAGAGGTGGCCATATTCTAAACATAGCCTTCTCTCTCACTGATAGTAGATTCTCTGGAGTGTCGGGCAGC
>CM042221.1:27439182-27811682 GCA_023566465.1 Cottus gobio
GACCGGCTCACTGTGGACGCCCGGAGACCCCCCCCCCACCCCCACCCCCCACCCCAAACCCCTCCCAGGTCACCCTTTGCCCTAATATGCCTTCAGCAACTGCCACCAATTCATCAGTGTCGTGTTGCGGCCGCTTGCTGCTCATTGTTTACACCGCCGGCTTATTGTTTATAAATGATATATATGACTATATTGTTTATGAATGTCTGACGTATATTACGTGTATTGTGTGGAAATCTCACATTTTAAAGGGTTGGAAACGGGATCAAAAGGTCTTCTGGGTAATAAAACATTAATAATGTAAAGATCAGACTGGAGCTGCTGGTCGAAAGGTTCAATAATACAAACTTCATCGGAAAAAGATTGATTATTTTGTGGTTAAATTAAGTAAAAAATAGCAATTATTATCTGGTGTCGGCGTCTTTATTTGGAGATTTGCTCATTTCTGTTTTATATTTAAAAGATGTCATTTTGGACATTTCATTATTTTTTTGGCTTTTCACAATATTATTCAAGATTATTACAAAAATAATGGCAATAATCATAACCTGCAGCCCTTCTCTGGTGAATCAATCAACTTAATAACAGGGTTATCAATATAGTTTGTTATTGGGGACATGAATGGAACTCAATGGCTTCTGAACGCCGTCCTCCGGGAAATGGGCAACGAGAATGTAGTGAGAAACATGATGAGGGGAGACAGCTTGCAATCACTGTGTGTGTGTGTGTGTGTGTGTGTGTGTGTGTGTGTGTGTGTGCGTGCGTGCGTCAGTCCCTCGTGCACGTGTGACTGTTCTTCCTCCATTTGGATCACGAGCTGCTGGCAGCGAGGCGGCAGCTGCCTACATACCTTTTGTTCCACTGGACCCTTAAAGCCCCCCACCCAACACACACACACACACACACACACACACACAGCATGCTCAGCTGTCGGAGAGTTCAACAAACCGGTAACGTCTCGTGCCCCTCGGCTCTGCGTTCGATTCTAAAACGACTCGTCTGCTGTCAGACTTCTCACGTCAGAGAGAGAGAGAGAGAGAGAGAGAGAGAGAGAGAGAGAGAGAGAGAGAGAGAGAGAGAGAGAGAGAGAGAGAGAGAGAGAGAGAGAGAGAGAGAGAGAGAGAGAGAGAGAGAGAGAGAGAGAGAGAGAGAGAGAGAGAGAAAAAGGAGAGCTCCGCCTCTGTTTTGCGACAGTGGCTCCGCTTCCCAAGGAATGGATCTCCAGCTTCATGACCTTTCGTGACCTTGAAATCTCAGAGGGGCTCAGAGGGGTGTGGGAAACCGGGAGGCCGGGAGTCTGCTGAACAGTTTCCACTCAACACAGCGACGCATGTTCGCATGTCGGCTGTGACCGGAGCGCCACGGGTACAGAGCCCAGATCCAACGGGCCGGTTTGGACCGGACATGATGAATGAGGGGGGGGGGGACGCCCCTCGTCTGTCTGGAGGGGGAACAAATAAACACCAGCACCAGTCGGGTCCATTTCCACTTTTCAAAATAAACTTCCGTCTTCACAGGAAACTCAGTAATGTTTAGTTATGTTTAATAGAAGATCTTTGTTTGGGTTGAAATAACTACTGAAGCATGCCAGTCACGTGACATTTTTTTTTTCTCTCCTCTCGTATCTGGATGAGAGATCAAACTGATCACAACTCGTGTCGGAGCCCGGCGGGCGCCATCACTCCTCTTCCAGGTCCCCTCCCCCGCTCGCCATCCACATTCGTCCTCTCCCGCAGTGTGTGTGTGTGTGTGTGTGTGTGTGTGTGTGTGTGTGTGTGTGTTGAACACGGGGTGTTGGCCCGACGCCTGAAACGGGGATCTATGAGCCCACCTCCGCTTCTTCCTGAGACAAAACGCGAGCGCCGGGCCAAGACTGTGTGGTGCTGGCTGCATGCGGTGGGGATCCGGCTCTGAGGAGGAGGAGGAGGGGGAGGAAGAGGGGGAGGCACGGACACCGAGAGAGAAGACATCTATTCTCTCCCTCTCCACGGGGCGGTCAGAGGACCAGAGGCGAGTGTATTTGTGTTGAACGGCTCGAGCATCTGTCCGGTGGGCGCCGGGTCTGACGAAGGATCGGCGCCACAAAGCGGTTCTCGACGAACACGAGCTCATCTGGCATTTGTACCAAAAAATAACACGGCTAATAGGTTTGTGAATAAAAATGATAATCTTTTTTAAATTACACAGCTTTACTACATTACATTCAATTCAATTCAATTCAATTCAGTTTATTTTGTATAGCCCAAAATCACAAATACAAATTTGCCTCTAAGGGCTTCACAATCTGTACACATACGACATCCCTGTCCCGGAACCTCACATCGGATCAGGAAAAACTCCCTCTAGAAAACAAGGGGAAGAAACCTTCAGGAGAGCAACAGAGGAGGATCCCTCTCCCCGGATGGACAGATGCAATAGATGTCATGTGTACAGAATCAGCATAACAGAGTTACAGCACATTCAATGGATGTCACAGAAATTATTCATGAGTAGTAGGCATGGCCACGACCCAGATGACTGTGATCCATGACAGCAGACGAAGGTAAAGATGAAGGGCATCAGCAGGGCCGCCATGGAAGGGAACAGGACCGGCTTCAGACAGCCACGATCCATGAAGCTTGAGGAGAGGAAGCACAGAGGCTCCCGAGAGGAAGTAGAGTTAGTAATGAGCATTAAAGAGACATTCATTAATTTATCTAGAAGTATAGAGAGGAGAAAAATGAGAGCGAGAAGAAGATATAAATCCCTCGGTGTTTCCCCAAGGCGCTCCCCGGAAACACAAGTCCATAGGAGCACCCCAGGAGCACCTGAGGAAGGGAAGTGGAGGAGAGAGAGAGGCCAGGAGAGAGGAGCTCATTGTATCCTAAAATGTTCCCCAGCAGTCTAGGCCTATGGCAGCATATCTAGGGGCTGGACCCTAGGTCCGCTGAGCCAGCCCTAACCATACGTACTGTCAAAGAGAAAAGTCTTAAGTCTTCTCTTAAATGAGTTGACTGTGTCTGCTCCCCGAACCGAAAGCGGAAGCTGGTTCCACAGAAAGGGAGCTTGATAACTGAAGGCTCTGGCCCCCATCCTACTTTTTAAGACTCTAGGAACCACAAGTAGCCCCGCATTCATTGAGCGCAGCTCTCTGGTGGGACAATATGGTGCTATAAGCTCCCTAAGATATGATGGTGCATTACCAATTAAGGCTTTATATGTAAGAAGAAGGACTTTAAATGCAATTCTCTGTCTTACAGGAAGCCAGTGGAGATCAACCAATACAGGAGTAATGTGATCTCTCCTCTTAGCTCTCGCTAGCACACGGGCTGCAGCATTCTGTATCAACTGTAGAGACCTGAGAGACCCAGCAGAGCAGCCCGATAATACAGAGTTACAGTAGTCCAGTCTTGAGGTAACAAATGCGTGGATCAATGTTTCTGCATCCCTTTTACATGCATTACCGCTATAGCTCCTTCACAATAAAAGGTTTAAAATGCTTCATAATCAACTCTGTGACGACTCTCTTCACAACCAGTCTTTGGAAAAGAGGACATTAGGTTTTTGTTGAAAGTATTACTGCCGATCGTCATGGGTCAATATTAAAGTAAACATAAATGTGCAATTACATCCCATTGAGAACACATCTGTGTCTAGCTAACGTTAGCGGCACCGGAGCTAACCGCTAACATATGGAGGTTCCATTGAAAAGTGTCACGATGCGTTCAGGCTCTGTTCAGTGAGTATTTGCGACATGATGTGTTCATTGCCATCTTGTAAAAATGTATTTCTTAGCTAGATGTTTACACAGCAATAAAAAAAATAGGTATTACAGATGGATTTATGACACTAGCTACATTCCTGACTACAATCAAATATTCTGAATAACAAATGGGGGAAACCCTGACACATTTCCTCAGACAACACAGAGACATGTGGCCTTCCCCGGCCCCCGGGAGCCGCCACAACCCCAGAGGTCAAAGGTCAAGAGCAGCAAGACGAGCCGGAACAGAGGCAGCAACCTGTTCCCTCAGCTGCCGGCCACCACCTCATGTGGAAGGGCTCTGATCAAATAAATAAAAAGGCTTATTTTGGCTGAATCACTGTCTCACATCCCACAAAATATTAATTTCAAGCTGTTAGAAGCTGCTGAAGGTCATTTTCAAAAAGGTGAAATCAATAAAAGTCTCCGTTTCATAACAAATCTCTCTCTAAGTTATACTCGAGGCCGTGCGGCTCGGGGGAGGCGGGGTCTCGCTGCGTTATCCTCATTAATGCGCCGCGCGTGTTGCTACATTGTATTTTTAATCTATCAAGTAAATTAAAGCCATAAATCACTCGGCACCTGCGACTCCCACGGCAGCATGAGACCGGAGGGACGGGCAGACGTTCAGCTTACGCACTGAAATGAGAGCCCACGTCTGAGTTAAAGATCCAAAGCCGGTGATGTGACTCGGTTTGGATTGTGGAGACAAAAACAAATAAAAATCTTTTGAATTCACATTCTCCTTTCAAGGGCCGTTGGAAAAATCTTCCTGATGCCAAAAAGAACGAGTCATATTTCTCTGAGCATAAACAGCAGGTCTGAAGACTGGGAAGGGATTCCTCTTGGAATCTGGTTAGCCAAAACAGGATTCAAAGCATAGACTTCTATACAACCAGAGGAGTCGCCCCCTGGTGGTCAGGAGAGAGAATGCAGCTTTAACACATGAAGCATATACTTCTATACAACCAGAGGAGTCGCCCCCTGGTGGTCAGGAGAGAGAATGCAGCTTTAACACATGAAGCATAGACTTCTATACAACCAGAGGAGTCGCCCCCTGGTGGTCAGGAGAGAGAATGCAGCTTTAACACATGAAGCATATACTTCTATACAACCAGAGGAGTCGCCCCCTGGTGGTCAGGAGAGAGAATGCAGCTTTAACACATGAAGCATATACTTCTATACAACCAGAGGAGTCGCCCCCTGGTGGTCAGGAGAGAGAATGCAGCTTTAACACATGAAGCATAGACTTCTATACAACCAGAGGAGTCGCCCCCTGGTGGTCAGGAGAGAGAATGCAGCTTTAACACATGAAGCATATACTTCTATACAACCAGAGGAGGATTCTCCTTCGCGAATCGCCACCTTAACGCGGTGAAGGAGTTTGAGTGGCTCAATGATCCTGGGAGCTATGTTGTCCGGGGCATCTGCCCCTGGTAGGGTCTCCCAAGGCAAACAGGTCTCGGGGGAGAGCCCAGACTAAGAGCGGTTCAAAAAACCTCGATGATAAGCAGCCCAAAGACTGTAGCTACCTCGCCCGGACCAGGGAAACCGGGGCACCCTCCCGGAGCCAGACCCGGGAGGCGAGCTCGTCGGCGAGCGTCTGGTGGCCGGGCTTTCGCCCATGGGGCCCGGTCGGGCTCAGCCCGAAGAAACATCATGGTGCAGCCACCCTGTGGACCCACCACCCGCAGGGACAGACATCGGGGTCGGGTGCTATGTAGACCGGGCGGCGGGCCGGGCAGGGGGCCTGGGCGAGCCGATCGCCGGCGACATAGACTAGCTCTAGGGACGTGGAACGTCACCTCGCTAGCGGGGAAGGAGCCGGAGCTGGTGAGGGAGGTGGAGCGGTACCAGCTAGATATAGTTGGGCTCACCTCCACGCACAGCGCTGGCTCTGGAACCAAACTCCTGGAGAAGGGTTGGACTTTGTTCTTTTCTGGAGTTGCCCAGGGTGTGAGGCGCCGGGCGGGAGTGGGGATACTCACGAGTCCCCGGCTGAGCGCCGCCGTGTTGGAGTTTTCCCCGGAGAACGAGAGGGTCGCCTCCCTGCGCCTACGGGTTGCGGGGAGTAAGGCTCTGACTGTTGTTTGTGCTTATGCACCAAACAGCATTTCGGAGTATCCGGCCTTCTTGGAGTTGGTGGGAGGGGTCCTGGAAAGGGCGCCGCCTGCCGACTCCATAGTTCTCCTGGGAGACTTCAACGCTCACGTGGGCGACGACAGAGAAACCTGGCGGGGAGTGATTGGGAGGAACGGCTTGCCTGATCTGAACCCGAGCGGTGTTTCGTTGTTGGACTTCTGTGCTAGCCACAGTTTGTCCATAACAAACACCATGTTTGAACATAAGGTGGCTCATAAGTGTACCTGGTACCAGAGCACCTTAGGCCGGAGATCAATGATCGACTTCGTAATCGTATCATCTGATCTGCGGCCGTATGTTTTGGACACTCGGGTGAAGAGAGGAGCAGAGCTGTCAACTGATCACCACCTGGTGGTGAGTTGGATCAGATGGCGGGGGAGTCGGCCAGAAAGACCTGGCAAGCCCAAACGTGTAGTGAGGGTGAACTGGGAACGTCTGGCGGAGGATCCTGTCCGGGAGGTCTTCAACTCCCACCTCCGGAAGGACTTCTCACACATCCCGAGGGAGGTTGGGGACATGGAATCCGAGTGGATCATGTTCAAAGCCTCTATTGTGGACGCGGCCGCTAGGAGCTGTGGTCGGAAGGTCATCGGTGCCTGTCGTGGCGGCAACCCGAGAACCCGGTGGTGGACACCGGGGGTGAGGGAAGCCGTCAAGCTGAAGAAAGAGGCCTTTCGGGCTTGGTTGGCCCAGGGGTCTCCTGAAGCAGCTGACAGGTACAGACAGGCCAGAAGGACTGCAGCTGCGGTGGTCACGGATGCTAAAACTCGGGCATGGGAGGAGTTCGGGGAGGCCATGGAGAAGGACTTTCGGTTGGCCTCAAGGAGGTTCTGGCAAACCATCCGACGACTCAGGAAGGGAAAGCAGGGCCTTCCCCAGGCTGTTATCAGCGGGGGAGGGTTGCTGCTGACCCAGACAGAGGATATCGTCGGGCGGTGGAAGGAGCACTTTGAGGAACTCCTAAACCCGGTCAACATGTCCCCTGAACAGGGGGCAGCGCCTGAAGACTTGGGGTTGGATGAACCCATATCCCTGGCAGAGGCCACTAAGGTAGTCAAAAAGCTCCTTGGTGGCAAGGCGCCGGGGGTGGATGAAATCCGCCCTGAGATGCTGAAGGCGCTGGACTTTGTTGGGCTGTCTTGGCTGACACGCCTCTTCAATGTCGCATGGGGGTCGGGCACAGTGCCCATGGACTGGCAGACCGGGGTGGTGGTTCCCATCTTCAAGAAGGGGGACCGGAGAGTGTGCTCGAATTATCGGGGTATCACACTACTCAGCCTCCCGGGAAAAGCTTATGCCAGGGTGCTGGAACGGAGGCTCCGACCGTTTGTCGAACCTCGGATTCAAGAAGAACAGTGCGGGTTTCGTCCTGGTCGTGGAACAGTGGACCAGCTCTTTACCCTTGCAAGGATACTGGAGGGGTCCTGGGAGTTTGCCCAACCAGTCTACATGTGCTTTGTGGACTTGGAGAAGGCTTTCGACCGGGTCCCTCGGGGCTTTTTGTGGGGGGTGCTGCGGGAGTATGGTGTGCCGGACCCGTTGCAACGGGCCATCCGGTCTCTGTACGCCTGCAGTAGGAGCTGTGTTCGTATCCTCGGCAGTAAGTCAGATACGTTCCCGGTGGGTGTTGGCCTCCGCCAGGGCTGCCCTTTATCACCGGTCCTGTTCGTGACTTTCATGGACAGGATATCTAGGCGCAGCCGTGGGGCGGAGAATGTCAGGTTCGGGGATCTCAGGATAGCCTCTCTGCTGTTTGCAGATGATGTGGTCCTGTTTGCCTCCTCGGACCATGACCTCCAGCATTCACTGGGGCGTTTTGCAGCCGAGTGTGAAGCGGCGGGGATGAGAGTCAGCACCACGAAATCTGAGGCCATGGTGCTCTGCCGGAAACCGGTGGATTGCTCCCTCCGGGTGGGGACAGAGTGCCTACCACAAGCGAAGGAGTTCAAGTATCTCGGGGTCTTGTTCACGAGTGAGGGTAAAATGGAGCGGGAGATCGACAGGCGTATCGGTGCGGCTGCAGCAGTAAAACAGGCGTTGCACCGGGCCGTCTTGGTGAAGAAGGAGCTGAGCCGAAAGGCAAAGCTCTCAATTTACTGGTCGGTCTACGTCCCAACCCTCACCTATGGTCACGAGCTTTGGATCGTGTCCGAAAGAACGAGGTCGCGGATACAAGCGGCCGAAATGAGTTTCCTCCGTAGAGTGGCCGGGCTCAGCCTTAGAGATAGGGTAAGGAGCTCGGACATCAGGAGGGAGCTTG
Source organism: Cottus gobio (assembly GCA_023566465.1). Taxonomy (NCBI): domain Eukaryota; kingdom Metazoa; phylum Chordata; class Actinopteri; order Perciformes; family Cottidae; genus Cottus; species Cottus gobio. The sequence continues at coordinate 27,447,327 of CM042221.1, forward strand.
AAGTCGAGCTGCTACTCCTTCGTGTCGAAAGGAGTCAGCTGAGGTGGTTCGGGCATCTAATTAGGATGCCTCCAGGACGCCTCCCTTTAGAGGTTTTCCAGGCACGTCCATCTGGTAGGAGGCCCCGGGGAAGACCCAGGACACGCTGGAGGGATTATATCTCCCAGCTGGCCTGGGAACGCCTCGGGATCCCCCAGAATGGGCTGGTAGATGTTGCGGGTGAGAGAGAAGTCTGGGTCAGCCTGCTTGACCTGCTGCCTCGGCGACCCGACCCCGGATAAGCGGTGGAAAATGGATGGATGGATGGATGGACAACCAGAGGAGTCGCCCCCTGGTGGTCAGGAGAGAGAATGCAGCTTTAACACATGAAGCATATACTTCTATACAACCAGAGGAGTCACCCCCTGGTGGTCAGGAGAGAGAATGCAGCTTTAACACAAGTATCGGCTTCTCTTTATAGAACCAGAAAACCGGCTGAAAAGACGGATCGGTTGCTTCCAAAAAGGACTTGTTTGTTCAGAAATGTCCAATAGAGACAAGTCAATCAATAATCACTTCATTTTGAAGTGAGATCTGAGCACGAGCTGCTGAAAACACTAAACCACATCAAAGAGTCCACCACGTCTCCCGGTCCACTAAACCACTCGACTGTGGAACTGAACAAGCTGCCAACACATCAACAGACTTTACTTTTTATTCTCGTTTCCAGACTGAAGCTTCAGAGCCTTCGTCCTGCTCTTTGATCCCATTTAAAAATCTACTTATTTCAGGAAATCTCTCGTCCAGTTGCTTTGTGTTATAAGTATTTAAATATATATATTTGTATTTTTTATTAAACACAGTTTGGCTTCTCTTTTGAATGAAGACATGTCTCAGTAGATCAGCGTAGTCCTTTAAAAGGAGCAGATATCAGATATGTTCATAATGACAGGAGATGTTAAACTGTTTCAGATAAAACGTGACGCCGTTCTTTAAGATGTTGGAGGTTCACACACACACACACACACACACACACACACACACACACACACACACACACACACACACACACACACACACACACACACACACACACACACACACACACACACACACACACACACACACACACACACACACACACACACACACACACACACACACACACACACACACACACACACACACACACACACACACACACTTCTCCTCAGAAACAGCTGACGTTTTAACAGGCTTACAACAGCTGACAGGCTACAGGTGGGGCAGAGGGGACCCTTCATAAGCCCTCCACCCCCCTCCTCTTCCTCCTTTTAGTGCCCAGCTCATAATAATTCTCTCACACACACACACACACACCTGTTGTGACTCCAGAGGAACTGTCCTCTGTGAAAGGCCTTCATTCTGTATCACCCACCTACGAACACACACTCTCTCCCTGTAAAACACAGCTTTATGACCCTCCGGCGTGCACGTAGGTGTGCATGTGCACGTGTGTGTGCAGGCTACCAACAGATGCCACACTCGACCAGCACTAAGAGCACTAAGCTCCTTCTTGCTTCGCTGAACGGCCGAAGGAGAGAAAAACCTCGTCGTCTCTTTTACCCACAATACCCGGCAGTTTGACCATTTGATGCGGAGCTTATAATCCCGCGGCCGGGAAAATAACTCCAACAATAAATACTCAACCCCGAAGTCGACTGGTTTTTATCATGGAGTGGTATTAACGCGTCCTCCATTGTTGGGGGGGGGGGGGGCTCTCAGAAGAATCCCCTTTTTCATGAACGCTATTCCAAACGTTTTTTGTCAGACGAAAGTTTTCCCGCCGCGAAGTGAACTGCGGTGGAGCGCAGGCGGGATATTTAGGTTTGTGAAATATAAAAGATATAAAGAAAAAGAGCTGAGGAGAGAAGAGGGGATTTGAAAGCGCAGCACTTCTTTGGATTGGAGGAGAGAACCAGGAGCTGAAAGGGAATATTACAAGAAGCCACATCTTGGGTTAGCGTTCCTGCTGGGTCTGCAGAACGCCGCCCAGGAAGAAGTTCTGGAGACGACTTTGGATCCGTCACCACGAACCTGTCAGAGGAGCTGAATGAGTGGCTGCCTTTATCACTATTAACAATAATATGACTGGTGCAAAAGGTTGCAGGTTCAATGCCCTAAACTAAAAGACCGTCAGATATTCCCCCTCTGGTAAACACTTACACCGTGTCTACGTCTTGGGCTCTTATTGTGAAAGGTCAGAAAGAGCCTCCATGTTGTTGCTTACTGTACATTGTACAAACATTTGGAAGAAATGCATTCACACAAAAGAAGAAGACGACGCCTCTTATGACACCTTTCAGCGCCCGCAACCTCTTGGGGAGGAAGTGCTGTGGGTTCAGATCCTGTTTCCTACCAGCGAGGCCGCAGACCCCCCCCCCCCGACCCGGTGGAGCTGCTGCCTAACCCTAACCGAAGCAGATCTCTAGAACGACCCTAACCCAGGCGACCGCCGTCCTGTTCCTTTAGAAAGACCGCACTGGGTTTGGTTTTCTGCTGGCTGACGGCAGCGATGAGCGCTGTGCAAAAACCTTTTAACATAATCTCATCTTGCCCCCCACCCCCACCCCCACCCCCCTCCTCCGCCCCCCCACCGGCACTCGCTTTGCCTTCCTTGAGAAAGTGGGAGCTCCAGCTGCAATGTGATAACCAGTTCAATAACATAAACAACTGCCAGAATCCTCCAGAGGAAGGATGCAGAGTGAGTGAGTGTGTGTGTGTGAGTGTGTGAGTGTGTGAGTGTGTGAGTGTGTGTGTGAGTGTGTGTGAGTGTGTGAGTGAGTGAGTGAGTGAGTGTGTGTGTGTGTGTGTGTGGGTGGATGTCTGTGTGCGTTTGCTTTTTTTTCATGGCAGCGTGTGTGGGCTGGAGAGGCCTGGGCGAGAGGTGAGGACGAGTCAGCCATTGAACGCCATCAAATAAAACGTTATCTAATGCCCACACACACACACACACACGACTGTGCTTTTGACCGCGAAACAAAAAAAAGACAAAGAAAACGGAGAAATGGATTTCAGCAGCAGTTGAAGAGGTCTCCATCTGAACGGTCTTCTAAGCGTTTCTGCGCTCAGAAGCTCAGCGTGAGGCTTTCAGCCATCTTCGTGAGCTCAGGCATTAAATATAAAACACCAGAAATAAAGAAGGAGGCCTCGTCGCCGACCGGATCTGAGCTGACAGAGGTTTGGTCATGCTGGACGGTTTATGTCCAGGAAGCTTCATTCAAGTTCAGCCCACGTTACCCTGCACATCACACCCGCTGGAGCTTTCAAGCACATTGCAGGGTCTTCTTCAGCGGGAGGACCACCCTGGACCCGATGAAGACCACTAAAGGCAGCTTTCTGCTCTAAAATGAAGATGTTCTAGATCTATTTAGGGATCGCTGACCTCAGCCATGTTTTATATTAAAGAAGATGGACTTTAGTGCTTTAGAGAGAGAGAGACAGAGAGCAGGGGCTGCTGTCCCAGCAGCCCCTGCTCTCCCGCCATCGTAACCCCGTCAGTTTGGCTGCGTTCACACTGTTGAACGAGTCTCTCCCGGTTCTCAGTCCTCCGATCTCTCCGTCCGGTTCTGGTCTGGGACCGGGGACCCGGGACCTGTGCAACGCGTCCTAAACACCCAACAATGAGCTCCTTGTTGGGCTTCTGACTCCTGAAAGGCTCCTGAAGGGTTTCAACCACGTCAGGAAAAGGTCGTCGTTTGGGTTGAGTCAACAACCGAAGACGGCGCTTTGTGGGCGTGTGCATTGTGGGCGTGTGCTTTGTGGGCGTGTGCATTGTGGGCGTGTGCATTGCTGGTCTTTACACCCGCAGGCACAGACGAGACCAGCCGAGACCGGACCGGACGAGCCTCGCAGTCTCACGTCGTTCTGGTCTTTGATCGCCGGCACATGTTTTCAGTGTTACCGGCAGAACCACGAGGTCACGACCTCAAACCAGCAAACTGAGTCGTGCAAGTGGAGCTCAGAGATCCTTCACTCTGCGCATGTGAAATAAATAAATAACAAAAGGACGTGTTGGCACTCGCTGCAATGAAAAGGGAATCTTGGCAAAGGCAGCGCACGGTTACTATTCAGGTTCTGAGTCAGCAGAAAGACCTTTGATTATGAAACGTTCTGCTGCTGGAGGCAGAACCAGCTTCTTCTTCATGATGCATCGGAGGAAGCAACACTTTCCTAAAACAGATGGTCTCTCTCTCGGGGGGGGAGGGGGGGGGTCGCGCAGGGGGGGCCCCGGGTCGCCAGCAGCTCAGAGCTCCTGTTAATGAAGGTTAATCCTGCAAATTGTGTCGGTTTACGTTAACCTACATAGAAGCCACTGTCTGGATCCCGGACCCCAGACCTCCGGCCTCTGATCCCCTTGACACCCTGTTCAATGTCCATTTAGCTGGCTTTGCGTGGCAGAAGCTCTTTGCTGGCCATATGAAAGAAAACACTTAATCTGGATCAAAGTGCATCAAGAGGAGATGAAAACACTGGAGTCTACAGATTCCATAATCCTGATCAAAATACACGTTACGGGTGTTCGCCGTTTGTTTTCTTTAGTTTTTCATCACTCGCTCATCTGTTTCCACCTCGCAGCCAAAATGAGGTCGGCACAGATTTCCATTTTGGCTCCAAAGCGGGTTATTTCCAGCAATTTCTTCCGAGGCGGACCGGATAAATTTAGTGCCCTGAACAGGGTATTTTTAGCTAGAATCCACAACTAGAGTAGGGATTTACCACACAGGCGCTTTCTATTTTTTATATTATTTCTCATTTCCGTTTTACGTAACAGAATCTTCAAAGAACGATCGCAGCGATCAGCGGAGACCTGAGAGCTGCGTGACTAATTTGAATTATTCCATAATGAAATCATCACTGACATAAGAGAAGCAGCAGTGTGTGTGTGTGTGTAGCATCTAGCTCAAGGGCACTTTGGCCGAACACATCAGACTCGACCCGCTGACCTTTTCCCGTTACAAGACTCTAAAGTCGCTCTGCTGCCCGACTCTCGGCTGTTTATTCCACAGATGGATGGAAGTCTGCAGTGAACCAGAGCGGGTTCGTTACATGTTCAGGATCAGGGTTTCTTTGTGGGGGGGTCCAGAGACAGATCGGGTTTGTTTTTGTCGCAACACAACTTCCTCCTGCGTCACATGATGTTTCACAGAATAAGAGACGAGCAGATAAACAGACCAGTCTTCATCTTCTGGGTGAAGACACAGTCACAGGGATTAAAACCTGGGATCCAATTCAGGAAGTAGCCGCTTTGTTTTGATAGTTTACCCGAACGCACAAAACACGTCGTGGAGGATCACCGAGGCGCCATTGACTCGCCTCGGTGATGCGTTCAAGCGCCTCTAGTAAAAATGAGTATTGGGCAAAAGTTAATTGCTGTTAAAATAAAGATTCAACTATTTTTTTCCTCGACGTCCATAATAGTTTAAACAAAGAAACTCAGTATTGGCAGGTCCGACTTTAGAAAATCGGAATTGTCCGAGAACATTGCTGAATGGATGTTGACAGCATCTGTAGAGTCTCAGCTCCATCAGAGGCCTCTTCTGGGCAACAATACTTAGTTATGTTTAATAAAGATGAAATACTTAGTTGCGTTTAATAAAGATTATGACATCTTTAGTTGTGTTCAGGAGAAGATCTTTGTTACAGTTTGAAAGTAACTAGAAGTGCCGTTACCGAAGTACAAGTTAAATAAAAAATTAATAAAACATTCATCACCTTATGTTTGTTTGAAGGTTTCAGACCAAACATCTCAATCAATTCACAGTTTCAGAATAAATTAATCCATCCGTTAGACAGTTTTCAATCAGCTGTGAACTACGACCTCCATTTGATGACACAAAAATCAAATGTAATGTTTAAAGACTGCGTACAGGAAAGTGAAGCCGATCTGGATTCTATGAAATCTATAACATAGTGATGCGTCTGGAGATGACTCGTCTGTTTATTAAATATTGAAGCCGCATCCTGTTGACCTCGGAGGAGCCGATGCAGAAAGCAGCATCTCTAATAATCATCAAATAATAAGTTGAGTATCACCACAACATCCCGGAGGCCGCCCGGCGTTCCCTCTCCGACATCACGGCTTCCGTTTAAATAAACCAACTTGGGAACACTCGGGGGACGAGGATTTGTTTTTAACACATTATTGTTCATTTCCTCCAAAGCTATCGCAAAAAAAAAAAAGAAAAACTAATTTCCAGTGGAAATGTACAAGATGGCGTCTTCATTTGTGCGTCTCCATCCTTTGTTGCTCTGCTACGCAGAGCAGCTGTCAATCAAAACGGTGTGGGCGGATTTTTTATTTTTGGATTTTCTTTTGATGAAGTTTAGGTGTCTGTAATTGGTGCAGCTCTTCTTCTTCTTCTGTTTTCATTTCAAACGATCCAGAAATATAAAACGCGTCGCTTCTTTGAGAAGAGAAAGAAACTAGCAGACACGAGTGTTTCTGTATGGAAGATGTATTTCATGACAACATGTGCTCGTTATCTTAATTGATGTTTAACCCGTAGATTGGCAGCTGACGATGGCTCAATTAAGGGCTTGCTGGAGGACAGGGATTAGTCCCGTGTAAGTAAGGCGATGTGCTGCCCTGCGGCCACGGCTCCTCTGGCCCATAATCCTTCACTTCGGCCCCGAGGGTCAGGACATCCAAAAACAAGCTACGACCAGGAAACGATCACGCCGATCATCTGGGGCTTCAGCCAATGATGGTTCCTTCATCAATCCATTGTGAAAAACGTTTCTTCTGGTCTTTTATTTTATTTAAAGACCAGAAGAAACGTTTTTCACAATGGATTGAACAAAAAGTTTAAACAATTTTCAAGAGCTCAAGGTGCAGTCTTCTAATTGATTATTATTTTCTAATTAGAAAGGCACAAATTATATTTACTATCAGATACGACCAAGACAACCAACAACAATTAATGATTTGATTATCAAAAGTTTTTTTTCCCCTCTACAGAAATTTCAATTTGTTGAAGTATGACAGACACTTTGAGCCCTACCTGCATGCACCTGCTGGCTTATTGGACCTTTCCCACAGACTCTATGATCCTTCATATCAGAGATGAACCAACAGGAAGTGCGTTGCTCCTCGTTCATGGTACTGAGGTGATGTTGATGTTTAGTGGAGCAAACCGCCGACTGGACACTTTTATTCCTCAAGTGTTCCCAGCTGGTGTGGAAATAAAAGCGGCTCAGAGAATCAAGAACCAGAGCTTTTCCCTTTCCTCTCCACTAATTAGCAGCATTTGTTCAGATTGTCACATTTCACTCGTCGTGGCCTTGAGTTTCATTCTAAACTAAAAGTGCTGAAACAGAACCATCAGGACTGGAAGTAGAGACAACTAGAACACGTCTTTACTGCAGAATAACTTATTATGAAATAAATTATTAAAACTAAACAAATGCACGTCAAATTTCTCTAAGAAAAAAAGAAAAAAAGTGTCCACGTGTTCCCAAGGTTGTAAAAAAATAAAATATATTGAGCTATTTACATGTTACTAGCCTCTCCTCTCTGCGTCCAGTCAGAGTTTCTCCTCTGGTCACATGACTGCTGGTCTCAGATGAATAAATCATGACGTCATAGTTTCACTGAGGAGTTTAATGTTTTTACACAATCTGGTGAAAGTGAACAGAGATATTCAGGATGAGATTTTAAATGAGAAGTGAAGAACAAAATGCTTTTGATGAAGGACTCCGAGCTTCTGTTTGGCTGCTTTTCCTGACGGAAGCGTTCGTCGCACATGGTGTGTTCAAGGACTGTCCGAAAAATGCAAATCTTAAAAAAATAAAGAAAAAAAAACTCAAATCCTCAAAGAAAAAACGTTGATTTTTACAGCTTCTGATTGTGATTGTATAAAAAGGAAACGAGCCTTTCAGATCCCACTGGCGAGTTCTGGTGTGCAGAGGGTTAATGATTATTTCCTTATCTGTTCTACAGATTATTGATTTCCTATTTGGTCCGTCAGAAAAACCCAAATGCCGACCTGGTTCCAACCGGTTGGACCGCTGCTAATTCGGTGCATGCAAGACTGAAAATGAATCAAATCCCAAAAGACTAACACGCTGAACCCTTCCAGTCCGGTTGGAGCCAAAGAAAACAACCAGCAGGTGTGACTCGTCTGGCCCGGTTCCTCTGGCCCGCGGGGCGGCCATTTTGAAACGGCAGTACGAGGGGGAGTGAGGCTGCTTCCCACAGTAAGTGGCTGACGGTCTCCTCTTTGTGCACGAAAAGAACTGAACACCTTTGGCTTCAACTTCCATTAACGTTGAGGGAGTGAGGTGGTTGCTGCCCCCCCCCTCCCCCTCCCTGTGCTGAGGGTAAAGCCTGCCATGATTGAATCATCGCCATAACAGCAGAAGGCTGAGTTCTTCCTGTTCTCCTGACTCAGCGTGGGAACAGCCGTGGACTGAAGGCTGCCCTGGAATCACCACACAAAAGGCAGCGACAGCGTCGGGACCGGAGCGTCGGGACCCGGAGCGTCGCTCCTTTCTGCTGAGACGCTGCGTCCACGTTGAAAAAATAAAAATGTATTTCTAAAAAGGAGCACGGGCTTTGCAACGTTCTCTTGTAACCTCGGCGCTCCGATGCAGCCGGAGCTTCTTCGGCCTCGAGCCGATCGATGCCTCGCCCGGGCCAACAAACAGATTGATTAGTGAAAATTAGACTCTGGTTTAAAATTACAGCGCACGCCAAAGTCCCGGGATCCACTTTGGGAGTCTCGGCTAATGGAGAGCTCTGGAAAGTCAGTCGGGGAGTTAATGTGCCGCTGCTCTTTAGTTTGGACCCGATTCCACTCACAGCTCGGCTCTGGCGCCTCGACCGGGAAGTACGAGGCCATCCGGCCGCTTTTCATCGTTTAACCCTTGAGGGGATTCTGGGACCCACTGCAGGAAACTAAGATATCCAATTAACAAAAGATATTAAACACATCACAGCGGCAGAAGCTTACTGGGCGATATCGATGCTGGACTCATCACACGAGTCCACCACCAATAAAGCCCACGTACTTTAACATACACACCAAAACGCTGCATTTTACAAGACTACATTTGAACACATCATGATACGTTATACTGAAAGGAGCTTGAACGCATCATGACGCAGCCTCCGTACGCTAGCCGTTAGCTCCGTTATTTAGCCAAGCTAGCGGCTAACGTTAACAATCGTCAAATCTGTGAATCACGTGAATAATTCTTCATGAACAATATTCATATTAGTTTACCCAACAACACGAAGGCTGAAGACATTGTCAGCTCGATCGTTTTAAATCACAGAATCGATGTTCAATAAACGTTGATGGCGATCTCTGGAGCTTTCGGTCTTCTACATGATCTTCCTCAGCAGTTGGATGGAGTTTGTTGTTGTTTTCTAAATGAGCACTTCAACAAAGACGTATTGTCCATTTTGGATTAAAGTGCTCCAAAATGAAAAAAGCAGAACTGAACATCCATCATTTCATCCCAATGGCCCGAAAACATCATCCGAGGAAGGTCGGGTGATGCGATCAAAAGCTCCAGAACTGAAACTAATGGCCGCTGCGGGGCGATTAGTTTGTCAACCTCTTCCTCGAATTCAAGAAGGGTCTTTCAAATCTTCTTTCTCCTGATAAAACACACACGCTTGTTAACAGATCTGTTAGAGATTGAAACAAAACACATCTGATGTACCTACCAAAATAAAAGCCTGTGAGTGATTTATGGCTGAACTGGAGCAGAAAAGATCAATCAATTAGTCCGCTGATTGAAAATAGATGACTGAAAATCAAAAGCGTTGGTAATTAATTAAGTAAAAGCGCTTCCAGCTTCTCCAATGAGGATCCTCCTCTGACAAAACAGTACATGTAATATTTTTTTTTTTTTTTTTTTAAACCTTTTATTTAAAAGGGACATTGTACAGTTAAAACATAAATGTCACCATTTGATGCACTTTACCAGATTATAGCTTCAGCTAATTCGCATCTGCAGTCCCTTGACAGACCATAACAAAACATAAAACACGAATACACGTGGGTTATCATCACGATGTCCAGCGTAAACAGCCGAGCTGAGAAACAACACTGCTACGATTATAGCACACCGGCTAATAAGAGACCCCGGACTGAACACACACACACACACACACACACACACACACACACACACACACACACACACACACACACACACACACACACACACACACACACACACACACACACACACACACACACACACACACACACACACACACACACACACACACACACACACACACACACACACACACACACACACACACACACACACACACACACACACACACACACACACACACACACACACACACACACACACACACACACACACACACACACACACACACACACACACACACACACACACACACACACACACACACACACACACACACCTCGGGCCTGCGTTTGCAATTCGTCAAGAAGCAGCAGCAGAGGATGATTGTGGGGGGGTGGGGGGGGAATCTCCCGTCATGACCCACTGTGTGTTGACTGGAGGCAGCAGAGCTCACGATGGAGCTTCAGTGAGGAAAACTGCATTTAGATGGATGTTGAGGGGGAGTTCATTCCAAGATCATGAGGACTGTTATAGATTTATAAACTGTCTCTGTGAGTTGGGGGAGAGAGGGGGGGGGGGGGGGGATTCGGGGCAGCTTCACGGCTCACAGGGAACACAAAAGCCCATTACTGGTGCTGAGCCCATAAAGTTATCTGCCACTTTAAGCCCCCTTTTCCTACAGAGAAGCCCAGTTACGGTCGTTGGTCTGGGGGTGGCGTGAGGAGCCAGTCGGCCTCCGGAGAGGACGAGACGGGTCCCAGAGAGGACGAGACGGGTCCCAGAGAGGACGAGACGGGTACCAGAGAGGACGAGACGGGTACCAGAGAGGACGAGACGGGTACCAGAGAGGACGAGACGGGTACCAGAGAGGACGAGACGGGTACCAGAGAAGACGAGACGGGTACCAGAGAAGACGAGACGGGTACCAGAGAGGACGAGACGGGTACCAGAGAGGACGAGACGGGTACCAGAGAGGACGAGACGGGTACCAGAGAGGACGAGACGGGTACCAGAGAGGACGAGACGGGTACCAGAGAGGACGAGACGGGTACCAGAGAGGACGAGACGGGTCCCAGAGAGGACGAGACGGGTCCCAGAGAGGACGAGACGGGTCCCAGAGAGGACGAGACGGGTACCAGAGAGGACGAGACGGGTACCAGAGAGGACGAGACGGGTCCCAGAGAGGACGAGACGGGTACCAGAGAGGACGAGACGGGTACCAAAGGACGGCACCGGAGGTAACCACAACTAAATGAGTTTTCACAAAACACACAAAACATAACTAGGAAAAAAGCTGGAACTCAACGTTGAAGCGCCGCACGCTTTCAAAGACGAAGATTCAGAGGGACGAGATGATGTTGGGGATCTGGACTTCCTCTGGACCAGCTTCCCACTGGAGGAGAAAATATGCTTCATTCCTGTTGATATTCACAGATTGTGTATTTGAGGAGGACTGACTTTGTTTGCGTCCGTGAAACCGAGAACGAGGCGCACATTTAATTTGACTGTCCCATCGATGAGGAGACGTGACGTCACCCGTTGGTTTGAGGATCGACGTTTGTGAACAGGAAGTGACCAAATATGGACTGAGGAGTGACGTAGAGACGCCATATACATCTCTGGTGTCAACCTGTCAATCACCCTGTAGCTCCGCCCAGGGTGAGACTTCTACACAACCAGGAGTCGCCCCTGGTGGTCAGGAGAGAGAATGCAGCTTTAACACATGAAGCATAGACTTCTATACAACCAGAGGAGTCGCCCCCTGGTGGTCAGGAGAGAGAATGCAGCTTCAACACATGAAGCATAGACTTCTATACAACCAGAGGAGTCGCCCCCTGGTGGTCAGGAGAGAAAATGCAGGTTTTAAGACATGAATGTTGCCTTCACTCGGCAGAACTGAGTGTACGGGACCGAGGGATTCTGCAGGACTTGTCAGACTTGTAAGGAGCCTCTCCGGTTCCTCTGCGCATCACCTGGGGCCGACGCTCACCTGTGGTTACGCGGAGCCTCCGTGGCCTCCTGCCAAAAGGACTCTGCCACGCTGATCTGCTCTGCTGCTCCCCAGATCTGGACCGTGTCCCCCTGGCTGTCCCGTGACGTCCTCTTTTTGTTTTTATTGCCAACATGGGCTTCAGCGTGGCTGAGGCGCTCACCTGTGCGCCCTGCAGCACCAGAGATAACGACGTGCTGCATCACAGCTCCTTGCCGTCCTCCCATTGTCTCAGCGCCCTCTAATCCAGTCACCTGCCACTCCAGCGCTGATGATGCCATCATTACATGAGCTGCTTCCACGAGCAAAATGGTTTCCGGGTTGGAGGAGGAAATTAGAAGTTTGATGGCACTCTCTCCCGGGAGAAAAGCAATTACGCGCAGCAATGAGGACACAATTGTCGGAAATGGGCTCATGAAAGAGACATAATATGAGTCGTCAGACACAATAGCTTAAAGGATATGAGGAAGACAAATACAATATGCTTACTTTATGGATATGGATTTTTTAAGGGGGGGGGGGGGTTCAATTTAACAAATCACTAGAAAAAAAAACACTGCAATGTAAAGCTGTCAGTTAAAAGGAAAATTGATGGCGCCATAAAAGTTGCCAATAAAGTAGAACGTGCCGCTCACGGAGATGAAATCCATTTGCAGAAATGAAGAGAAATCGCGTGAAAAAAATAAAAAAGAGAACCGGGGGCTGACACTTGTCGTAAATCGTTCCTGACAGCTCTTAATGGAGTGTTGTTAGTGTGGCGCACACCGCTCCAACACGCACGCGCGCACAGACACGCGCGCGCACAGGCTGCGAGGTGTCTGTTTTTCTTAAAGGAGGGAAACATACAAAGAGAGAGGAAAAGATTGTAACTGCTGGTGTTAAGTTAGCAACACACACACGCAGCGCCGCGTGTCCTTGACTCACACACAGACACACACAGAGGATTTGGTTTTTTTCCGCCTCTCAGAGTTACAACGATGCAAATGTGTCCAGCACGGCGACCGGACAACGCAGCTGTCAGACCCCCCCACCTCCCCCCTAAAACACACACACGGGCGCGCGCACAAGAGGAAACACTAATGTAGCAAAAAAACGCGAAGAGTGACTTACCCGAGCGGCGTATCCACATCTGTTAACCGACACTCAAACGCCACACTTTTGTTGCGCTCAGCGCACGAGACGGTTCCCACGCGAGGGCCAGGCAGCAACTCTCCGCCGCGCGCGCTGGGCTACCAGTCTAAAAACATAAACATAAAAAATGTATATCTCCCTGCTTGATGTACAAGGTAACTATTTAGTTATGGCAAATGGTGCCCTAATCTACGCTGAACGGCGTTCGCTGGTTGTGATTGACAGGACCGCGCGGCCAATCGGAGCGAGCCGTCCGCGCCGCCTCGGCCAATAGGATCGTTTGGGAGGGAGGGGGGCGGGGCAGGGGGCGGAAGGTGAGCTGGGAAGTAGGAAGGGCTGACGGCGATATCATGTGTTAAGAGTTCGTATCCCTCCGCCTGTCGTGTTTTGAGAGCGGCGGTTCCACTTTCCTTCCTTTTTAAAAAAAGATGTTTTTTATTTTATTTAAAATTAACCAACAAATCAGAGTTTACAGAGAACACGGTTCCGGTTTGATTTGTACACGCTACAGAACAGCCTTTTCTATGTAGTTGTGTACTGTAAATATTTATATAATAGATGTATATATATTTATGTAAATATGAAAATGATATGTGTGATGTCATCATGTAGACCCCTAGCGAAATATTTAAGTAAATGTACACAGCAGAACATATAATAGTGACAAAACAGTCTCTGGTGTTGGTATTCATTTATTTGCATAAATAACACATCATTATTATGATAGTTGTTGTTGTTTACAGATGCTACATGTTGTAAACGCATATTTAGAAACTTGAGCGGGTCTCTGCTTTACAGTCAAATGAGCGAGGAAGTGCGCCCTACTTTCTTTCCTGGTCACGGCGGAGGAACACAGTGTTTACGGTGAGGTTTGAGAGTGACGTACAGTGACGGGTACAGTCGGTGTGGCGCGCGAGGCACGACGGAAACCACATGTACAGTAAACCTTTACTTTCGCGCGAGCGCACGTTTTATTTTTAGAGGAAGAATTCATGCGCAGGTTCCGCTTCTGTGTGTGTGTGTGTGTGTGTGTGTGTGTGTGTGTGTGTGTGTGTGTGTGTGTGTGTGTGTGTGTGTGTGTGTGTGTGAGAGAGAGAGAGAGATAGAGGCTGCCTCACGTGGTGCCAGCTGGAATATTTAAAGTTCCACGGAAATTAGATATTAATAAGGTATTACTACATATTGATCCCTCTAATAGAGAGAATATGTAACAAAGGAAGCAAATAAAATAGCAATGCATTGCTCAAAGTGGAGCAACGCGCTGCTCAACTGCTCCAAGTTGCTGTGATGATCAAACAAACAGAATATATTGCTGTAATTTAAAAGCCAACAGAGTTGCAGTTTAAATTTGCAGTGCATGCTGAAAGTAATATAGATTATATAATCCAGTGAAAGTACCACTACGACAATGTAGAAATACTCTAAAAGCAGTGTATTCAGATTCAACACAGACTTATTATCACTGAAATATAAATATAAATAAGTGACAACAAGTTCTTCTGCTGTGGTGGATGTATTACAAAATATGACAATATCAATAATACAGATGCAAACATTAACTGTTAGTGCTGTGGTTCCCAATCTTGGGTTCTGGCCCCTCCAAAGGGTCACCAGATAACCGTGAGGGGTCATGAGATGTATAACATACACACACAAGTTCTCATTTTTACAAATCTATAACATTTCCTTTTTCTTGGACAGTGGAAATCGGACATTTAAGGAGAGTTTTTTTTTTGAGGATCCTTGTTTGGCGATGTTGTATTTCATAAGGTGTATTTGTATCTGAATCTGCAACGCTGTCAGATCCATAAGTCAGGAACCGGTACTGTAGTTCCTTTTGACTTGTAATAGAAAACAAGTACAAAGTAGCAGAACTATCAGATACTCAGGTCACATTCAAATCACCTAACAGTGTTCCTGCCAGGTGAAGCTTCACCTGTGTGGAGGTCACCTGTGTGGAGGTCACCTGTGTGGAGGTCACCTGTGTGAAGGTCACCTCGGGTCATGAGGAGGAAATGAAAGACAACATCAGCATCAAGGGTGTGTGTACTAAAGAGTACTGCAGTACACCAGAACCCCCCATGTGTTCTGGTGTACTGCAGTACTCTTTAGTACGAGTCAGAACACCTCTTCCACCTCCAGAAGCAGTTGGTTTGGGTTTAATAAAAAGAAAAGTCGGGTCAGGAAGGCCTTTAAAATGTAAAACATGGCCCAAAGAACTCAGGCCCGTGGAGCTGGCATGTGGACATGTGGCCTCGCAGAGGGAACGGACCCTCAGTCTGGGCGGCGCCATCACGTTCTGAAGCAAGGCAACACATGCAGCCAGAGGGGTGGCGACAGCCAGAGGGGGGGGGGGGGGGGGGGGGGCAGCCAGAGGGAGGGGGGGACAGCCAGAGGGGGGGGGAGGGGCAGCCAGAGGGGGGCGAGCAGCTGACTGAAGGAGCCACAGCCGAGCAACTTCTGCATCCAGCGTCCACTTCTTAAAGAAGAGGAGCCCGAGCTGTGATAAACAGTGTTGACACACACACACACACACACACAGATTACGCAGTGTTTTGTGCTTTACATAAGAAGCTTATGCGATGAGGAGAGCCCCTCTGCTCCGTCAGCTGGGGGTCCGGCGGTCAGCCGCTCGGCCCCGGGGTCAGGGGAGTGTCACGGGGGGAACGACTAAAGAGTTAGGAGTCAAACCAAAGAAGAAGAAAACATGAATCCTCAAGTTATTGCTTGAACATTATGATAACATCACAGAGCAAACAGTCTGCAGTGAGTTTCAGGAGTCAGCCAGCAGGACTTTTCATTCATACGATCAATAACTGCATTCTGGCGCCCCCTGCTGCATCGGTCAGGAATCCATGGAAGGCAAGACGTGGTTTTTCAAAGATTAAGAGCCACGTTTCTCTGTAACGCTGAAAAGAGGTTATGAAGAGGTTCTGAAGATGTTCTGAAGAGGTTCTGAAAAGGTTCTGAAGATGTTCTGAAGAGATGTTCTGAGGAGATGTTCTGAGGATGTTCTGAAGATGTTGTGAAGATGTTCTGAGGAGATGTTCTGAAGATGTTCTGAAGAGATGTTCTGAGGAGATGTTCTGAGGATGTTCTGAAGATGTTGTGAGGATGTTCTGAAGATGTTCTGATGAGATGTTCTGAAGAGATGTTCTGAGGAGATATTCTGAGGATGTTCTGAAGATGTTGTGAGGATGTTCTGAAGATGTTCTGAAGATGTTCTGAGGAGATGTTCTGAAGAGATGTTCTGAAGATGTTCCTCCACGTACGATTGTTATATTCCAACGTGAGGGTGAACAACGTGTTTGTCATAACAAGCAATGTGTTCTTCATTTTTTTATATTTTTGGTCTGACATTGGTTAGACAGGTTTAGACAGTAACACAGATCCATAACATAAAGAAATATAAGTTTTGATACGAGCAGCATGGATATAATAACTCTGACAGAAAGCTGCTGAAACGTGTTTTGCTCCTCCAACGTTCCACCGTTGGTGTTTGTCCCTTTCCTTTCCCTAACAGGAATAGTTTTCGCAGTCTGGTGTGGAAGAACTTGAATGGCCTGCAAAGAGCCCAGAACATCAACCGCATCCAGCACCTTTGAAGCCGGTCTGACAGCCTGGAACAGAGGAGGCTGTTGCAGGGCAGCATATGGTGCCGCGTTCAGCTGTCCACATACTTTCCCCATGCAGGCGTGAATGGGTTAATGAAGGGGCCCATTGAGCACCATGAGGCGCCCACTGGGTCAGTGGTCATGGCCAGCACCTATTAAATGTCACTCAAAGGAACACGAATCAACCAGGAAGAGTTAAAAAAAAAAACACAAAGAGACTCACAATGACGAGGAAAAGGAAAGTAGTGACAAAAAGACACAAAGCAACCAACCAGAGACACACAATGACTACAAAGAGACACACAATGACTACTGTGTTGTCTTTAAGGCATTTTCAATTCCGTTTTTTATTTAATTAATAATTGTTAATTTCAAGACATAATTAATAGAAATATGATTTTCCTGTTCATGACGTGGAATTATTTTCGGTTTAATAACATCCGGTTACAGGACTTCCGGTTTAATAGCTTCCGGTGACGAAACTTCCGGTTTAACCATTTCCGGTCACGGGTTTTCCGGTTAAATAATGTCCGGTTCCAGTATTTCTGGTTCAGTAACATTTGTCAGAGGAAGGAAAGCCACCGAGGACGCTCACTCCAGATGGAAACATCTCAGAACGCTGTGAGTTCTATCGTGTACAAATATGCAATGTATATTCATATTTACCACTCTGGAAATGTTTAAGAACGTAGACTGAATGTTTGTATTGTCTTTGTGTTCAGTCTTCACAGAATGATTGAAGAAGAGAAACTTACTACGACTCTGTCTTCATTGTTTAACTAGTCAGAGTTTTAACACAACAACTACAAAGAGACACACAATTACTACCAAGAGACACACAATTACTACCAAGAGACACACAATTACTACAGAGAGACACACAATTACTACAGAGAGACACACAGTTACTAAAGACACACAAAGTCTAACCCTCTGCTAGATGCTTAACACAATGAAACATAATGAAATGTTAAATGTAATGTTAACGACTCCAAACACCAGAAACCACTGCTGACCCTGAGGTGGTGTTTCTGGGCCCGGGGCCTCGTATCTCATGCCTGTAGAGTATCAATACTCTTTCTTTATATTCTGATATTAATCTCAACACAGTGTTCCAGTGTTATGCATCATGCAGCTCTGGGATGAGCAGCAGGCTCAGCTGGTCATATTCAGCAGATACAAACAGGAACTCGGTGACCCCATTGTTGTCTTCCTGCCTGAATACTCAGCTCACCAGCGCTCTGGAAGATTGCTAATGTGTTGGAGAGGCCGCGGAGGTCACGATTGGCCCGGAGAACGCTGCAGAAATTACCCGTTGTTATGCAATCAAGTGCAGATGCGTTCAGACGGAGTGTGAAGAACACTGAGCTGCTCCAAATGTTCAACCTCCGCTTTACAGGCTGCATGGAACCATGCGGCATCTACACTTCTGACACGATGCATCCTCTGAAGAGTGCTGCTTAACATGAATGTGGCAATAAACAGGAAGAAGGCAAATATCAACTGTACAAACTGTAATTGTTTAGCTGTTCTCGTATTCAGATAATACACAAACTCTTATGAGGGAAAATCAGCTCAAAATGAAAGAGAAAATCAATTTATGTCTTTAAGGGTTCTTTAAAACTACTTAATGAAATTGCTATTTAGTGGTAAAAACCATTTTCAACGTAAATCTTTTAATGAATTAAGTGAACATTTTAATTTTCAAATCAAATTATTTGTGGTACAGAAGCATGTTTCATGTTAAAGCTGCATTCTCTCTCCTGACCATCAGGGGGCGACTCCTCTGGTTGTATAGAAGTCTGTGCTTCATGTGTTAAAGCTGCATTCTCTCTCCTGACCACCAGGGGGCGACTCCTCTGGTTGTATAGAAGTCTATGCTTCATGTGTTAAAGCTGCATTCTCTCTCCTGACCACCAGGGGGCGACTCCTCTGGTTGTATAGAAGTCTATGCTTCATGTGTTAAAGCTGCATTCTCTCTCCTGACCACCAGAGGGCGACTCCTCTGGTTGTATAGAAGTCTATGCTTCATGTGTTAAAGCTGCATTCTCTCTAGGGACCACCAGGGGTCGACTCCTCTGGTTGTATAGAAGTCTATGCTTCATGTGTTGAAGCTGCATTCTCTCTACTGACCACCAGGGGGCGACTCCTCTGGTTGTATAGAAGTCTATGCTTCATGTGTTAAAGCTGCATTCTCTCTCCTGACCACCAGGGGGCGACTCCTCTGGTTGTATAGAAGTCTATATGAGAAAATGACTCTACTTTTCTCTCCATTACATTACATTACATGTCATTTAGCTGACGCTTTTATCCAAAGCGACTTACAATAAGTGCATTCTACGGTTACAAACAAGAATCAGAACAACAAGAATCAAGAAGGTACAATTTCGTCAAAAGTTCGACTACAAAGTGCTATCAGTAAGAGCCATTTCAGTGCTACTATAGTGCTACATCCTTTATTCAAGGTATAGTCGGAAAAGATATGTTTTTAGTTTGCGACGGAAGATGTAGAGACTTTCTGATGTCCTGATGTCAATGGGGAGCTCATTCCACCATCGAGGAGCCAGGACAGCGAACAGTCGAGACTTTGTTGAGTGTTTAGCTCGCAGCGACGGAGCTACAAGGCGATTGGCAGAAGCCGAGCGGAGCGCACGAGCTGGGGTGTAAGGTTTTACCATGTCCTGGATGTAGACTGGACCAGATCTGTTCGTAGCACGGTACGCCAGTACCAATGTTTTGAAGCGGATGCGGGCGGCCACCGGTAACCAGTGAAGGTCGCGGAGGAGCGGAGTAGTGTGGGTGAATTTCGGGAGGTTAAAGACCAGTCGAGCTGCTGCATTCTGGATGAGCTGCAAAGGTCGGATGGCACCAGCAGGTAGACCCGCCAGGAGGGAGTTACAGTAGTCTAGACATGAGATGACCAGAGCCTGGACCAGAACCTGTGCCGCCTTCTGGGTGAGAAGTGGACGTATTCTCCTGATGTTGTGCAGCATGAATCTACAGGAACGAGTTGTTGCGGTAATGTTGGCAGTCAGGGAGAGTTGACTGTCCAGGGTCACACCGAGGTTCCTGGCAGTCGGGGTCGGGGCCAAGACTGAGTTGTTGAAAGTAATCGTCAGGTCGTGAGTGGGGGAGACTTTTCCTGGAAGGAGAAGTAATTCCGTCTTGTCGGGGTTAATCTTCAAGTGATGTGCGGACATCCATTGTGAGATGTCAGTCAGACAGGCCGAGATTCGTGCTGCTACCTGTGTTTCCGATTGTGGAAACGAGAGGATCAGTTGGGTGTCGTCAGCATAGCTATGGTAGGAAAAGCCATGCGAGCGAATGACGGAGCCAAGAGAGTTGGTGTACAGGGAGAAGAGGAGAGGACCGAGGACGGAGCCTTGAGGGACCCCAGTAGTGAGAGGACAAGGCTCAGACACAGATCCTCTCCAGGTTACCCGGTAGGTCCGATCGCTGAGGTAGGATGAGAGGAGGGAGAGCGCAGTGCCTGAGATACCCAGGTCCTGGAGGGAGGAGATGAGGATCTGGTGGTTCACTGTGTCAAAGGCAGCAGAAAGGTCCAGAAGGATAAGGACAGAGGAGAGAGAGGCTTCTCTCGCAGTGTGAAGCTGCTCAGAGACAGCAAGGAGGGCAGTCTCTGTTGAGTGGCCTGCCTTGAATCCAGACTGGTGAGGGTCCAGAAGGTTGTTCTGGTGGAGGAAGGAGGAGACTTGATTGAAGATAGCTCGCTCCAGGGTTTTGGAAAGAAAGGGAAGGAGAGAGACAGGTCTGTAGTTGTTGAGTTCTGACGGGATGAGAGTGGGTTTCTTCAGGAGAGGGTTAACTCTTGCCTCCTTCAGAGAGTTAGGGAAACAACCAGTTGAGAGGGAGGTGTTAATAAGATGGGTGAGAAAGGGAAGAAGGTCAGGAGCGATAGACTGGAGGATGTGAGATGGGATGGGGTCAAGGGGGCAGGTGGTTGGGCGGGCAGAGGATACCAAGGTAAGAACTTGATCGGGAGACAGGGGAGTGAAAGAGGAAAGAGAAGGGGAGGCGGATAGGGTTAGTGGAGATGTAGTTATGGGCGGGGGATCAGTGAATGAGGAGCGAATGTCATCTATCTTTTTTGTAAAGTAGTCGACAAAGTGGTTCGGTAGAAGGGTGGAGGGAGGAGGAGGACAGGGGGGGTCAAGGAGGTTGGAAAAAATGGAGAAGAGTTTTTTGGGGTTAGAGAAAGAAGATTCAATTCTGGATTGGTAGAACAGGCTTTTGGCTGCAGAGATAGAGGCAGAGAAGGAGGCGAGAAGAGAGTGATAGGCGTGCAGGTCGTCTGCTTGTTTGGATTTTCACCATTTCCTTTCTGATGCTCGCATAGTGGCTCTCTGGTCACGGACCGGGTCTGACAACCACGGAGCTGGAGGAGAGTTGAAGACCTTACATGTCGTAAGAAGACAGAGAGA
This sequence comes from Cottus gobio, assembly GCA_023566465.1. NCBI lineage: Eukaryota > Metazoa > Chordata > Actinopteri > Perciformes > Cottidae > Cottus > Cottus gobio. Next base: position 27,468,599 of record CM042221.1, read on the forward strand.
ATCAAGAGAGGAGGACAAAGTAGAGAGGAGAGTGTCTGTGGCAGAGTTAGGATGCATGAGTGAGAAAGAGTCAGTTGAAGGAAGGGCTGATAGAACAGACGAGGCCAGAGAGGAGGGAGAGAGGGTAAGAGAGAGGAGAGAGAGAGGGAGAGAGGAGGGAGAGAGGGAGCGAATGTTGCGACGGACAGGGGCAGAGTCTGTTGCTGTGGGAGGGTTGTCAGTTCCCAAGAGTGGGAGAGAGTAGGAGATAAAGAAGTGGTCGGAGACGTGAAGTGGAGTTACAGTGAGGTTGGATGTTGAGCAGTTTCTGGTGAAAATATAGTCAAGATGATTTCCAGCTTTGTGAGTCGGAGGTGAAGGACTGAGTGAGAGAGCAAAGGAAGACAGTAGGAGCACCAGGTCAGATGACTTCTCAGTCTGGATGTTGAAGTCACCTAGAATCAGAATCAGAATCAGAATCAGAACCATTTATTGCCATGTATGCTTACACATACAAGGAATTTGTCCTGGCGGGAAGGTGCATACATTAAACATTTAACAATACACATTTAACAGTTAACGCAGTGCAATAAATGAGGATGAATGGATGAATGAATATCTACATTGAGACAGCAGCATAACAAAATACCAAAGTAAGATAAAGTGCATGGAATGTGCATGAGTGTAAGTGTTGTGTGAAAATGGCAAGTGCAATGCCCAGGTGTCAAGTGTATTCAAGTCAAGTATAAGTATAAGTATAAGGCTATGTGCAGGGGAGTGTCCGGTGGGAATTGTCTGGGGGTGACAGAGTCATTAGAGTCAGTGGGGGACCCGGGCTCTGTTAGGGGGACCCGGGCTCTGTTGATGAGCCCGACTGCAGACGGGAAGAAACTGTTTTTGTGGCGTGAGGTCTTGGTCCTGATGGACCGCATCCTCCTGCCAGAGGGGAGGGACACCAACAGTTTGTGTCCAGGGTGAGAGGGATCAGCTACAATCTTCCTCGCCCGCTTCAGGGTCCTTGAAGCAAACAAGTCCTGGAGGGACGGCAGATTGCAGCCAATCACCCTCTCGGCAGAGCGAATGATGCGCTGCAGCCTGGCCTTGTCCTTGGCAGTGGCTGCAGCGTACCAGACGGTGATGGAGGAGCAGAGGATGGACTCGATGATGGCAGTGTAGAAGTGCACCATCATTGTCTTTGGCAAGTTGAGTTTCCTCAGCTGCCTCAGGAAGAACATCCTCTCCTGCGCCTTCTTGGCGATGGAGCTGGTGTTTAGTTCCCACTTGAGGTCCTGGGTAATGCTGGAGCCCAGGAAGCGGAAGGACTCCACAGCTTTGACGGGGGAGTCACACAGGGTGAGAGGGGCTGGTGGGGCTGAGATCTTTCTGAAGTCCACAACCATCTCCACTGTCTTCAGAGCGTTGAGCTCCAGGTTGTTTTGGCTGCACCAGGTCACCAGGTGGTCAGTCTCCCGCCTGTAGGCGGACTCGTCCCCACCAGAGATGAGTCCAATGAGGGTGGTGTCATCCGCAAACTTCAGGAGCTTGACGGACTGGTGACTGGAGGTGCAGCTGTTGGTGTACAGGGAGAAGAGCAGAGGGGAAAGAACGCAGCCTTGGGGGGAACCGGTGCTGATGGACCGAGAGGCTGAGACGTGTTTCCCCAGCCTCACGTGCTGCTTCCTGTCAGACAGGAAGTCTGTGATCCACTTGCAGGTGGAGTCGGGCACGTGCAGCTGGGAGAGCTTGTCCTGCAGCAGAGACGGGATGATGGTGTTGAAGGCAGAGCTGAAGTCCACAAACAGGATCCTGGCGTAGGTTCCTGGGGTGTCCAGGTGCTGGAGGATGGAGTGGAGGGCCATGTTGACTGCATCGTCCACAGACCTGTTGGCTCTGTAGGCGAACTGCAGGGGATCCAGGAGTGGGTCGGTGAGGGTTTTGAGGTGGGACAGGACCAGACGCTCAAAGGACTTCATGACCACAGAGGTCAGGGCGACGGGCCTGTAGTCATTGAGTCCTGTGATCCTAGGTTTTTTGGGGACGGGGATGATGGTGGAGGCCTTGAAGCAGGCTGGTACATGGCATGTCTCCAGAGAGGTGTTGAAGATGTCAGTAAACACCGGGGACAGCTGATCAGCACAATGCTTCAGGGTGGAGGGGGAGACAGAGTCCGGGCCGGCTGCTTTGCTATTCTGTTTTTTAAAAAGCCTGAAGCTAGAAGAATGAGAGGGGGGCCGTTTTCTGGGAAGTTTGATAGTAGGACGTCTAATTCTTCCAAGAAATCTCCCAGGGAACCAGGTGGACGGTAGAGAACAACAATGTTCAGTTGAACCGGATGGGTAACCGTCACTCATGAAGCTCAAAAGTCAGTGGTGTAGGCAATGGAAGCGGATAGAGAGAAAAATTCCATTTGGGGGAGATGAGTAGACCTGTACCACCACCCCGACCAGTGGGCCTAGGTGTGTGGCTGAAGGAGAAGGCAGAGGAGAGAGCAGCATTGATAGCTGTGAGCCATCACCACGTTGAGAGCTGCGTGGAGGCAATCTGTCAGATTCAGCACCTTTAATGTCTTCTTTTGATTCTTATTTGTAATTCCCTCGTGCTCTTGTCACGGAAAACAAAACAAAAGAAATCTTCTGTTATTGTTCCACATTCCTGACGACTGTCTCCTCGTGGCTTTTATCTTCTGTACTCTCGTTCTTCATCGTTTGCTCGTCTCCCTCCTCCCCGTCTTGTTTGTTTCTCCAGTCTGTTCCGTTCTCTACAGTTTGCCAGGCCATTGCTGTGTTAACTTCTCTTTTACTCCGTCATCATCCAGTCTGTCCTCTGCTCCTCCATCACTGTGTGGTTTGGATCACTAAACAGGATAGAGGCAGACTACAGCGGATAGTCAGGTCTGCAGAGATAACTATTGATTCCAGCCTGCCCTCCATCCTGGACTTGTACACCTCCAGAGTCAGGAAGCGGGCTGGAAAGATCCCTGCAGACCCCTCACACCCTGGACACAAGCTGTTTCACCTCCTCCCCTCTGGTAGGCGCTACAGAGCTCTGTACGCCAAGACTACCAGACACAGGAACAGCTTCTTTCCACTGGCCGTCACCCTGATGAACAATTAATCAGACTCCCCCATCTGCACTACCTGCACTAATTGGACTACTTTTTCTGTTTAATGTCTTTTTAAAAAATATTTATCTTGCTTATTGTAAATGTGTATATATGTACAATGAGAGCTATGTGTAACCGGAGTCAAATTCCATGTGAGTGTAAAGACACATGGCCAATAAAGCTGATTCTGATTCTGAAATGCCTGAAAACATTTGTGTGGTTCTTCTTTGTGTCCTCTATCTTTGTATTTACCAGCGTCAGGAGTCAGAACTGTTGGTTTCCTCCTGCCTCATGGCGGCCATGTTGGATGTTTCAGCTTTGAAGCCGCAGCACTGAATGACCATCACTCTGATTTTAATCACTTTATTCTGGAGGTGCTCACAGCAGGTGGGCTCCACTTGTCCGTCTCCACCTGCCTGTATTTATCTCTCCCCTCAGCTGTGGAGTGTGTGTGTGCGAGAGAGAAAGTGTGTGTGAGAGAGAGAGAAAGTGTGCGTGTGTGTGTGAGAGAGAGAGAGTGTGTGTGTTGGTGTGTGTGTGCGAGAGAGAAAGTGTGCGTGTGTACGAGAAAGTGTGTGTGTGCGAGAGAGAAAGTGTGTGTGTGTGTGTGTGTGAGAGAGTGTGTGTGTTGGTGTGTGTGTGCGAGAAAGTGTGTGTGTGTGTGTGTTGGTGTGTGTGTGTTGGTGTGTGTGTGCGAGAGAGAAAGTGTGTGTGTGTTGGTGTGTGTGTGCGAGAGAGAGAGAGTGTGTGTGGGTGCACATCCCTCTCTCTCTCTCTCTCTCTCTCTCTCGCTCCGTGACCCGCTGCTCCGCTTCCACAGCATCCTGCCGGCTGCCTAGCAACGCTCAGTGTCCATGGCAACGGAGCCAACAATCCCCCCCCCTCCCAGCCCCCCTCCCTCCTCTTGAGCCTGCACCCCTTTAATTAGGGTTAAAGTGGCAATCAGGAGAGCGGAGTCACGGAGAGGATGAAAGGGGGGCGGGGCTGGAGCCGAACATTCTGGTTCAGCTTTTTAGGAACAGGAACCCATTAATTTAGATCTGAGGCCGACGGAGAACAGAGAACGTAGAAGAGGTTAGACAGGAACCGCTCGATTGTTCAACTGTTTTCTTTTCATAAAGTTTGTAATCTGACTGGAGTCACGTGGAGACGGAAGTAAAATCAATACTGAGAGTAGTGGGGTCACGTGATGCTGATCCCGGTGGTCTAGCTCCCTCTGGTGGATCCAAAGAAAACCCACAACAGCAGCTCAAGAACAAAATAACGTTTTCAAGCAAAATCTCATCAATTCAACAATTTAACAACTTGCACGTTAAAACGTTGAAAACTGAGAAAATATCTCGGACCCTCCATCGAAATTCACTTTTCGGTCTAAAGGTTTTGGGTTCTAATCCCACCTGGACTGCGTGTATTTCCCTTCTGTCAGTTCATGATGGTCTGGAATGAGCCTCAGAAACTGAACCGAGATCAGTTCTGATCAGAGCCCGTATCAAACGCAATGATCTGATCCATAAACACAGTTTGATTCAAGAATCCTTGAATTAGACTGAAAGTCTCTTTCAGGAATTGTTACCTCTTCAGAAAACTGGAACCATGCAGAAAGTCTATTAAAATACCCTTTAAACACTTTTAATTAAAAGTAAGAAAACATCATTTTTTGAGGGTTTAAAATAAAGAAAAATGAAAGAAAAAACAAAATAATATATTTAATCCAGTAATTAGCTCCCTGAATGTGTACTTATAATTGAAGATTAAGCTCCTTTTATTCTCCACGTTGGCCACACTGTTGTCTCAGGCTTTTTTTTTAAGTATTGGAAATGTTGTTCTTTGCTGAAGCTGATTGTTTGGGTTTGTGTTTTATTACTTTCAGTGCTGGTGAATGAAAAGCTGCCAGAGAGAGAAATAAAGTATTGGAAATAAATCCGTAGAGAGAAAAGATATTAAATAGTGTTGCAGTAAAACCAAACGGCCACTAGAGGGAGACCTCCATCTAAAAATGAGCTGAAGTGGCTGAACCTGTCTGTCCAGCAGGGGGCGACATGCACCTCTGCAGAACCGGCTCTGAAGCGTCACAGAACACGTCCATTGATCCTCATGCGTTCTTATCAAATCAGTTTTATATGTTGATCCGATCATGAGAGACCATGACCTCCTGACCCCTGGGGGGCTCTCACAGGAATGGCTGCAAAACCAAAAGGTTGAGTTCCACAGAGGAACCTCCTCCTGCAGGAGCTCCTCTCTTAGAGGGTTTCTTACTTTTGAGCTCCTTTAAAGGGTTCCCCCAGGAGGACAGGAGCTCCTCTCCTAAAGGGTTTTTCAGGGTTCTCCCAGGACAGGAGCTCCTCTCCTAAAGGGTTCCTCAGGGTTCCCCCAGGACAGGAGCTCCTCTCCTAAAGGGTTCCCCCAGGACAGGAGCTCCTCTCCTAAAGGGTTCCCCCAGGACAGGACCTCCTCTCCTAAAGGGTTCCTCATTGTTCCCCCAGGACAGGAGCTCCTCTCCTAAAGGGTTCCTCAGGGTTCCCCCAGGACAGGAGCTCCTCTCCTAAAGGGTTCCTCAGGGTTCCCCTCAGGACAGGAGCTCCTCTCCTAAAGGGTTCCTCAGGGTTCCCCCAGGACAGGAGCTCCTCTCCTAAAGGGTTCCTCAGGGTTCCCCCAGGACAGGACCTCCTCTCCTAAAGGGTTCCTCATTGTTCCCCCAGGACAGGAGCTCCTCTCCTAAAGGGTTCCTCAGGGTTCCCCCAGGACAGGAGCTCCTCTCCTAAAGGGTTCCTCAGGGTTCCCCCAGGACAGGAGCTCCTCTCCTAAAGGGTTCCTCGGGGTTCCCCCAGGACAGGACCTCCTCTCCTAAAGGGTTCCTCCGGGTTCCCCCAGGACAGGACCTCCTCTCCTAAATTGTTCCTCAGGGTTCCCCCAGGACAGGAGCTCCTCTCCTAAAGGGTTCCTCATTATTCCCCCAGGACAGGAGCTCCTCTCCTAAAGGGTTCCTTGGGGTTCCTCCAGGAGAACAGGAGCTCCTCTCCTAAAGGGTTCCTCAGGGTTCCCCCAGAAGGACAGGACAGAATGTGTTTTTTGTCTGTTTTGATGCACAACAAAATGTTTCTACGTATGGAAGTCATTTTTACTTCACTTCGCTTCACTTTACTTACTTTACTTCATTCACTTCACTTTACTTCACTTTACTTTACTTCACTGTACTGTACTGTACTGTACTTCACTTTACTTTACTTCATTCACTCGACTCAAAGCAGCAGCTCTTCGTCCTCCAACAGTTTGACCTCTCGTGACCTTTAAAGAAACACGATGTCATCGATGTTTCCATGAAACACATGAAGCATCGTTCTCTCTTCTTCCTCCTCTTCCTTCGTCTCCTCCTCATCAGCTTTCTTTTTTTCTCCATCCTCTTTCTCTTCCTCTTTTTCTCCTCTTCCTCCCTCTCCTCCTTCTCCCCCTCCTGCTACCAGCGTTAACACACTATTTCTTCCTCCATCCTCCTCTCTCTCTCCCCTCTTCTTCTCTCTCCTTCACCTCCTCTGCCACCTCCATCTTCTTCTCCCTCACCTTCCCTTCCAGTCCCCCTCTTTTTCCCATCCTCTTCCTCTCTCCTCCTCCTCCTCACCAGTGTGAACAGAGCCTCTTTTTCCCATTCTCTCCTCTTTTTCCTCCTCTTCTTCCTCCTCTCCTCCTCACCAGTGTGAATAGAGCCTCTTTTTCCCCATCCTCTTCTCTTTTTCCTCCTCTTACCCTCTCCTCTTTTCCTCCTCCTCCTCCTCCTCCTCCTCCTCCTCCTCCTCCTCCTCCTCCTCCTCCTCCTCCTCCTCCTCCTCCTCCTCCTCCTCCTGTCCCGTGTGAACAGAGCCTCTTTTCTTCCTCTCTCCTCCTCTTTGGATGACCGCCTGTTCCTGGAATTCAGAAACCCCTCTCACTTTTAATTTATGCGCATATTAATTGTCCTCTATTGTAATTTCCACCGTGGGACACGACATGCAAATGTGCCATGCTTTTGGGCGCGCGCACGAGTGTGTGCGTGTATCTGAGTGTGCGCGCGTGCGTTATTTTCTCCTCCTCGGCCAGTAATCCGTACACAGATTTTTTTTTAATCGGTTTCTGGTTTTTAACGTTCATATAATTTTAACAGTTGATTCAAATTAAATCGGATTCATGTGATTTGATTATATTTTAAATTCCAAAAGTGCAAAAACTATTTTTTTTAAATATTTTTATCATTTAAGAATTACAATATTGTATTTTCTTGAAGGTTATTTAAAACAAGATTAATTTAAATAAAGTAATTAATTGAAACAACTTGTTCTGTTTTCATTGATTATTGATGTGAATCAGTTGCTGAATATTTCATATTTCTTAATTATGACTCAAACACTCTGAGAGGTTTCACAACTTTAATTAATCTTCTCAGCTCAGCACGTGAGACATTCCCGTTTTCTGGTGTAAAGAAATATTAGTCTTCAAACTCTATAAAAATAATTTAATTCGAGACTTATTAAAAAAGGGTTATTATGGCATGTTAACTGTGGAAGGTTAGTAAAGACAAAATGTCAAAATAATTATATTTATATTCATCTTTAAACGTAGTTATTGTTCATGAGCCTCGTTGAGCTGCAACACTAAAAATATTAAGTTATTGTTTTCACTCTTTGATGATCAATTTAGTAATTCTGCATGAAAGACAAACAAATAGGTCCTCGTGTTTATTATAAAAATTATATAATTAAAAGGATTCAGGGTGATTTTCACCCACAGAAGGAAAACTTTATGGATCTTAAATTGTTTTCATTGGATGAATTATGAGAAAATAATCCCACGTAAGTTTGAGTGGAAATCGTTTCAGTTCAGCAAAGAAAATATACAATTATTATATTTATAATGAAAAAAACTAAAAACTGCCAGCCAATCAGAACCGCTCGCGCAGAATATTATTAACACGCAGCTTTAAAATAAAAAAGATCCGGTTGAATTCGTTGAAACTCAAAAACACCGGAAACGAGCGTCAGCAGCTGTTGACTTTAAATACTAAATTAATGTCAACAGGTCCTTTAATTATGGGACACACTTTCCTTCGATTATACGTTCTCATATAAAAACCCATATTTTAATACTTGGTGAGATGTCTTTGAAAAATATTATGAGACTTAACAAAGTGAGCTGGAAGCTTCAAACCAGTGAAAAAATAAAAAAGATGTGAAAAGCGTATTTTGTGAAAAATAAGATTAAAGGAATTCATGTTTTTGATTTCCTGTGAGATGAAGAAAATAAAGGAACTCTCCTTCATCATCATCATCCTTCATTACTTTATTGTGTCATTATGAGGAAGGTCGAGAGACTGGCCGACTCAAACCGCATCACACCTTCAGACGGTCTAATGACGTCATCTGATCTCCAGTCAGCGAGGAGAAAAGTCCAATCAATAAAAACAACAACAACAACGTTCTGTAAATAAACACAGAGAGAAAAGAAAGAGAGAAAGGTTTGAGGTTCTCTTGTGTTGCAAACATTCTAAATAATTATTAATTATTATTACCATTATGAGTATTATTATTAATATTATTATTATATAAATTGTATATTTCGCAAATAAATGTAATGAGTTAAATGACAGAACCAACACACACACACACACACACACACACACACAGACAGAAGCAGAGGAACCTGCAGGAAGAGGAAGATGAAGTTCACTAAAGTCACCATTACATAACGCCTCATTAGCATATTTAAACACAACATGTCATACAACTTGTGACACAATAAATCCTCATGTCAGTGATGAAGTGGTGAAGTTTCATGGTGACATCTATGAGCTCATGTTTGACCCTCTTCACCTGTAGAATAATGTGTTCACACAACATTCAGAACCTCATTTCATTGAACTTATTGTGGCACATTTTTGATCCTGTAAATTAAAATGTTAGCTGTGTGTGTGTGTGTGTGTGTGTGTGTGTGTGTGTGTGTGTGTGTGTGTGTGTGTGTGTGTGTGTGTGTGTGAGAGAGAGTGAGAGAGGATGTAAAACAATATTTAATGTGAGCCGTTGGTTGAAACATTAATTCTCGGGAACATTTAGGAAAATAAAAGCCCGCGCGGGCCTCGAGCCTCGTGTGAATTCTTTCCTTCAAAGCCCACGTGAGAAAAATAAATTAAAAAAAGCCTCGTTCTGCTCCAGCGCCTCCACGCATTTCGGACTCATTAGCATTTATGCAAATGACCTTCTAATTGCAGGCGTAATGACTCTGGCGTGGGAGATTTTCCACTCCGCCATGTTTTTTTTGTTTTTGTCTCCGCATGATTCTACAGGATGCTTTTTCTTTTCTTTGATTGATTCTTTTCGTTTGTTTGTTGTCGGAACCAAAGCGGACCTTTCTTTTATTTACTGCCGACAGGAATCCTGCTGGAGCTTTTATCCCTTTTAATGTCGCAGCAGGCCGCGCTTATCCACGGCGTGCACACGAGAAGCTCTTCTTCGTCTTCTCCTTCTTCTCCTCCTCCTTCTCCTCCTTTTCCTCCTTCTCCTCCTCTTCCTCTCTCCTCCTCCTCCTCCCCGCCGCAGTGGAGCTGCTCCTCAGACCAGAAGATGCTGCAGGTGAGCGTGAAGCTGCGCGTGCTGCGATGTGCGCGAGAAAAGAAAAAGATGGAAAGAGAGAAATGCAAAATGGCAGCAAGTAAAGGAGGATTTTATTTTATTTATTCTCCTTTTTCTCTCGGGAGGAATGAACGTGTTGACTTCTGACAGAAATGTGTATGATCTGCAGGTTTATTGTTTGTGTCAAAAGGAAAACGGGAAAATATTTAAGAAAGTACAAAGTTTTCTTTTTATTCATCACCACAGCACTGTGTGTGTGTGTGTGTGTGTGTGTGTGTGTGTGTGTGTGTGTGTGTGTGTGTGTGTGTGTGTGTGTGTGTGAGTGTTTAGAGGGGGGGCTTAGCCGGTCTGGTTTGGCACAAGGAGGCTGGTCGGCCCCCACAGAGCTGCAACAATATGAGCAGATTTTAAAGGACAAAGACCCGGAGCTTTCTGCAGAGCACGTTGGGACACTGGGGACACTGGGACTGGTGTACTGGTGTACTGGTGTACTGGTGTACTGGTGTACTGGTGTACTGGGGACACTGGTGCACTGGTGTACTGGGGACACTGGTGTACTGGTGTACTGGGGACACTGGTGTGGTGTACTGGGGACACTGGTGTACTGGTGTACTGGGGACACTGGTGTACTGGTGTGTCCCAGTGTTGTGCAGAGTGTGGTGATGCTCACCTGTCCAGCTTTTCAAACAGGTTGCCCGATTTAAAAGAGATTCACATATGAAATATAGAATACTAAGGAGAGGACCGAATAATGAATCTGTAACACGTGTCAAAATAAATTAGATTTTCAATTCATTTCAATTCAGTTTATTTTGTATAGCCCAAAATCACAAATACAGATTATCCTCTGAGGGCTTTACAATCTGTACACATAGACTTCCTGTCCCAGGACCTCACATCGGATCAGGAAAAACTCCCACTAAAAAACAAGGGGAAGAAACCTTCAGGAGAGCAACAGAGGAGGATCCCTCTCCCCGGATGGACAGAAGCAATAGATGTCATGTGTACAGAATCAATGTAACAGAGTTACAGCACATTCAATGGATATCATAGAAATTATTCATGTAATAAGTAGTAGGCATGGACCACGACCCAGACAACCACGATCCAGGCCAGCAGACGGAGGCAGAGAGGAGGGGCATCAGCAGGGCCACCATGGCAGGGAGCAGGACCGGATCCAGACAGCCACGATCCATGGAAGCTTGAGGAGAGGAAGCACAGAGGCTCCTGAGAGGAAGTAGAGTTAGTAATGAGCATTAAAGAGACATTCATTCATCCAGAAGGAGAGAGGGGAGGAGAGAGGAGCTCAGTGTATCCTAAGATGTTCCCCAGCAGTCATTTTTCTTCCTCCACCTGAAAACGATCCCGTCTGCCTCGTCTTCATCGTTCAAAAGATGAAGACGTTGTTGAATCAATGATTTGAATACAGATGAGATCCATGTCGCATAACAATATGTTGTTTTATCATTTCATCAAAGTATCTGATAGTGAAATGTAACAACAGCCGAGATGCAGCACAACAAAATTCTGAACCCATGTCTTCTGATGGGCAGCGAGCGGGAGGCCGGGGGTTCGAATCCTCCACAGAACCAACAAACAGAACACATCGTGGCTAAACGCTGTTGGTTCACACGAGACATGAACAGCGGTCTGCTGGGTGAAAGTCCTGTTTTTACTAGTTTGAAACATTCGTAATATGTATTTAAAAATGCAGCTTTTATTTCTGCATTTTAAGGTGCTTTTTAAGGAGTATTTCTTGTTTGCTCCTTCAATGCACATTATGTTTTTATTATTTGCAGAACATATGTTCATTTTACAAAATATGGTGCGTTGTTACAGATGAAACTCAAAACAACTTCATAAAGACAGAAGCTGTAGTTTTACCAAACGTCTTCATTACTGACATGAACACAATTATTTATTTATGTATTACAAGTTTTTCTGAACTGTTATGTTTGAATATGTAAATGAGACATTAACTTATTAAATATGTGGTCATTTTCTTTTGAAGAGGGTCAACACATGACCTCATAGATATCACTATGAAACTTCACTGACACTAAGAGGATTAATTGTGTTACAAGTTTTATGACATGTTATGTTAGAATATGCAAATGAGGCACTATGTAATGGTGACTTTAGTGACTTTACATTACATTACATTTCAATTTAGGAGAAATCTACAGACGCAGACAGACAAAGTAATAAAATTAATGTTTTATTTTCTCTTCAATGAAAAAAGATGAGTTATGGAAGTAAAATAGATCAAAATCTCTAAATTGAGCAGAGCATAAAACACAAGTTATATGTAAATACAGAAGCTTGGTATTTCATCCATATAGTTGATTAAAAGGAGTTAAATGTGTTCTTTACTAAATAATTAGGGACATAAAACAACTGCAGTCTTTAATTATAATCCAGCTCACGCGCAGTTATATTGAATATTAAACCATTAAAGTTGCATCATTCCGCATCTGAAACATGTTGCATCATAATCTGCTTTCCCGCGAGAACGTTTCATCCAGAAGGGTGTGAGGAGGGGGGGGGGGGGGGCTGCAGGAGCGGCCTGATGGGTGCTAATGAACTTGGGATGTGCAGCACAATGCCGAGCGGCCCCTGGTGCACCTCGGTGCCCGGGTTCCCATGCCGGGGGGGGGGGAATGCTCTCTGCCCATTGTGCCCGGTCTTTAGCCCGTTAGCCGCCATCAACCACTCCGCCTTTCCCAGGAGCAGCTCGAGACCTGCCCGCCCGGACTCGGTAACCCGGCATCGGCGCGGGGCGCGGGGAGGGGGAGAGGAGGGGGGAGGGGAACAGGAACAGTAGCCTTATTTAGGAGCTTGATCTCCAGGAAAGCGTCCAAAATTTGGAGAGAAAGAGAAAAAGGGGGGGGGGGGGGGGGGGGGGCTTTGGTGGGCAGAGACAAACCCTCCGCCAACAAACCGGCTGACAGAGTTGTCTCTTTGGCAGCCCGCGCCTCCTATTGAACCGGTAATTTATTCAAAGGAGATTTTTATCCCCGCGATCTGATTATTATGATAATCAAGTGACCCAGACCCTTTTTCTTGGCTCTTGTCTGCGGGGCTCTGGGCTCGGCGGTGACAGTAAAAGCTGATTTGCACGGTGCTCACAGCCCCCCCCCCCCCCCTCCCCCCCCCCCCCCCCCCCCCCCCACACACACACACACACACATTCCTGGACTCCTCTGTATCAAAAGCCGCGAGACAATGAGGGATGGATGTGCGCACTTGATCCAGGCGCATGAGCGGAGGCCGCAGTCTGCGCCGGGGGCTTTGTGTCAAACGAATACTAGCAGCCAGAAGAGATTACAACAAACTTTCCTTTTTTTCTTTTTCATAATCCCACATGGGCCCAGAACGGGGCTCAAAACGACACACTTGATAAGTGAAAACTCCCGAATGGCCGCACAACACGGGGAGGCTGCGCGCGGCGCTTTGGTGCGTAATGAGGGGAGTTCATTAGGGACCAGGCCTCCATAGTTGATGCCACATGAGGCTGCGGGCCAATATTTTGATATGCGGTTTTATTTAGTCGTAAATATGAAATCAAAACCAAAATAAATTCAACATTCAGAGTATTAGTTTCCATGAGAGCATCCGTTCATATTCACCATCACGTCTGCGTTTCATCTCAGAGGGTGGCGACAACAAGCAGACCTGCAGCGTGTCATAAAGGGGCGGGCCTTGGTGGCAGTATATGTTTTTAGAGCGGCATGTTTTAAGTTCATATTCAGTGTTGCCAGGTCCGCGGTTTTCCCGCGGAATTGGGCTACTTTTGAAGTGTTGCCGCGGGTTGAATTTTTTGTCCGCTGGTTCGGGTAGACCTATTTTGCATTCAAATTACATGAATATCTTTAAATAAAATCCATATTTTAAATGAAATTATTTATTTATACCCAAATCCTACCAAACTGACTCCAGATCAGCACGTACACACATGGGACACGCCCACATACACACACGCACCTAATGCTCTCAGTCTCCCGCTCGATCCCAACTCTGGTCTGGTAGTTAGTGTTAGTTGGTGTTACTTTGTAGATATTGCAATACATTTGGCAATGATAGCAATGCTGTTGGACTTTAAAAGCAGTGTATATTGTTTGGCAGGGGCATATTTTGAGTTCTGATATTGGGCTGGTTTTTGGGCTGGTTTTATTGGCCATTGGGCTGGTTTTGTCACACAGACCTGGCAACCCTGTTCATATTGCATCTGACGGCTCGGAATGGCGAGTGCGAGGGGGGCGGGAGAGGGGGGGAGATGATAGGGGGGAGAGAGAGAGAGAGAGAGAGGCGAGATCCACCTCCGCGGGAACTAATGGGGAGGATGATAAAAAAAAAACGGGGGGGGGGGAAGCTGAATGGATGGAGCAGAGCCACGTCACGGCGCAGCGCCGCAGCATGAAGAGGAGCGGCAGCCTCCAGCGGCTCAGTCGGTCTCCATCTCCCGAGCTGCGAGCTGCGAGCGGACGACGGCGTGAGTATCCGAGGTACAGGCTGGTTATTTCTTCTTTACTGGGAGGGGGGTGGTGGGGGGGGGGGGGGGGGGGCGTTTCTGCATCCGCGTATAAACGTCCCCGAACCTGCACACAAGGAGCGGGATACAGTGGGTATAGTCTGGATGCGGGTATAGTCTGGATGTGGCAACCAGGGGAGAAGATGGGCGATTAGGGTTTGAGCAGCAGCTCGGGGGGTCTGGTTCCCGCCTCTCTTCCCGAGGAGCGTGACGCGGCCGGTGGTTCCGTCAGCTGGCGGAGAACAAGAGGAGGAAACACGCGACATGAACCGTGTGTCCTTTATTCAGGGTTCTGTTCTCAAAGTGCAGGACAGGCTGTAAGCAGATCGTTTCAGTCCTTCTCTCGTGAGGGGCGCGGGATGGCGCCCGGGACCAGTCAGGGGACCAGTCAGGGGACCAGTCAGGGGTCAGGAGCCAGAACCTGCGCGCGTCTGCTTGATGGAAGGCATCGAGAGAGCAGCTTAGTGGTCAGACGTGGATCCGGGTCCGCTTAGAGGGGCAGAACAACCTCAATGACGCATTGTTGCACGGGCTCACGGGGAGCCACGGGGGCCCAAAGGCGGCCCTGCTTCCAGTCCTCACACTTGCAGGCACCCAGCAGGACAAAAAACTCCCACCAGAGAGACCCCACCAGAGAGACCCCCTTTGGGTCCACATTCAGCCCGTGAGGACTGGGTCCAGTTAGGAGGACCAGCAGACACAGTGGTGGCGTCCACACCCACAGCGGGCGGATAGAGGATCACAAGGCCAAGAACCAGGCCACACGTGCACCGGTACCGGGCCTGGGCCTGAACACGTGTCCGCCTCCCGGGACACACCGGGAGCAGACTGAGCCCGTGGAGCTTTTTTTTTTCAACAACAACAAAAAAACAGAAACTGGGATTACGCAACATCTCACATGATGAACATAAGCATCTTAATGTGCATCACGCAGGAGGCCATGGTGCGGGGGGGGGGGGGGGGGGGGGACAAAGTCCACTTTGAAATGCTAAAATCTATTTGATGCTATTTATTTAACTAGTTGCACCACACACACACACACACACACACATAAACACGATGTTCTCTCTCCTCCAGGGTCCCTGGACCTCCAGCGGCCTGGCAGCACGTGGCTGACTTCATAGGTATCCGCTGCACCGTCCTCACACCTCACAGGCTTCCGTAGTCACGTTGGAAAATTTGGGAACTTTGAGGTAATAATATAATTTACGTTTGAAGAAATGATAACGACATGATTATGATGGAGGTGCATAGATGATGTGGAGGCAGAATAGTATTTATAGTTAAGGACGTATAATGAAAACAGACACAGCTCAACACAATGCCAAACATTATGCAATTATTTTGTAAAATTAATACCATACCAGGAGTGTTCAGCAGTATTTTTACACACAAACATGCATTAAGTGTTTTCGACAAATCGTAATTTTTAGCTAATCAGCTACACACACTCCATGTGCTGTGAGCACTCAAAGCGTGTGTGTGTGTGTGTGTGTGTGTGTGTGTGTGTGTGTGTGTGTGTGTCTGCCCACAGGCCTACACAGTCACCTCCCTGGGCCTCCTCCATCCTTGTCGTTTCAGAAAGACACGTTTCCACCTTTAAATATCGTTTTGACGTGTGTGTAAAACACGTTCCTTCGTGCGTAAAACACGTGCGTAATCCAAGCAGATAATTCCACCCGTTTCCTCAAATGGTGTGAAATGATTTTTCTTTTTTTATTATTTTTTATTCACATGATAAACAAAGCGACTTCATAATGGATTCAATGTTTTGCTAATTCAGCTTCGCTATAATTATTTCCAATTAGAGGCGCCAGATTTGTTGACGTCAGGCCCGTTTTGGCCAATAGCACAGCCGGATATGCAGGGAGGAAGACCTGCAGCTCGCTGATGCTTTGAACGTGTGTGTGTCCGCGCTCAGGTGAGGAAGACGAGGCGGCGGGGCGGGGCCCCGCGAGGCTCGTGCGTTTAACGGTTTGAGATCAGACTCTTTAAATGTGCACGCGCTGATTCTCTGAAGTCACAGCGTGAATAATTCCTCGGCTGAAAGGAGGATGTTGGAAGTTTTAATGAAGGCACTATTAATGGTGACGGGAATAAGTGCAATCTGCATGTAATTATCTTTCTCTTTATCCAGCTTGGAAATCCTGAAAATACATCTGATCTACAAAATAAAAACGAGTCATAAAGCTCATGCAGCGACGATACATCTTAATAATTATTGCATCGTTCATTTAAAATAATGTTGTGATGAATTACTGAGGAGCTCAAAGTGACTGATGAGGTTTTTAACAGGAAATAGTGAATTAAAACTCGTTTTTAAAGATTTTCAAATATTAAAAAATATTGGATTTTCAAAATGTAGGTTAATAATGTCTTAAAATACTATTAAAATATAGCTGAAACAATTATGCAATTAATGTAATTAAGGTCTATTCATATTTTGGCAAAACATATTTTAACTATATCATCTAAGTTATTTATGAAGAAAACATTTAAATATTTTTTTTACATTTATGACTGCAGCTGTACGCGCGCGCGTGTGTGTGTGTGTATTTGTTTGTAAGCCTGGTTTCCTCTCTGATATTGTCTGACATTTATTTAACATGTGAAAGTTTGCACATTAGTTGTGTGTGTGTGTGTGTGTGTATGTGTGTGTGTGTGTGTGTGTGTGTGTGTGTGTGTGTGTGTGTGTGTGTGTGTGTGTGTGTGATCCATGCTGTAGCATTCTGGGCCTCACTTAGTCCTTGTGGATTGAAACAAAGCATCATGAGGAAGATCGGCGTTAAAGTGACGCAACACTAAAAACAACTGTTTTAAACCTTCATAGTTTAGAGAGTAGAAGAAGAAAAGCAGGAGCTCAGGGTGACGTGGAGGAAGGACAATGCAGAGGGATTAGCGCTTTGCTAACGGGGATGTAGCCGTCTGCTAACGACAGTCAAGTCTTGTAGTTGGAGTGTTCAGGTTCATGATGGAGGGGCGAGAATATTCTGTGCCCCCCTCCCCCTCCCTCCCCCTCTTTCTCCCCCTCTTTCTCTCCCTCAGTATCTCTCCATCTCCCTCTGCACTCAGCCAGTAGCTGCTTGGCGGCGGTGTTGGTGGGGGAGGAGCCACGACGGGGATCTGGGCACACAGAGCAGCTTTAATTAGAAGGGGCCTCGTGCCATGTGCCACCACAGAGTGGGAGGAGTGTGTGCAGCAGCATCGTGTGCAGCAGCATCGTCTGTAGCCGAGCGAGAGGGAGCGCTCCGCTTCTTTTTTCAATGTTTTTGGTGATTTTGGGCGTGAAAGGAAACGTCTACAACGCCGGCTTCACGCTCCCGTATGGCCGAGTGTGTGTGTGTGTGTGTGTGTGACATCACGGTTGGTGTTTTTGGCGCCAACCCTTGAGCGCGGGCCGAGCGCTTCTGGCATCAGATAATGTAAATGAAGACAAACCAGTTCCTTTTGTAGTCAAACAGCCGGGATCTTTTAATTTAAAAATGCATTTGGGCCGCGGTGGGGGGGCGGCGTTTGAAGCCATCACCCTCCTATGGAGCCGGGCAGCGGGTGAGGCGGCCGCGCCATGGCGACGGGGAGGCTTGGCGCCAGTGCCGGTTCGGACTGGTTTGACGACTCCACTATTTTATTTTTTATCGGTGCCTCTCGCTAATTGTTTGACTTTGGGGAGTTCTTGATGTAGAGGCCTCACTCGCGGACCAATCAAAGCTCTCCGTGCACAAAGGGAGGTTTCCGATTGGCCGAGGCGGTTTGAGGCGGGGTGAGGGGCCACTTGGTGACGTCACTTGTGAAGGGGTCAGGACATTTAAGGGCCGCTGGAGGTTGAGTGAGGAGGGAAATAAAGCCCCGACGCAGAAGAGAAACATCAACGGCTGCTTTTCTTTTGGGATTTCCAGATTTTTTGACATTAATTTTGACGCTCTAAACCAAGTTAGTCTGTGATCATTCAAATCCTGAGGAACCGAAAGACGTGTATTTATGTTTGTTCACCGACTTCCTCCTTTGCTTGCAGGTCAGAGCGTGGGCCATATGAGGGGATGGGTAGCCTTAGGGGTTGGTTGTTATCTTTGGTTATCTAGCTGTATGAGTGATGTACATTCTTCATAAAGCTAGATAACCGAAAGTAACAAGAATCCCATTACACTCCTGAAAAGGCATCAAGACCCCAAAACGCGCCTCCACCAAAAAAAAGAAAGAAAGAAAGAAAGAAAGAAAGAAAGAAAGAAAGAAAGAAAGAAAGAAAGAAGAACAAACTGCCACAAGAACTGCAAGAAAAAGAAGAAAATGGACGACATTTAAAAAGGAGTTGGGAGCTGAATGCTGCAAAAGGTAGGGTGTGTGTGTGTGTGTGTGTGTGTGTGTGTGTGTGGCTTTGTCTGTTGCTGCTGTTTTGATCCATCAACATTTAGGAAAGGTAAATGGCACATTGCCGTGCATGTTACCGTGCATGTTACCGTGCATGTGGCCGTGCATGTGGCCGTGCACGTGGCCCTGCAGCCGGTGGCCGTGATCCACAGCCGCACGGTTGGTGCAACAGGATCACTCTTAATCTAATAAGCCTGTGATCCCCGTGTGGGGCTGCATGCCGCGGCTTAGCCGGAGTATCACATGGCCGCGAGTGACGGGCCTCGCTGGAAAGGACTGATTCCCCAAAGCCGCTGGACTTTGACAAGTTGTTTAACAAGTCGCTGTTAGCTAATCAGGTCACTGCTTTATTCACTCGGCTCCGTGAATCTTCAGCCTCGCTGGTTGCAGCTTTGGCATGAAGAGAACATGCAATATGGGAAGAATTGTGGCCCTTTTATCACACGGTGTTATGAATTATACATATGCTCCGACTCGGACCGGATTGTGTGAGTTGAGAATCCCTCCGAGTTAATCCGCCTCCCAACTCCCCGCCGGCACCCAAAGCGAACAGACAAGAATTAGTTTAAACCAGTTTTGTTAAGTTAGCCGTTGTTGATTTTTCCTTCTCTCCCTCCTTCCCACCTACTCCTTTCTCCCGTTGGCATGAAAAGATGTTTGATTCGGGGTCCTGGCCGTTGTCTGATTTGACGTGACAGTTGGCTCGGTTGTGAATGGGCCATGCAAAGCCGTGAGGTGCTTCCATGTGGAAAAGGCCCCGATGGGATCTCGCTGAATGCTGCTTGTGTGTGTGCTCCAAACGGGGGGGAGGGGGGGGGGGGGGCATGGTCCAGGGGTAATCAAGCAGAAAGTGCCCCCGGTGACGATCCATGAGCGAGAAGAGAACAATCTCAGCCTTCAGGCCCTTTGACCGGAGCTCATGGTGAGGAGTAATTGGTCAATCAGATCTCCAACCTCAAGGCCTCTGATGGCTGATTGAAGGTGTGATTTCCTTCCTGCCCATCAAAGCCAGAGGGTCGCTCCTGCTGAGCGAGGCCGTTGAGGATTGTCCCCGAGGTCTCAAGGCTCCACAGCTCCACGGCTAGCGGTTGAACTCCAATTGCAGTACATATTCCACATGGCGGGTTGCTGCCTCAACACGGCTAAAGCATCGCCCCGGAGCTCGGATGTGTATTCAGCTTCTAAACAGTTGCGCGGGGCCAAAGTGAAATTCCCCCAAAAGCTGGCGTGGCAACCTCTTGGCAACGTCAATCTCTCGGAGCCCTGCGGTGCCGCCGGCCCGCCTGCTGCATTGCAGGTGCTGAGTGTGACATTTGAGCTCCGGGCTCAGGAAGAGAGAGGAACGAGGGCCTTGACGGGAAGTGACAGCCGGAGATGCCGCCTCCCTGGAAGGGGAGGTAGTACCTGCTTCCCTCTCCTGCCTTGGTTTTATTACAGTGTGGCCTCGCCGTGGCTCCGGTCTCTTACTGTAAATGATGAGTGATGATTGAGCCCGACTAATATCCGAGCACTTGCACGTCCGTGCCGGCTGCATTTATGAATTTAACAGGTGCACGTTTGCCACCGTGTAAAGATAAGTTGCCTTTCTTTTTGTGTGTGAGTTACAGTGTTGGAGCTAAATGGGAACCGAAGTCTTGGACAGATTGTGTTTGTACCCTAAGCATTGTCCTGGTGCAAAGGCTTTGTGCCGGCTCCGTGTGTGGCACAGTCATATCACTAGCACTTCACAGGGGGACCCCGGAGCACAGCCCTCTGAGCTCCCTGCCTCCCCTCAGAAGGGCTCGGAGATGGGGAGAGTTCCTACAAACCACCGCAAGGCCTTTGGTCTCTCTCCTTTTTTTCCATGTCCCATGGCGGAGTTGGAAATAGAAAGAGAGCGCGGAGGCTGGGAGGAGGGGGGATGGGGGGGGGGGGGGGGGTTTGTCTTAGCTGCAGATTTAGACTCCAAGTGTCAAACAGAAAAACAGCCATTGTGGTGGAGTCCCACTTGCCTCCCCACCAGTAGACTTTACAGTCAATAGAGCTAGTCCACTTGTCACCCGGGGACAATGCGCCCCTTTTCCTCCCTTTCACCCCCGCCGGGTCCGGGCAGCCAGACACCTTTCTGAATAAGACCCAGTGATTCTTGCCCCCTTTGGGTTTTTTGTCTGCCTCTCTTTTTTCTCGATGGAACCCACCAATGGGGGTTTGGAAAACGGCTTCGTTGTAGGGCCGGAGCAGAAGGCCAGACCCGGAAGGCCCCGGACCCTGTTATTCCTTTCGGCGTTGCCTCCACCCCCCAAGTTGCAAAAGTCAAAGGGCCTCGCCAGACAAAGGAGATTAAGTTTGGCAACCTGGCAGTAACAGGTGTACTGCGACTGTGCTCGGACCACACGGGGCCTGTGGTCCGACCCGCCACCGCGTCGGCCTCCCTGTTGGTCTTCAGCTCGCGTGGAGATAAAGACGAGAAGCTGGCTTTGCGAGCGCCTCAGACCTCGTCCATCCGCGTTGGGCCGAGCTGCCTCATCATTTCTCACTGAAGCTCCTTTCTGCGACGTTTCTCCAGCGATTTGCAAAGTTTTCCTCCAGAACGGGATCCTGCAGATATCTTTAGAAGTGGAGCCGCGCTCTCCCACGGGAGCGTTAAGGGTAAACAATGTGGGCACACAGAGGAAGAAGACTTATCAGAGGGAGTGCGGCGCGGCGCTGAGGCGTGAATACGTCTTCACATTTAGAACTAAGACAGTGATGTATTTAGAGGGGAAACGTCTCTCAAAGAGAGCGAGTGAAGCCCTTTCTCTCCAGCCCGTCAGTATTTCCGACCACGATAAATCGAGCCATTCAGCGGCGTATAAACAGACGCTCTCGGAGCCGGAGCCAAACAGACCACGCGTTTGTTTGCTTCAGTCGTTAATAAAGCTTTTAGCGAGAGGCTCGGCCCTCAGGAACCATTCTGGTGAAATGACTTGGCAAAGCATCCGATGAAGGGTCTGTTCAGACCGCCATTGTCTCGCTCTCACACACCTACGAGTCCAGAGTGAGCACACAATTCCATTGTTGCGTGAGCTGTTAATATCAGAGGCTTCACAATAGAGCCCATTCGCCATATTTGCATAAGGCACTTTTCCAACAAGGACCCGGAGAGGGCTTGAAAGCTGGCCCACTCCAGTGCCAGTGGCAAAAAAATGTCAAGTGCCAATTAGGAGAGGTTTGCCACCATTCAGCGGTACCCCACCCCTGTTAGTCCTCCTCCACCGCTCCCCCCACCCCAACTCTCTCACACTCCCGAGTCACCCCTGTTTTTACCACCTTATTCCCATTTCAGACGCAGCCTTCCCCTACTGACACCCGGAGACAAAAGCTGGCTCCCTCCTCCGCCGGCTAATGGAGGATCCTTTCTGCCGGCTCAGAGTATTAGCAGAATCAGACAGCGCGCTCTGTTCGCCGATTAGTCAGCTTTCTTTGTTGATTTCTTTGAATAGACGGGTTCACGAACTATGCGGCTATAAACCTGCGAGATACAGACCTCCACCTGCTAGTGAACACTGAACCTGGCAAGCTGGTGACATTGTGCTGTACTTTGGTTTGAGGCTCTGCAGGTTTGCAGGGCAGGTGTGAGACGAGGGACAGACGCTGATTTTAAGCAATTAAAAACAACTCCCTTTTCATCCGATTAGCCGTTAGCGCCGCTAAATGCTCATTGTTTATGCAAATACAAACACGGAGCAGCCTCTGCATGGAGGCTGCAGCGAGGCTTCGAATGGAGAGTCAGCTGGTAGGAAATGCACAACAACACCTCAGTGGGATTCACGTCAGATTCCCGTTAGCTTAACCGCCGAGCGCAAACAGAGCTGAGCAGCTGTTTACAATTCTACCGATGCCGGAAGAAAATGCTGCATTGTTTCCAGTGATGCAAAGAATGTGGCGACGGGGACGAGGAGCGCCGGCGCCCTTGAGTTTGAGTAGCATGGTGTTTACAGAGTGGAAGCCTTTCGCTACAAAAGGCAGACGTGTCGCGTAAATGAAGGAAAGCTGCTGAATGACATTTCTTCTTTAAATGAAGTCGTAGGCGCGATAAAAGGAGGTAATCGTGTTTGTCCGACCGGGCTGCCGTTGTTTTCCACAGAGCATTTACCTAACTTACCGCCTCCTGCCACTCAAAAGGATTTTTCTCTTGTCCCCTTTTTCTCTTTCATTCTTTCATTCAATCTCTGTGTCGAGTTCTTTTTCTTTTTTTTCTCCTTTCCCACCCTTGATTCTCAGATGGTTGGATCTGATTTGCATGCATTTGCATAATGAAAGTCATTTGCATGCTCAGGGGCAGACTGTACCATGAGAACAGACATGAAAAGGTGTTTGTGTGTGTGTGTGTGTGTGTGTGTGTGTGTGTGTGTGTGTGTGTGTGTGTGTCGGTGAACTACATGTGTGGTTTTGATGGATAAACTATCCTTTCCTCTGATTCAGTCTTCCACGTGTTTTCTGTGCAGGCTGCAGCAAACACACCACAGAGGGAAAGCTGGCAAAAAGGAGGCTGAAAACAGAGAAGAAGAAGAAGAAGAAGAAGAAGAAGAAGAAGAAGAAGAAGAAGAAGAAGAAGAAGAAGAAGAAGAAGAAGAAGAAGGAGGAGGGGTTTGTGTTGACTCTGCCCTCCCTCTCTCTTCGCCCTCCTCTGCATCGCCTCTTCCCTCCTCCTCCTCCTCCTTCTCCTCCTCCTCCTCCTCCGCTCCATCCTCAGCAGACTGCCCCTTTTTCCTGTACAGCTGTACGCAGCCCGGCGCCACCATCTTAGAGCGCTGGCATGAAATGGAAGTGTGGGGACCCGTGAGTGCAGGTAACACCCCCAAGACCCGCCGCGCCTGCCGCCGCCGCCCTGACCCTCCATCCTCTCCTCCATCCTCTCCTCCATCCTCTCCTCCATCCTCCATCCTCTCCTCCATCCTCTCCTCCATCCTCTTCTCCGCTCACCTCCCCGAACACCAAACGGTCCCTTTCTCCAGCGGGCGAAAGCCTCCGTTTAAACATTTTTTTTGAATCACCTCGGATGTGTTTGTTAATTGCATGATTCACATGATGCGCTGATGGGGGGGGGGCGTGTTTTGTATGTGTTCACATTAAATCACTGCTCTCAATGCCTCCCTCCCTCTCAGGAGGCTTTCAGTGGGCATCTGTCCTCCGGAGCGCCATGTTTTCTCTTCACGTTTGGGAATCCTCGTGCCCGCCCCCACGCGCCCGGCATGGCGCCGGCTGCCATTTTGGAGACACGATGCAAGCCGTGCCTTCTGGACAATAACAGAGGCAGCAATGCACAACTCCACTACATTTTGACCACAGACGTAAAAACCAAAGTGGGAGTTTTTAAACGATTATTATAATTTTTTCACAGTCTGCTTCTGACTTTTAGCTTCATTACAAAAAAGCTCTTCTCTTCTTCAACTCCTTAAAACGATGTCAAGCTGGGCTCGTCTGTCGAGTGCAAAGTGATGAACACAGAAGCACTGCAGCAGATAACAGAACCAGAGAGAGAGAGAGAGAGAGAGAGAGAGAGAGAGGGGGGGAGAGAGGGAGAGAGAGAGAGAGGGAGAGAGAGAGAGAGAGAGAGAGAGAGAGAGAGAGAGGGAGAGAGAGAGAGAGAGAGGGAGAGAGAGAGAGAGAGAGAGAGAGAGATACCTCCTTTTTGTTTGGACGTGGTGCTGAGGTCAGAGCGGCGCTAACGCTACCGGGTCGAGGTGAGGGAGGAAGAGGAGCCTCACCATCGGGGGCCGAGCGGACGCTTTCCAAAGGGTTCAACTCTGATTTCCAATATTTACTCGGAGCCCGAACCTGGAGCGCTACTCTCCTCTAATTAGGTCATCTGCTCCCTCCACCTCCCTCCCCCCCACCCAAAAAAAAGCACACTAATCATGAAACAGGCCTCCGCAAAAAAAACAGGTGGTGGATTGAGTGAAGGGGCCCGTCCTCAATTTACTGTGTAAATTATGCAGAGCCCAAAACAATGCACACGGTAGACAGTGGAGAGGCTGGAGTTGGCTAATGAGATGATGAGGAGCCTGGGAGGTGATGGGGGGGGCAGCTTGTGTCTGGATCTGTGTGTGTGTGTGTGTGTGTGTGTGAGGGTCCAGAGCAGACACTGTCCCGTCTACACAGACCCGTCGTCAGCACCCCTCCTTGCCCAGACTGAGTGCTGCAGAGGGGTGGGGGGGTGGGGGGAGGCAGCTGGGGCACCCTGCCCCCATTGCTCCAGCACGAGCACCAGCCTTGGGAACCTCTGTGGCAGGGGTCCCCCCCACCCCACCAACACTGGCACGTAGGGGCCCCCCAAAAGTCTGGCTGCAAAACCAACCTCCCAACACCACCACCACCACCAACCCCTCCCCGCCTCCCCCAATGTGAGGCTGGGGGCCTGGGAAGGACTTCAAGTTCACGGCCAGACCTCCTATTGAGCTGACAGCCTGACTGTTTGCTCAATCCGGCTCCCCATTCAGAGCCGTGGGGGGGAGGGGGGGGGACACCACAGCACCGTGATAGCCATTCATTCAGCATGGGGGAGATGGGTAAAGAGCGAGGGGGGGTGGGCGGGGGGGGGGGGGGGGGGGGCTGCATAAATAAAAGTGAGGAGTCCAGCCTCAAAGTTTGCTTTGAGCCTCTCTCTCTCTTTTGGACGCTTAATTACCAGCGCCTTCCACTTTTCTCTCTCGCTTTCTCTTGCCACCCCCCTCTTCCTCCTCCTCCTCCTCCTCACACACACTCACACACACAACATTGCAATCACTCTCATCATCCCCTCCATCCCCTGGTTTTATTAGGCCACATGCTGCGGCTGTAAATTTACCATTAACAAGCGTATTCACTGTAGTCCACAAAACAAGCCCATGATGCCGATAACTCAAAGCGACACCAATACCCGAAACTGCCTTTTATGCCACTACACCCCCCCCCACCCCCCCCACCCACACACACACACACACACCTACCCACCGGCCCCGAGTGCTCCCGCTCAGAACACTCGGTGACCTCCGTAATATTTTAAGTTGCTTGTCTGAGCTGCTGGAAAATGTAACACAAGAAGTTGGTTTGAAGTCCGACTCAGCCGAGCTTAGGCCGCGTCACATGCTCAGCATCAGCAGCTCCAGTACCAGGCTCCTCAAGGCCTTTCACCTCCACGGCCCGGATTTAGGACTGGAATGTCCACGTTACCTCTGAATACACCTTTACTGCAGAATTACAGTTATAATGTCATAAATATAATGAAGAACAATTTATATATTATTATGTTAAAATATATGTGTGTATATGTATGTGTGTGTATATATATATATATATATATATATATATATATATAATTGTATATGTGTGTGTGTGTGTGTGTGTGTGTGCAGAATTTTGTGTTTTTTACAGAATCTGGTGAAAGCTGTTTATTTGTTTTATTTTAAATGACACGAGTAGGATAAAGTTATTCTGATTAAATAATCAACATTTTAAGCTTAAATTTCAAAGTTGATCTTTTTCTGACGGAAGCGTTGGTCACACGTGGTGCGTTCAAAGACCGTCGGATCTTTACAGGCGGTTCTTGAAAGTAAACGTTCCCACATTCCCGCCAGCGTTCCCACATATTAATGCCGTCTTCCTCTCTGCAGCCTGGTGTCGTCGGGGCGTTCGGAAGCGGCACACCGTCGGGACGGCGAGGACCGAACACGGAGAGCGGCGGCCGACTCCTGAACACGCCTGCAGCTCGCGATGCATCAGCTGACCCCGAGCGGCTACCGGGGGGAGGAGCTTGAGGACAAACCGCTCCACCGCGGTTGTGACTCTTCAGGGTGTGGCCCTTTGTGATGATGACGATGCTCCTCTCTGAACAGAGCACATGGGCTTCACTCCCTCAGCTCTCATTCGTCGGGGCGGCGCCCACGTGTTTGTGTTCGATTCCTGTTTTAGTTTTAGTTGCTAGAGACACACGAATGTGAGAGAATAATACTGCACTGCGATTGGACGGCTCCGTGTGGAAGGAGTGAGCTGTCGTCTTTATACTCTATGCAACTGTTTCATCCTCTGTTCAGATATTACAGTGTGTGTGTGTGTGTGTGTGTGTGTGTATGTGTGAAAGAAAGACACAGCTCAGTTTCATAATGTGTCGAGTCTGATATTCATCCTTTAACAGACTTTGTGTGTTGAGTAAACGTGTACTGGCGCGTTTGATATTCAGAGTGTGTTTGGCGAGCAGGAAGTGGGCGCGTGGGCCGTGCGGGCCTCACGGGTCTCGTGCACACGGAGCACGCCGCTCTCTTACGCAGCGGCGTGGCGGTTAGCCACGCGGCTACAGCGATGCGTCGCCGGGTGAGACGTGACAAATACATCGGCTTCAAACACTGCCTTCATTTCCTGTCCTTGACATTAACACACACATGCACACACTCACACGCATGCACACACTCACACGCATGCACACACACGCGCGCGCCGAAGTGCAATAAAGCAAAGTATTATCGCAGCCTAATTCATTCTATATTAATTTTCGGGAAGTGGCACATTTTTTTATTACGATTGGTAATCTATGCAAATCTTTTACATATTACTTTAAACAATCTTATGTCTATGCAGTGCTTTTGCAATTGATTCAAAGGGAGGGGGGAGGGGGGGACTATCTTGGCCTAATTTAGAAAATGTATTCTTTTGATAATCATGCACATCCCAGTGCTCAAGACAATTACTTATCTGCCGGGATAAGCTTGAAATGATGTTCTTAACCTGTAGCAGAAAGAGTCCAGAGGCATGAAGACCCTGGATCCTGGTCTAAATAATGAAGTCTGTTTGAACTCAGATCTGCTTTCTTTCTCTTTTCCTTAAATGCAAATGAAACATATCTGGTGGCTTTTTGTTTTAATCAGCGCCGTTGTTAAATGTATACATGTTCACCACGTGTGCCTTGTTTGTTTGGAAAAGTAATAAAGGTTTACATTGAAAACAACAGGAAGCAGTGTGCATGTTCTCTTTTCTTCTACTCCATCAATCTATACAAATACTGATGGTGATGTAACTCAGAGAGATACGTAAACAGAGACGCAGTTAGAAGAGAATAAAGAGAATCAATCTAAATGTACTCGAGTGGTTCCTCTTTTCTTTGGTGACCCCGACGTGATCTTCAGCCAAATGAAAGACGCTCATGGCTCATGAGATCAGACAGAAGCACCGTGAGGGGCGTGGCTTTACTTTACACGAGAAGAACCGCTAGGCTCCGCCCTGTTTTTATCGTATTCATCAGCACCAAGACGCTCTCAGCGGGAACAGAACCCCGGACCTCATCGCTGTGGCGTAGATGAGCAATAAAGCCCAGAATGCATCAGGACACATGCCCCAAACAAAGAGGCTCATGCGCGTGCCGAACGCGTTGATCTGGGGTCTTGACGCCACATATGGCGAACACCCCAACGCCGACATATGCGCCCCCCCCCTCACCAGCATCCATTAGCATTGTCATGTAAAAGGGGGCGATCCCACCGAAAAACAAATGAAACCTTTTACAGTGCAGGGTTCACGCCCATCTTTCATGATGGAGTCTTGTGTACTTCAATGAAAGAGGTAACGCCCCCCCCCCCCTCCCCCCCTCTTGTTTACAGCGTGTTGAACCGAGCCGTGGTACATACACATCACCATCATTACATCCCGACCCTCCTCGTTGGCCCGCGGTGGTTCTTGGCGGCGGCACAGCGCCTCATAATCAGATTCACTGTGTTTTTGTCACGCTGCCAAAGCCCTCCGGGGGTCCTAAAGAACCGGCAGCCATGTTGGATCAACAGTCTGAGTTATGGAAACGCTGAAGGACAGGAAGTGTGTGGCGACCGCTCGACATGGAGCACAAAATGGCTGCGGTCAGATTCCAAGATGGCGGCACGGTGACATTAATGTCGCTCGCATCAGAAGCGTAGAAAAAGAAAGGAGAAGAAAGAAAACGATTTGACGGACAGGTGGGCCGGCGGGGGTCCTGAGCGGGTTTCTGGGGGCTCGTCCGAGGTCTTGGACTCGGGTGCGGCTCCTTTCACGAGTTCCCTCAGAACCGACTTTGCTATGCAGGAATGCGCCCCGGCAGGCCGTGTGTGTGTGTGTGTGTGTGTGTGTGTGTGTGTGTGTGTGTGTGTGTGTGTGTGTGTGTGTGTGTGTGTGTGTGTGCGTGTGTGTGTGTGTGGTGTTTGAGAACCTTCAGTCACTTGAGTCAAAACGTTAAAATCACGCTGTGTTTCCCAGCGCCGCCGGCGGTGCTTCCGGTGCTACATTGTGACGCTCGCCCCCGAACCTTCGTGGAGTTTATGTATTTAAGTATTTAATATTTAAGTATTTAAGTATTTATGTATTTATGTAACGACGGGGAGGTTGAAAACAAAACAACGTCCAGCTCCTGATGAGCTGGACGCCCGGATGCTTTCCTTGAAGGCGAGAGCTCAGTTGTGGGATGTCAAGTAGTTTGGCGACTGAAGCGGGAAGTGATTTGACTAATGTCCCCCTTTCATGCCCCCCCCCCCCCCCCACCCCTCAACCCCCGGCCTCCCCAACCGCCAAAACCTCCCCTAAAAAACTTTACGGTGATGTCATTCATATGCAAAACAGGCGTGCTCTCTGTGGCTGAGAGTGTGTGTGTGTGTGTGTGTGTGTTGCTTGAGTGGCTGATTCCATTACTTGAAGGACCATTACACTTGCCTGTCAACAGCCAAAAGACCTGAGAAAAATTAGCAGATTAAATCAGTCGGCTCCTCACTTCCTGCTCTTCCTCCTCCTCCTCCTCTTCCTCCTCCTCTTCCTCCTCAAGCATCAGGCTCACCACAGAGGTGTTTTGACTAAATCAATAACTGTAAGGCGTCTCTTTTGAAAGTGACACAATTTTGGCGACAACTCTCATGAATGAGAAAAAGAAGAGTATAAACACAAAGATGAAGACAGAGTCACAGCAGAGCTCCTGGGACAGCGAGTATCCGGTTAGAAACAAATCCTGTGAAGGGGGGGGGGGGCGTGGCTTCAGTCTTGTAACAGCAGCAGGGCTCGGGGTCCAGAGTGCGACCAGCGGGGGGGAAGCGCCGGAACCGCCAAACAGGAATCCTGATCCTGCAACGGACTCCGAAGGTGGTTTTGCTCATTGTGGGATGGAAAGAATCCAGCAGAGAATCTCCCTCCAAAAAAAACAAAAGAATAAATCACAATGTGGGAACAATAAATAAATAAAACACCCTCAGGTCAGATTAGCATTCTGGGAAAACAAAATGGCCCACTGGGGCGTTTGCCATACCACATGGGCGTACCCCCCAAAGAAAACCAGGGGAAGAAGAAGAAGAAGAAGAAGAAGAAGAAGAAGAAGAAGAAGAAGAAGAAGAAGAAGAAGAAGAAGAAGAAGAAGAAGAAGAAGAAGAAGAAGAAGAAGAAGAAGAAGAAGAAGAAGAAGAAGAAGAAGAAGAAGAAGAAGAAGAAGAAGAAGAAGAAGAAGAAGAAGAAGAAGAAGAAGAAGAAGAAGAGGCATGGCCCCCCTGGGGGGTGTGGAGGAGGAGGGGCGTGAAGAGTTAATGCCGACAGCTCAACAAAGGCCGCCGAGGGCAGAGAGGAGCTTGGGAAAAGAGCTGCAGGTCAACGGGACCTCGAGGGGTCAAGTTCAAGGTGACTGTCAGTGTCTGCGTTTTAACAGTTTCTTCCCGTCTGCCGTCGGGCTCATCAACAGAGCCCGGGTCCCCCTAACAGAGCCCGGGTCCTCCTAACAGAGCCCGGGTCCCCCACTGACTCTACTCGACTGACTCTGTCACCACCAGACAATTCCCACCGGACACTCCCCTGCACATAGCCTTATGCTTAAATATGCTTAAATACACTTGACACTTAAGACTACTCTTGCCACTTTCACACAACACTTACACTCATGCACATTCCATGCACTTTATCTTATTTTTGGTATTTTTGGTATTTTGATATGCTACTGTTTCAATGTAAATATTCATTCATCCATTCATCCTCATTTATTGCACTGCGTTAACTGTTAAATGTGTATTGTTAAATGTTAAATGTATGCACCTTCCCGCCAGGACAAATTCCTTGTATGTGTAAACATACATGGCAATGAATGGTTCTGATTCTGATTCTGATTCTGATGATTTACTCTCGTGACGTGGAACAGAAGACCAGCTGGTGACGCAGAACAACCTGAAGAGATCTTCAAGACAATTTCATGGATTATCTCCGCCTCTCCCTCTCGTGTCAAAGGTTACGTTTGGATGCCAAAACGATTGAGCGTGGAAGGAGGCGATGAAGGAGGCGAGGAAGGAGGCGATGAAGGAGGCGAGGAAGGAGGCGACGACCTTGAAGTAGAAGAACCGGTTCCACGACCTTTGATCCGATATGAAGACACCTTCACGGTGAGCCGGTGTTCAGTTTACATCCAGAGTAGTGGAAACAATATGGATGTGGTTATAAAACATACTTGAGGTTGACTTAGCACGAGCCACCCAGATACCTCTAAACGTTATATTATGAAGACGTTGTGCTAAATGTTGTTTCTAAGGCATTGGGTTGGAAGTATGTTCAGTAAATGCAGATAAAATAACAAGACACTTTGACGTCTAGTTGCAAAGCATCTCTGGGTCTGGGGTGGTCTGAGGGGGTCTGAAGGGGTCTGGGGGCGTTCCGTCTCCGCTGACTAATCTTGACCACGGAGCAAAAGTTCAAATCCATTTAATGAACTGGAACCTCACAAGTTGTCCCCGGTGAGTTGGAGCCCATTGAAGAGGAGCATATGTTTGTTTTCTCTTGTGAGCAGGCCGAGGTCAGAGGTCGGGCAGACCACCACCCCATTAAACACGACATGCCCTCAACCCCCCTCGACCCCCCTCACCCCTCCAGCCTCTCCACAATGGGAGGTTAACGGGGAGGAAATGAGTCCTCGTGTCCTCGTTTCCCTCAAACGGACCAGACCAACCACAGCGGGTCCACGAGGCGACCCCCGGCCCCTCCAACCCCCCAACCCCCCGACCCCCCCGACCCCCAGCCTCACACCCCCAAACCTGTGGCACGTCTCAGCGAGGAGACGCATATCTGAGCCGAAGCGGTGACTCGGTTCAAACCACGACGGACAACTGGAGTGTTTTATTCTGTAGTTAGCCTCCCAGTTTGGAAATAAAAACCGGGGGGGGCATAAAGCGACATCCCATTATTCAATTTAGTGTAACTGGAAAGCAGACGACGTTAATGGACACAGCATCTTTTGTTATTTACTCTTTCTGGCTGTTAATGCCCCCCCACCCCCCCCCCTCTCATTATGGGTCAATCAAATCAAATGAACTTTATTGTCCCGCTCAGGGAAATTTGTTTTGGACTCTGCGGTGCGTCATGAATGCCTTTAACAGTCACAATGATAACAACAATACATCCTCAGCCATACAGCATCAACAATTACATAACAGTATTACACATATCCCATAACATAACACATACAAACACCTCATAATAATACATGCTAAAAGATCACCGTAATAAAAGGCACTATAAAATTGATTACATAGACTTCAGCCTCAAGCAGCATTGTTAAGAAGTTTAATTGAAGTTGGAACAAATGAGTTTTTAAAACGGTTGAGCTTGCAGTAAGGGACTCTATATCGCCTCCCCGAGGGTAGGAGGTCATACTCTGAATGGAGAATGTGAGAAGGGTCCCTTACTATTCTTTGAGCTCGCCCAAGAACAGATTGTTCATAAATAGACTGCAAGGTCTGGTAGCTGCTTTTACCAATGACCTTCATGGCCGTGTGCACCAGACGAGCGAGTTTAGTTTTTAGTTTTGCGGTGAGGTTGCCATACCAGGATGACATCCCATATCTGATTAAGCTCTCCAGCACTGCCTGGTAAAATAAAGCCATGATGCTTTTGTTCACCCCATATACTCTTAGTCTACGTAGAAAATACAATCTCTGCTGTAGACGAGAACACAAGATATCAACATGCACATTCCAACTAAAAGTGTCATCTAAGTGAACTCCAAGATATTTATAGGAGCTGACCTGCTCAATGGGTGAGTCGTGTATAATGACAGGGCTATGATCCCCTACTGATCTTGGGTCTAAGACCAACTCTTTAGTTTTGTTAACATTCAGAGTGAGGTAGTGAGCATCACACCATTGCACAAAGTTTTCTATTTCAGAAAAATAGGCTGATGTACTGGAATCTTTGTGCAGTAGACTGAGGATGGCGGTATCATCAGAAAATTTAAAAAGGAGGTTCCCTGGGTGACTTTTTGTACAGTCATTAGTATAAAGTGTAAAAAGAACCGGGGAGCTGACACAACCCTGTGGGGCACCTGTGCTGATTGATTTGCATTCTGAGAGGGTGTTATTGACTCTAACCTGCTGACTCCGATTGGTTAAAAAGGAAAAATACCACTTAATTAAAAAAGGGTTAACACTCATCTTCCTCAGTTTAGAGATGAGCAGATGAGGTTGAAGTGTGTTAAAGGCCGAGCTAAAATCAATAAATAAAATCCGTGCATATGCTTTTGGGCATTCCAAGTGCTTGACAGTGGAGTGGGTGATGCTGTTAATGGCATCATCAGTACCTCTCCCCTGCCTATAAGCAAACTGGTATGGATCAAGTACCAAGTTGACCTCTGCCTTAAGCACAGATAACATGTATTTCTCAAAACATTTCATTACAATCGAAGTCAGGGCCACAGGTCTAAAATCATTGTTATCAACTGGACACGGTTTCTTAGCTACAGGTACTATGATGGATTGTTTCCACAGAGCAGGAACAGTGTGTGAATCCACAGACCGCTGAAAGATGGGGCACCAAGCTGGAGTGAGCTCTTCTGCACATGCCTTTAAAAGCAGTGCAGAAATGCCATCTGGGCCGGAGGATTTCTTAGTGCACACATGTTTGAAAATAGACTGAATCCTGAGTGGATCAATCATAATCCTGCAGCTAACATCAGTTAAAATAGTGTCTAGGACATTGTTAGATTCCACAGAAAAGTCATGGTTATCAAATCTGAGAAAAAAGTAATTCAGATCATTTGCCTTCCCCAGATTATCCTCAGTACTGAGGCATTTCTTGGTGGTATTCATATTTGTAATGGCCTTCATGGAGTCCCACAGCTTTTTTGAATCCGTTGACAAAAAATTCTGCTCTATAGTGTCCTTGTGATGTTTTCTGGCTTCCCTCAGCCTCTGTTTGAGTTCCCTTTGCACTATTTTCAGTCCTGCTCTATCATTATTTTTGAAGGCTAGCTTTTTCCTATTAATACAGTCCTTTACACTCTTGGATATATAGGACTTATTGTTGGGATACTCAGTAATTGTCTTTTTCGTAACCACATTGTCTGCACAGAAATGTATGTAGTCTGTTATAACTTCAGTAGCCTCATCAATCTCCAGATTTGAGAATATGTCCCAGTCTGTGCAGAGGAAGGATCCTTTGAGCGTTTCTATGCTGTCCTTGTCCCACACTGTCACTGTCTTAGTTTGTGGTTTACTCCTTTTAACAACGGCCTTATAAATTGGGATTAACTGGACAGTATTATGATCAGAGTTTGACAGTGGGGGCAATGGTTTTGCTCTGTATGCATTTTTTATGTTTCCGTAACATTTATCCAAAACTCTGTTATTTCGTGTGCTGCATGTCACGTATTGTTCAAATCCAGGGAGAGATAGTTCCAATTTACAATGGTTGAAATCCCCGAGAATCACAATCGGGGCTACTGGTGTGCGTAGCAGTTGTTGGTGAACGCAGTCTGCTATTCTAATAGCAGCCCTTGCTGCGTTTCCGCTGGGGGGAACATACACAGCACATATCAAAATATTTCCAAACTCCCTCGGTAAGTAGTGGGGTCTCAGAGACAGGCACAGCAGCTCCACGTCAGCAGTGCATACAGTCTCTCTCACAGTGTAATTCCTACACCAGCTGTCATTCACAAACAGACAGACCCCGCCCCCTCGGCTCTTCCCCGACAGCTCTGTTCTGTCCGCTCGAATGAGAGAGAAACCCTCCAGTCCAATGAGGGAGTCTGGGATGTCTTGATGTAGCCACGTTTCTGTAAACACCATCACACTCGATTCCCTGTACTCAAAGCAAACTTTGCTGTTCACACGGAGCTCCTCCATTTTGCTCCTAAGCGATCTGACGTTGCTGAGTAACAGGCTGGGCAGCGGGGGTCTATTACCTCTTCTCCGGAGACGCTGCCTTATTCCGCCTCTTCTGCCTCTCCGCCGTTGTCTGCCTCTAGCCGGTTGTATTTTGAGATCATCGGGTAGATCAGCCGGTGGAATCGTTCCCATAGGACGGAGGGACATCAGTGTGGGTTTAGAGTAGCACAATGACGGCCTCGTCTCCTCACGTGTCTGAGCAGCTGTTTGGTAAGTCGCCATTAGTTCCCAAACAATCAATACCAAGAGTAATCCATGTGCAAAGGTCGCCATGGTAATCAGTCCAACATGGACTTATCGCAATCACACGACACAAACAAAAAAATAAAAATAACGATCAAACAATTCACAATCCAGCACAGGAATATGAACAAACACACTTTACTGCATCACCTTCACACACACCTTTACTCACACACACACACACAAGGTGTCAGCTTGTCAGACTGGTGCCATGCTGCACCTCTCCTTACAGCATTCATGTTAGCTCCTGGTTGCCTTGGCAACTGGCTGTGTGTGTGTGTGTGTGTGTGTTTCCCTGAACACATTTTTATTTTTTATAATTTTTTCCGCGTGTGTATCTGCATTTCTGCTCACCCTTTCTCTGTTCACGTCCTCGACACACACACACACACACATTTAGCCATGTGAGAAGTGCAGGATTATAATTATGCCGGTTATTATCACACATTTAGTGGCCAAACAGAACCACAAGAATCTCTCTCTCTCTCTCTCTCTCTCTCTCTCTCTCTCTCTCTCTCTCTCTCTCTCTCTCTCTCTCTCTCTCTCTCTCTCTCTCTCTCTCTCTCTCTCTCTCTCTCTCTCTCTCTCTCTCTCTCTCTCTCTCTCTCTCTCTCTCTCTCAGCTAAACGCTTTAATTGTGAATCTTCGTTAATAGACTGAAGGTCCGTAATTTATGGAGACTGATTCTGTAGCATGCTTATTATTATGTACTATTATTATGGCAAGGCAAGGCAAGGCAAGTTTATTTGTATAGCACATTTCAACACAAGGTGATTCAAAGTGCTTCACATACAGCCATTAAAAGCATAAAAACACAATGCAGAATAAAAGATTTAAAAACAATTAAAAACAATTACACAATCCAAAATAAAAGATTTAAAAACAATTAAGAACAATCATTAAAACAATAAAAGGCAAAAAAGCAGAAATAGATAGATACAGAATTGAATAAAAGTTGCAGTGCAGTTTAAGATATAAAATGCAGTAGTAAGATGCACAATCTGGTTTAATTAAAGGCAACAGCAAACAGAAAGGTCTTCAGTCTGGATTTAAAGAGGATGAGGGTCTCTGCAGACCTGCAGCTCTCAGGGACCTTGTTCCAGATGTGTGGAGCAGAAAAGCTGAACGCTGCCTCTCCATGTTTAGTTCTGACTCTTGGAACAGAAAGTAGACCCGTCCCAGACGACCTGAGGGGTCGGGATGGTTCATAAGGCAGCAGTAGATCACTAATGTATTTAGGCCCTAAACCATTCAGGGCTTTATAAACCAGCAGCAGGATTTTAAAGTCAATTCTTTGTTGGACAGGAAGCCAGTGCAAGGACCTCAGAACTGGAGTGATGTGATCCACTCTCCTGGTCTTAGTGAGGACTCGAGCTGCAGCGTTCTGAATCAGTTGCAGCTTTCTGATTGACTTTTTACTGAGACCTGTGAACACACCGTTACAGTAGTCAAGTCTACTGAAGATGAATGCATGGACAAGTTTCTCCAAATCCTGTTGAGACATAAGTCCTCTAACCCTTGATATATTCTTCAGGTGATAGTAGGCTGATTTTGTAACTGTCTTGATATGGCTGTTCAGGTTGAGATCTGAATCCATAACTACTCCTAGATTTCTGGCTTGGTTTGAGGTTTTTAACATCAGTGATTGTAGCTCAGCGCTCACTTTCAATCGTTCGTCCTTGGAACCAAAAACAAGTACTTCTGTTTTATCTTTATTTAATTGAAGAAAATTCTGGCACATCCAGTTGTTGATTTCTTCAATACATTTAGCCAGCACTGGTATGGGATTATAGTCCCCTGGTGATATAGTTATGTAGATTTGTTGTTTTTCATAATCTGAGCCAGTGGAAGCATGTAGATATTGAACAGAAGAGGCCCCAGTATTGAACCTTGGGGAACACCACATGTCATACCAGTCAGCTCTGACCTGTAATTAGCTACCGACACAAAGTATTGTCGGTCCTTCAAGTAAGAGTCAAACCAGTTAAGTGCTGCGCCAGAGAGTCCTACCCAGACTTTCAGTCTGTCTAGTAGTATGTTGTGATCAACTATGTCGAATGCAGCACTGAGATCCAGTAATACTAAGACTGAAGTTCTGCCTCTGTCTGTGTTTAAGTGGATGTCGTTGAAAACCTTAACAAGAGCAGTTTCAGTACTGTGATGCTGACGAAAGCCAGACTGGAAGACATCAAAACAATTATTTTCGGCCAAGAAGCTATTTAGCTGATGATAAACCACTTTTTCCATTATTTTACTTAAAAAGGGGAGGTTTGATATTGGCCTATAATTTTTCATTATTTCGGGGTCTAAACTAGCCTTCTTTAGGAGTGGTTTAATAACTGCAGTTTTTAGGGCTTGTGGGAAGACACCTGAGAGAAGGGATGTGTTTACAATTTGTAAAAGGTCAGTGATCATGCAGTGCGAAATATTTTTGAAAAAGTGTGTTGGTAGAATATCTAAGCAGCATGAGGATGTTTTCAGATGTTGTATAATATCTTCTAAGCTTCTTTGGTTAATTGAATGAAATTGTGTCAAGATATTTGGATGGCTGTTATTTAAAGAAGGTGACAACACACATCCTGTGGTTGGTGTGGAGCCACCAACTGCTTGTCTAATTTGCTGAATTTTGTCAGCAAAAAAGAATGCAAATTGATTGCATGCCCAGGTGGATTGGAGCGTAGCAGTTACTGACACCGGAGGGTTTGTTAGCCTGTCCACGGTAGCAAATAAGGCGCGTGCATTGTTATTGTTTTTGATTATGATGTCAGAGAAGAAGGCCCGCCTTGCATTTCTAAGTTCCAAATTGTAGTTGCGAAGTCTCTCTTTATAGATACCACAGTGAACCTGGAGATTAGTCTTTCGCCACCTGCGCTCAGCTTTCCGACACTCTCTTTTCTCTATTCGGACCAGCGTGGCATTTCTCCAAGGGGATCTTTTCTTACCTGAGACAACCTTCACCTTAGTGGGTGCAATGGCATCAATAACATTTTTAACTTTAGAATTGAAGTCATCCACAAGCTCATTGACTGAGATGCAAGAGAGGGCTGGTGTGGAGGAGAACTTCTGAATAAATAGTTCACCCGTGTTTTCAGTGATGTAACGCTTTGTCACAACCTTGGTTTGGACATTTGTGTGCAGGGAGATTGCACTCTCAAAGAAAACACAGAAATGATCAGAGAGTGCAACATCAGTCACAGCAACCTTGGAAATGTCCAGACCTTTGGTGATGATTAGATCCAGGGTGTGCCCCTTGTTGTGGGTGGGACCTGTTACATGCTGAGTCAGCTCATAGTTATCAAGGACACCACATAGCTGTATAGACCCTCTGTCCTGGGGATTATCAACATGGATATTAAAATCACCAACAATGGCAACACAATCAAAATCAATACAGATTATTGACAGCAGTTCAGTAAACTCATCGAAGAAGGATGCACAGTATTTAGGTGGTCTGTAAATGTTAAGGAATAAAACTCGAGTGGAATTCAGAGCCACATATTCAAAAGAAGTAAAATGACCAAAAGACATCTGCTTGCATTGCAAAGACTCATTAAATAAAATAGCAACTCCTCCTCCTTTCTTATGCGCTCTTGTTTCACTCATGAAACTGAAGTTGGGAGGTGTTGATTCAATAAGAACAGCTGCACTGTTATCTTGGTCTAACCAAGTTTCGGTTAAAAAAAAATCCAGCTTGTGCCTAACAATGAAATCATTGATTAAAAATGTTTTTCCTGACAGAGACCTGACATTTAATAAAGCTAAGTTTAATGTGTTTAAAGCTCTATTTGTCCTATGTGTCTGGACAGGCTGACGGGAAATTATCAATAAGTTTGATAAATTTGCAGATTTACTAATGTTTCTTCGCAGCCTCACCTTTCCTTTTCTATGAGTCAGGACAGGAATTGAGAACGCTAGCTGCATACAGGGCCCCGACTGTTCCTGGAGATAATCAGTAGTGTCATTAGCCTTGTAGTCCGGACCCAGAAGATATCAAGTAGATATCAATATCAAGGTTTCTGTATCCGTTATAGCTTGAGGATATTGGTGGAGCTGTCGTGGAGGCGGGGGCAGAAATGGCAGAGGTCGAGCTGGACTTAGAGCCAGTGGCAGCGGTGGCCGAGGTCGAGGTCGAGCTGGACTTACTGGAGGGAAAATGGGAGTGCGGCGGGGAGTGAATTTGGTTCCAGCAGTGACCAGCTCTTTCATGTGGTCAGTGAACTCCAGGTGGGGGGAGGAGGGGGAGGATGAGGGGGAGAATGAGGGGGACCTGGATGGTGTATGGGGGGTGGAAGTTGGTGCTGGTGACTGAAGTAAATTATCTTCCTCTCTCGGAGGGGGGGGCCTTGTTGGTGAGGTTGGAGACTCCTCCTCTTGGCTCTCCTTTGGCATCCTTCCCATGAGGTCTCCAGGACGATGCTGTGTGGTTATCTCTTGTTTAGACTCCTCTTGTCTACTGTCCTTGGCAGTGGGAACAGACGGGTGACGCAGGAAGAAAAATAGGTTAGAGGCAAACTGTTTTACCCCTGACTTGTTCAGGCAGATTCCATCTGCTTTAAAAAGATGAATGCGTTCCCAGAAAAGGTAAAAATTGTCAATAAAATGTACTGGATGGTCAGTACATGCAGTTGACAGCCATCTGTTCAGTGCAAACAGCCTGCTGAATCTTACATCTCCTCTCCTGGCTGGTGGAAGAGGGCCACTGATAAACACCTCGGCATTGACAGAGCTGACTGTGTTTAACAAGTCAATAAAGTCTCTCTTCAGAACTTCAGACTCTTGTTTCACAAGATCACAGCTTCCCGTATGCAGAATTATGTTTTTCACCGTAGGATGGTTAGCCACGATGTCCAAGATTTTGTCTCTCATATTAGAGACCATGTCCGTCGGAAAGCAGAGTATTTTGGTATTCTTGCTGCACACTGTTCTCACATCTTTTACAGCATAGTCACCAACAATCAGAGTATCAGGCCCAGTCTTTTCCTGCGGCCTTTTACGTTCACATTTACTCTCAGTTCTTACCCTGCTTTGGGAAGATAGCTGCTTATCCAGGGCATCCGATTCAGGATCCTGCGACAATGGAGCAAATCTGTTTTCAAGTTGTAGTCTTGGTTGTTGTGGAGGTTCTTTGGTGGTTTTACTTTTCACAGCTGTTCTCGGCTGTGTCCAGCTGCGTGCCGGGGTTGAGGAGGAATTCTGCCTCCGTGGTAGTGCGGGCCAGCCAGTCGCATCAGAAATCTCAGGATTCTGGGCTCTGCCTGTTAGTCGTCCTCCCACATCCTGAGAGAATGATTTCCTCTTCGGCTTTAAACCGAGAGAGTTCCAGGGAGGACTACCATTTGAGGAGTCATTTACATCTGCACAACCCTCCTGTTTCTTGGTAGGCCTGGTGGTGCTAGTTAGCTGTGTCTTAGCTTGCACTTGTCCAGGATCTTGAGTCCATGGTAGAGTGGTATCGTTCTCACACGGTCCATTTACCTCCGAGTTCACTTCTAGTCGGGAGATTTTTATTTCCATGACTGCAATCTTCTGCAGGAGTTTGTAGTAGTTGTCCATGGAAAGGGCTGGCATCTTGTTGCTACTTAGCTTTAGCTTAGCTGCTAAGTAGCCTATAGCGATTTGTCTCTAAACCAGCGGAATTTTAAATCTACAGAGAAATAGAGTCCCAGTGACTTTGAAGTGTCCAGCAGCTGCTGTTCAAGGACTCTCACAGAAGAAAAATAAAATGTAGGAAGATATTAGCAGAAAAAATGCAAGCAGAAGCGAGAGCAAGCAGAAAAAGCGTCTGCACTGTAAGAAGCCGGAAGGCTAAGGAATTATGCACTATTATTTATTATTATTATATACTATTATGTACTATTATTATTATTATTATGTACTATGGGTGCAGATATTTGGGGATTTGCTCTCATTCAGACACAAGAGCGCCGTAGTCCTGGGGGATCGGGTCTGGCTCGGCGCTGGCTTTGTGCTTCTGGGACTTTGTGTCGCTGCAATAAGGACAGACAGATGCTCATTTATTAATTTTACCTGAAGTATTAAAAACTACAACCAGGTACCCTCCAGCCACCAGGACCTCGGGCCTTTTATGTTCTGTTGAGCAGCTATGTTCATAATCAATAACCTTGTAACCTTACTAAAAAAACTTTTACTTGTATTTATTAAATAAATAAATGTAATTAAGATTTTTTTATTTTTTTATCTGGCTTCGGACCAAATCTGCTGTCGTGTCCGTCAAGACTGATCAAAGAGTTAATAATGAAAACTCTAGTGAAATATTTCATCTCATCTACACTATAGCAGTTCTCCATCAGACTCCATCAGATTATGAGAATAAAAGATATTTCAGTGTCGGCTATAAATGTCAAGATGGCGGCTGTTGCTCCTCAGAACTCCGCCTCCTCTTCATCAGCGTTGGAGGCCTTCGTCTGGTGGCACCGAGCCATCTCCCTCTGCCGCCTCAGCCGGCCCGGATAATTGCAGCTGATTGCATCACCTGCTGGCACCGGAGAGCCGGCCCCTAATGGGAGGGCTGGAGGGGAGCTCAGCCCCCATTGGACAGTTTCATTCTGTGTTTTGGTGAGAAGGATGGTCGTTAACGTCATCGTGTCATACGCACAGAAACGGGAAAGGTCGTCACGTTTAAGCTCAAAATAGAGCTTTTTGTTAAAAACATGCATTTATTATTAAGTCATCAGAGCTTTATGAGAAATTCTAAGTTTTCAAACCGCAGTGGCGACTCGGGATGGAGACGCATCGGCATCAAGGAGGCGTCGGCATCGAGGAGGCGTCGGCATCAAGGAGGCGTCGGCATCGAGAAGGCGTCGGCCATCGAGGAGGCGTCGGCATCGAGGAGGCGTCGGCCATCAGTTTGTGTCCCGGCACTATGAAGCCTTGCATTTTGACTTCAGCCATCTTGGTTTCTTTTGCAACCAGAACCAGACTGGACAAAGCCGTGGTAGAGGCCTGTCAATCACCTGGTAGCCCCGCCCTAAAGCTTTATGGTCTGTTTGACTCTAAATGAGCATCATACTGTATTGAAGACTTCACAAGTTGATCTA
Organism: Cottus gobio; assembly: GCA_023566465.1. Classification (NCBI taxonomy): domain Eukaryota; kingdom Metazoa; phylum Chordata; class Actinopteri; order Perciformes; family Cottidae; genus Cottus; species Cottus gobio. Next base: position 27,510,601 of record CM042221.1, read on the forward strand.
AAATGCTGAATCTCTTTTTTCCTCGAATACTGCCACAGCCCGTATTCTCAAATAAATAGCTGATGTTAACAGAGGTGTAGTGGAGCAGCCAGGGGCCCCTGGAGGCCCTCGGGGGCCCCCAGCCCTGTTCCTGGAAGCGACGTGTTTATTTGATCCCAGAAGGTTAGCTGTTGTACACCTTAATCCACATGAACGCCTCCTCCTTTCATTCAGGAGCTCTGATTGGATTACACCACCGCTCAGCGTGTGTGTGTGTGTGTGTGTGTGTGTGTGTACGGAGGAAAAGAGGAAGGGCGTACGTGGGATGTGTGTATTTAGCTCCATTCACACACCAACATTCATCTTCATGTGAGCAAAATCATGAGTTAAAATTGTAAGCCATGTTACCATCTCTCTCTCTCATATTCAATAAATCAACTGAATGTTGATCTCTGCACAACCCAAGAAGAGCTCGGCCCTTCCTGCTCCTCCTTCCTGGACCCTCACATGCAGCAGGTCTTTCTTTAGGGGCTGAGGAATCTTCAGACCAATGAACCAAGGGGGGTGGGGGGTACCGGTCAGACCTGTGGAGCCCGCTCAGCAAAGACGCTGCTCAGGAGAAGAAGAAGAGGAACGAAGACAGAAGCTCAGAACCGGCCCGGTGGAGTTAACCATGAGGGTTTTAACACATTAAGATCCAGACTCTTTATTCAGGGTCAGCAGCTCCTTAAGGCTGCTGACCCCCTGATGGAGCCTGAAAGAAACAAGATGAACAAGATAAACAAGACGATCGAGATAAACAAGATAAACAAGATGAACGAGATGATCGAACAAGACGGGTTCTGTTCGTCTGAAGCACAGAAGAAGATTTTCCAGCAGAGCGAGCAGCGAGCCCAGTCCGTCTCTGCTCTTGGTCTTTATGATAATCATCTTTATGATAATAAGATGTGGGATCATAAACACTCATATCTGAAGGCAGCAAACAACAACAGGTTGTAACTTAACCTGCTGAGGACAGAGGACGCCATTGATGCCGACTGCGCCGCGTAATAAGGAGCACACGTTTCTCCTCTGTGGGGTAACGCCTCCGAGAGCCCCCACACACACACACACACACACAGATATCTATATAGATCTATATATAGATCTATATAGATCTGCGTCTACGGCCTCCGTGGTCCCAGGCCCCCCTCATCATGTTCCTACCTCGGGTCCCCTTCTCTTCATTAAAACTCAGACATGAGGGGGGATGAGAGGGTGCAGGGGGGCGAGGGGGTGCAGGGGGGAGCCGGGTGGCAAAGAAAAGGCAGCTGAGACGGAGTCCTCCAGCCTGTCTGGTTGAGAGTGTGGGAGCGTGTGTGACGGTGTGTGTGTGTGTGTGTGTGTGTGTTGAGGGGGGTGGGGGGGTGTATGGGAATTGATTTTACTATTACACCCCCCCACCACCACCACCCCCCCTCGAGCAGCAGTCGAGCAGCGAGGGAAGCCGCCGCAACTACGGCAGCAATTTGCTGTCTGGGTGGCACAAAGGGAGGTCAGAGGTCAAATAAGTGCAGCGGGATGGAGCTGCTGTTCCCATGGTAATGCCTCCTGCAGGGCTGAGGGAGACTTTATGAATAGCGTGGTAGTTATAATGAACGGCATGGAAAATAAATTCTGTGATACTCTGGTCACATGCTCAAAGTTTAACACTTCAGAGAAACCAGGTTTTGCTCCTGGAGGGTTTCAATTCAGTTTTTTGCTCTTCTTCCATTCAGGTGAGAACGACACACCAAACAGCCAATCAGTGACGAGCATAAGTGAAATGCACCAGTTCACCTGAAATCAGAGGGAACCAGTGTTGGTGTGGATTGGATGCTTTAAGTGGGTTCGCTGGTACTTCCTTCAAGCTTCAGGCACAAAGTAACGACCTGAGGACGGATTGTTGAACGTTAAATTATTGTTGAACGTTGAATTGTTGTTGAACGTTGAATTGTTGTTGAACGTTGAATTGTTGTTGAACGTTGAATTGTTGTTGAACGTTGAATTGTTGTTGAACGTTGAATTGTTGTTGAACGTTGAATTGTTGTTGAACGTTAAATTCTTGTTGAACGTTAAATTATTGTTGAACGTTAAATTATTGTTGAACGTTAATTTATTGTTGAACGTTAATTTATTGTTGAACGTTAATTTATTGTTGAACGTTAAATTATTGTTTAACGTTAAATTATTGTTTAACGTTAAATTATTGTTGAACGTAAAAGTATTGTTGAACGTTAAATTATTGTTGAACGTTAAATTATTGTTAAATGTTAAATTATTGTTAAATGTTAAATTGTTGTTAAATGTTAAATTGTTGTTAAATGTTAAGTGACTGTTAAAGTATTGTTAAATGTTAAGTGATTGTTAAATGTGCAACAGGTGCTCCAAATCAATCGATGAAACTCGTCTTCTGTGACGACACCGAGGTGCTTCAGAGGCGGCGGGTTCTTTCCAGAACCGTTAAAATTCAATGTTAAAAAAACAATCTGTTTTCTGAGGTCAAGGGTCGCGTTGGTTAAAGTCCGGAGCGCAGCATTCAGAGAGCTGTCGGCAGTTTAGTGTGTAATCAACTCAAACTTCATTTGAATCGTCACACAGCATGACATCTGCAGCAGTGGGCGGTGGTGACAGCGTTCAGCGTCTTGCTCAAGGACCCTACCAAAGGCTGACAGTCAGAGCCCGGGCTTGAACCAACAACCTTGTGGTTAAAGAATTTGATTTTCCTTCTAAAGGAGCCCAGAGCGGACAAACCAAACACTGGCTGGAGATAGATCTAGATATTCACGTCAGCGCTTCGGCACATGGGAGAAGTTCCAGTTGGGTGCAATCTGCAGCCACGCCACCAGATGGCGCCAGAGCCGTCACACTGCACCTTTAAAAGGCTACTTTGTTCAGATTTTCATGGTTATAAGAACTCCGTCTGAAAAGAAGAGCTCGACTGAGCATCATCTAGTGAGTAGAATCTGTCTTTGACCATGCTTTTCTGTCCAGCACCTCAAATACGTCATGTAAGAACTTTGAAAAGCTTTTTAAAGAAACCAAAGTTTTCTGAAGGATATTGGGAAATGAGCCAAACTCCAAACTTCCTCCCAGCTGACTCCCAACACTTCTCCAACAATGTAATGTAATATATATATATATAGTATATACATACATATATATATATACATACACAAGCTGATGCAACGGCTCTTGTTTAAAGCCGGTTCTTCTTCCTCTCTTCATGTAGTAACGTACCGTTGCTCCCAGCTGGAATGTGTCTGTCTTCATGGACGGGATCGTCCTGAGATGTAAACGCAGACATTAATGTGGCAACATAAATAGTTCCTCGTTCAGCTCCTGCGTTGGTGGTTCTTTGGTGAAAAACGTCGATCTGTAAACTTCAAATGAAGCAAAGTCAAACTTTCACACCACAGGAACCACTAAATCCCCAGAATGCTCGCTGTGACTGTGAGTTTGCTTCAGAGATTTAATAAAGCCAGAATATGTAAACAACCGCATGACATCGATGAGATACATGAAATCACAAGCAATCAAAACTGCACATACTCTTCTTCTAAGTCACTAAAGTGGCAACAAACTGTGCAAAGCTTTCCTGATTCACTGGATAACGTTGTTTACAGACAAACACTCACCTGGAGCAGCGTGTCCTTCCTCCTGCGACCCGGTTTGAGTTTGTTAGCTTTGGTTTCTTCCCACCAGCCAAACAAACCAGAAGCCATGTGCTCAGGAGGGTTAAATGGATCCATGACACCACTACCGCCCTCTACTGGTCGCAGTGCAAATGCCCAAAACACACTTGCAGTAACCCTTTGAGGGGGAACATGTCTCCTCCTGCCTCTCAGTCTCACTCTGGGAATAAGAGAGATATACTCCAAGTAATACTCTTTGTTTCTTTGATCTTCTAAACACTTGATACGATGAATATCTCTCCTGCGGCTCAGGGAAACATTTCTGTTTCTGTCTGCTTGGTTCGGACTCTTTGATTGACAGATGATCTCTGCAGCTACATCGTGGCAGCAGGCGTACGCAGCGCGGAAAGGTTGACCAAAAAAAATAAAAATATGATTAAATAGCTGATTGTGGCCAACAGTAGGCAAGATGTCGACCATCTACGGCATGATGTCTTTTCCTTAACATGTCACCTATTTAATTGACAAAGAATGTGTCAGTTTACTACTGAAACACTGTGGGGTCATCTAGTGGCCGTTAGTGGAACTGCATGCTGGCCATGTTTGTTTAATGTTAACGTTAAATGTTCATGTTTAATGTTTATGTTTAATGTTCATGTTTAATGTTTATGTTCATGTTTAATGTTTGTTTAATGTTCACGTTAAATGTTCGTGTTTAATGTTTATGTTTAATGTTTGTGTTTAATGTTTAATATTTATGTTAAATGTTCATTTTTAATGTTTATGTTCAAGTTTAATGTTCACTTTTAATGTTTATGTTCAAGTTTAATGTTCACTTTTAATGTTTATGTGTAATGTTTATGTGTAATGTTTATGTTTATGTTCATGTTTAATGTTTGTTTAATGTTTATGTTTAATGTTCATGTTTAATATTTATGTTTAATGTTTATGTTCATGTTTAAAGTTTGTTTAATGTTTATGTTTAATCTCTTAGTTCACTGATTATTCTCAGCTATGAACTAACTTGTATTAAAACTACAAAATCATTGTTATTCTTATTACAAAATTGTGTTCACTGCCAAACCATTTTTTTCTTTCATAATTTTCTTTCATATTTCCCCATAATATATACTGTGTACACTATAATATTATTATTATTTATCCATGAGCATAATGCTGCTGTCATCACCTTAAAGGGAAACGCTGCCTCAGGTCACGACAGAAACATGCAATAGAATACAATATTCACTTGAAATTCTTCTTCTTCTTCTCATGATTATTATCATCATTATTAATACTGACATGATTATGATGATATTTATGATTATTATCTGTAACATGGGTTCTCTCTACCCGGGGGATTTAGCCGCTCCATGTAGCACTCGGACACGTTGAGGTTCGGGTTAACCCGCTTTATTTGCCTGCAGACCCTCTGCGCACACACGTTACCCGCACCAACCCCCCCGTGCACCCCACTGTGCGGCTCTTTATGGCCGCACCCCTTCCCCGCGCTCATCAGAACCAGCCGCTCCCACTAATGAGAACGGCTGTTTCCGATGAGCGCGCCCCTCTCTCATGCGTCGCAGGTGCGCTAACCACGCCCCTCGCCCACATACCCCCACCGCCCGATTTAGGCCGGGGAGCCACCGGTCTAACCAACTCCCCCCCCCCTCCCTCCCACTGGGAGCGAGAGGGGAAGTCGGCCCCGACCATCTGCATCCCCGACCTATGGACCACCATGGAATTAACATGCTTCTCAGCCCGATGCCAACGGGTGGTCCGGGCGTTGGCATCCTCCATCCGTGGGGGCCCGGGCGCGGGACGTGGCCCGAACAGAGGGCGATCGAGCGCCCCGGGAGGCAGGTTCCTCGCGATCTCCGCCGGCCCCCTCCCGGGACAAAACCGGCTCTCACCCTCCGTCCGCCGCCGCCACCTGCAACACAAGAGAGAGAAGATTAGGGAAACACCAACCTACTTGTGCCCCCCCCCCGACCATCCCTCTGCCAGCTGGGCCTCCGCCCAGGCCCGAGCCTCCCGCTCGGCCCGGAGTCTCCTCCCCAGCTGCAGGACGGTCGCCTGGGCCCGCCGCCGGTCCCTGTCGGCGCTGCGCAGCCGGCTTGTCAGCCGCGCCACCTCCTCCTGCAGCCGCCGTCTCTTGCCCCATCCCTGCCTCCCCGCCCCTGGCTGGGGTTGGGCCGTCAGGGGCCCCCGACCGGTTGGCGCCTCCTTGGCCCCTCCGGGCCCTGGTCCGTGGGGCCGGGTTCCTCCGACCCGGCGCACCTGGTCCACCTCCATGAGGTCGCAGTCCCTCTGGAGGTGCCCCCGCTGCCCGCACGTCCAGCATTCTGGCTCCAGACTCGGGGCGGGCCGCCCGGGGTCCCTCCAGGTCGCTTCGGGCCGCCGGGGAACCGGCCACAGCTCCGGCCACTCCCAGGACTGATTCCCCGGCGCCTGTCCCTCAGGCCGCGCTCTCGGCCGCCCCTCCGGGTCCGGGCCCGACCGGGCCGCCGCCTTCGGCAGTGGCGTATTCCTCCGCCCCGCCGAGTCGCCGTCGCCGGAGCCGTCTGCGTTGCCGCGGTCGCGGTCCCCCGCGTCGTCGCCTCCGGGACAGTCTGCGTCGCCGTGGTCTCGCTGCTCCGCGTTGCCGCCTCCGGGACCGTCTGCGTCGCCGTCTCCGGGACCGTCTGCGTCGCCGTAGTCTCGGTCCTCTGCGTTGCCGCCTCCGGGACCGTCTGCGTCGCCGTAGCCTCGGTCCTCTGCGGCGTCGCTTCCGACGCGGTCTGCGTCGCGGCGGTCCTGTTCCGCCGCCTCGCCGCATCCGGGACCGTCTGGGTCGCGGTCGCCGTCCGCTTCCTCGCCGCGTCCGTCTGCGTCGAGGTCGTGGCCTTCCGCCTCCCCACGTCCGGGACCGTCTGCGTGAACGCGGTCCTGCGGGCCACCGGCACGGCCTGCCCCAGGACCACCCCCACCGGCCGGGCCCGGTCCGCCGCGGTGCCGGCCTTCGGCTCCCGGCGCTGGTACTCCTCCGCCCTTGCGACGGCCCCGATCAGCGTCGCCGGCCGCCACTCCCGGACCCAGTCGGCCATCTGGACCGGTAGCCCTCCCAGGAATTGTTCCTTGGCTACCTGGTCCACGACATCCGCGACGTCTCCCCTTCCTCCCGGCTGCAGCCACTGCTCGGTCTTTCGACGCAGCCGCCGAGCGAAGGCCAGCAGCAGTTCTCCTGGCTCCCGCTGGGCTGCGCGGAGCTGCTGCCGGTGCTGTTCCGGGGTCAGCGGTGGCGGCACGGTCTCCCCCCCAACCGGGGCCGGCGGCGCCAGTTCCGCATACGCCACGGTCCTGGCGCCGAGTCGCCTCTCGACCTCCGTCTCCTCCCCCGGTCCCTCGGGGGGCCCCGCCAGCCTCACGAACAGGTCCCGCAGGGCCACCTCCTCCGCGTCCGGCTGCATCGCACGCCGCCTCCTCCCCTTCGGTACACTGTAAAAAAAAAAAACGTAAAATGAAGGTCAAATGACTGGCAGCTGCGGCTGCCAAACAAAAACCTTAAAATGAAGGTCAAATATCTTAATTCAAATAAAGGCTGAAAACCATAAATTAACGAACATTTTCATTAAAGGTTTTGCAGTGAAACACTGTTATTTTACAGAGTTTCCCTGTATTATTACAATCAAACACCTTCAATAAAGAGATATCACTAAAATTCTGCAGAGAAAAACTATTATTTTACAGATTCTTCCTGTATTATTACGATCAAATACCTTCAACAAAGTGATATCACTCAAAGTTCTGCAGAGAAATACTGTTCTTTAACAGATTCTTCCCGTATTATTACAATGAATCACCTTCAACAAAGTGATATCACTCAATGTTATGCAGAGAAATACTTTTATTTTACAGAATTTTCCTGAATCATTAATATCAAAACTTTCAAAAAAGTAAGGCTGGGCGGAATACCAACGTCAAATTGACATACTGTATGAATGTTTCACATACTGTCACACTGGTGCCCAGACATTGTCCCTCCCCAACAGGCAACGCATTTTACTGTTCACCAGTGAATGCTGAGGGTGCAGCAGTCGGAGCTACTTATGTTACGTGCATTGAGTTTGAGTCATGGTTTTAACTTTATGACAACAATTAATAACCCACAACTCTCTAACGCTCTAACAGGGTAAAACACCACAAGACAACAGTTTATGTCACATAAACAATTATAATACAATAATACATAAGGCTAATAATTGTACGTTTATGACATTTACACCTCCGAACTGCATGCTGGGTACAGCCCGCCCACCATAACAACTATAAGAAACTTCGTAGCTACATTAAAAAACGGAAAAGAGCGATGCAGGCGGAACAAGAGAGAGCAGAGATGCACCAACACAACGTGTTGCCCAGAGAGGAGCTGTGTCTGCTGGGTGGAGGGTTTGAAAAGTCCGACCAGACACATAAAAGCTGGGAATTAAACCACCAACCCTGCGGTTACCAGAGGACCTCTACTCACTGGGCCACAATTAACCTATGTTGCTCCTCATAAAGGACTAAAAATGTATCATTCTTGGTACTACTTTGTACTCTTTAAAAAAAAAAAGACTGCATTATGTTTGATGTAATGGAAAAAGTTTGCTAAATTAAAATCCGGATTTACAGAGTTTGAATGTAAAAGTACATGTTAATATAAAACTAATATGATTTACCTTACAATTACAAAGAAAATCGTTAAATTGTTAGTATGGACATAAACCTTTATATAACGAGCTAGATATTTAATTACAGGTAATTATTGTTATTTTACATAAATTTGTAAATAATCTAAGAAAACAGTAAAAATACTGTATAAATAATACAGACATTTTTCTATAAAAAAATTAGAAAAAAATGTAATTTGTTATTATTAGCATAATACGTAAATTAAAAGTTGGGTTGTTGATTTACAGATAATGTCTGTAATTTTATAGAGTTTTGTATATAATTTTAAAAAACAGAAAAACTACTGTAAAAATTTAGAGTTATTTCCTGTAAAATTAGGATTTTTTTTTACAGTGTAGGTCCCGTTGGGCGCCACTGTAACATGGGTTCTCTCTACCCGGGGGATTTAGCCGCTCCATGTAGCACTCGGACACGTTGAGGTTCGGGTTAACCCGCTTTATTTGCCTGCAGACCCTCTGCGCACACACGTTACCCGCACCAACCCCCCCGTGCACCCCACTGTGCGGCTCTTTATGGCCGCACCCCTTCCCCGCGCTCATCAGAACCAGCCGCTCCCACTAATGAGAACGGCTGTTTCCGATGAGCGCGCCCCTCTCTCATGCGTCGCAGGTGCGCTAACCACGCCCCTCGCCCACATTATCATACTTACCGTAATTATTATTATCGTTATCACTATCCTTATTATCATTATTATCCTTATTCTTATCATCCTTATGATTATTATTATATTTTAATATACATATATATATATATTAATATGTATTATTATATCTGTATTATTATTGTCATTATTATTATCATGATTATTACTATTGTTATTAATAATAATTATTGCTATCATTATTGTTATTATTATCAGGAGGAGGAAGAGGATGCCTGAAGAAGAGGAGGAGGAGGCCTGAAGAAGGACCTGCAGCCTCTTTGGTTATAACATAACACGTTATTATTAAGGACCTTTTTCATTAAGCAATAATTCGTTCACTTTATCGTTGAGAGGGAACAATCAAAATATATATATTTAAATACATAGATATTTTCTCTCTCTCTCTCTCTATATATATATATATATATATATATATATATCTTATACATATATATTTATATAATTACCCTTTCAGACGGATCAGGATCAAGCAGAAATTCACTGTATCCATAAATTTAACCTGTAAAAAAACAACCTGTAAGTTAAATTTATTTCGATCCCAGAAGAGAAATTTCTTTCTGTTTCTTTTTTTTTTTTTTTTTATAATTTCAGAAGCAGACTGAGCGACGTCTCGTTATGACGTAATTCATACAACTCGCTGGTTTTGTTGTAGAAACGTGTTTTCATCTCTCAGATCATTTTACAGCTGCATTAAAAAAGTAACGGCTGTAAATAAACTCAACGTTTGCTCGTTAAATCTCTCATGGATTTATAAAAACATATGTTTCGTCCCTTCCGGATCTATTTTTAAAGCACATAACGAACCGAGTTCACTTTTAAAACCGTTTTACTCGCGACAGAATCATTTTCTTTGTGACGTTCTCCACGTCTCACATCTTCAAACAATCCGTTTCATTTCTTTATTTCAATAAATCACCTGCAGCAGAATATAATATGATAAAGGGGATTAAATGATTATGAATATATATGTCGAAATGGTCCTGAGAGTGTATGAAATGATCATATTGAATCCTAAACAGAAGAGGGCCTTCGTTTCTGCTGGAGGTGCCCGGGCCGGAGCGCTCCTCCCCGCCCCCATCCCTCCCCCGCCCCCCCGCCCCTTGTCTGCTGAGGGGTGTCTAATCAGGGAAGACAAGCGGCTGACGGAATGACGATGCTTAATTGGCATGGAGTCGTGGGAACGCGTAAACAAACAGCTGCCATTTCCATTTTTGTTTTGCCCCCCAATCCCCCCAATTCCCCCCAACCACTCGTCCCCTCTTCCTCATGAATAAAGCTGCCGCGGAGGAACAGCAACCACGGCAGCTGCAGGGAGGCTGAAGGAACGAGAGGAGGAGGAGGAGGAGGAGGAGGAGGAGGCTCTGCTGCTGGAGGAGGAGGAGGAGGAGGAGGAGGAGGAGGAGGAGGAGGAGGAGGAGGAGGAGGAGGAGGAGGAGGAGGAGGAGGAGGTGGAGATTAGCCTCCCTGTAATCCACCCTCCTCCTCCTCAGTAGGAAGAGCACACAGACCCTGAACAAGAGGCTGCTCTCCTCAGAAAGGAGAACATAAGCAGACATGATTATTATGGCATTACGCGTTTATGCGAGAAGAAGAACAATAATCACAGTAATACATATATATATATATATATATATATATATATATATATATATATATTTTAATCATATGCAGATTAATGTTTGGCCTGAGAGGGAAGCAGTAATTTAAGATGAACCGTCCTGTAGATTAAACATGTTACGTTGGCTTCAATGTTAATGATCAGATTCATTTACAGCATGAAAAGTACAAACACACAATATGTTCTTATTTCTAATGTAATCCTAAAGAATATCATATTTATCATAAGGATCAATAGTGCATGTTTTAGTTGATGTGATGCATCAATATGTTAGTCAGTCTACTTCCTGACTTCTCTCAGCCTCAAGCCCATTGGTTCCCCTGAAGATTAAAAACAACTTTAATAAGTATTTTTATTTCAAATGAATCTTCAGTAATTCCCTAAAACAGCTGGTGTTTTATTTGTTTTGGGACTATTTTCAGCGGCGGATGAATCCACATTTGATGCTCTAGTGAGCGTTTGTGGGATTGAGTCTGAATAAAGTACAGTGCGATGAGGATGAGGATGATGAGGATGATGAAGGAACAACAGTGAGGCCTGAGATCTCTGGCTCAGAGGCTGTGACACACACACTTTGTGTTTTATGTCTTCATCGATGTGATCCTGTTCTGACTCTTCTAGAATGAAGATGAAGAGCAGCGGTCCTCCTCCTCTTTTATTCTGCAGGATTTAAATCATCCGGCCAATCAAAGGACACAGATGCATTATTCAGATTCATAACACTGTGAACTCAAGTGTGTTTTCTTTGGTCAAACTGTAAAATGAACTCAACATGAAGCTACAAGTGTTTGTGAGTCAAAACGTCACACAAATAAAACACATATGTCTTCATGTGTCTTCAGTTTTGATGCTTTCCAACAGTCAGCGTATGAATTTCCATATTAGTCCCTCTTCCTCTTGATTACCTTCTCATTAGCATTCCCATTTTCCCGCATTTTTAATCCGTGCATATGTTACATATCCACACAGCGCTGAGACATTAAGATTAAGCTCTGATTAAACATGAGGATTAACTCATTCCTTTGAAGTCGTCTGCGTCTCCTGATTGGACGAAAAGACCCGTTGGAAGCGGAGGACCGCCTCCGTCAGGCGGGACCCTGCAGACGAACACGTGAGACCATCATCCAACATCTCAACCATCATCCAACATCTCAACCATCCAACATCTCAACCATCATCCAACATCTCAACCATCATCCAACATCTCAACCATCATCCAACATCTCAACCATCCAACATCTCAACCATCATCCAACATCTCAACCATCATCCAACATCTCAACCATCATCCAACATCTCAACCATCCAACATCTCAACCATCATCCAACATCTCAACCATCATCCAACATCTCAACCATCATCCAACATCTCAACCATCCAACATCTCAACCATCATCCAACATCTCAACCATCATCCAACATCTCAACCATCCAACAGCTCAACCATCCAACATCTCAACCATCATCCAACATCTCAACCATCATCCAACATCTGAACCATCATCCAACAGCTCGACCATCATCCAACATCTCAACCATCATCCAACATCTCAACCATCATCCAACATCTCAACCATCATCCAACATCTCAACCATCATCCAACATCTCAACCATCATCCAACATCTCAACCATCCAACATCTCAACCATCATCCAACAGCTCAACCATCCAACATCTCAACCATCATCCAACATCTCAACCATCATCCAACAGCTCGACCATCATCCAACAGCTCGGCCATCATCCAACATCTCAACCATCATCCAACATCTCAACCATCATCCAACATCTCAACCATCATCCAACAGCTCGACCATCATCCAACATCTCAACCATCATCCAACATCTCAACCATCATCCAACATCTCAACCATCATCCAACATCTCAACCATCCAACATCTCAACCATCATCCAACATCTCAACCATCATCCAACATCTCAACCATCATCCAACAGCTCGACCATCATCCAACATCTCAACCATCATCCAACATCTCAACCATCCAACAAACCCAACCATCCAACAGTGACATTGTGCAGCTTCAGAGTTTCGTTCCAACCTGTTGATAAAGTGTGTGTTGCATTGTGTTGTATTGTGTTGCATTGTGTTGTATTGTGTTGTATCGTGTTGCATTGTGTTGTATTGTGTTGCATTGTGTTGTAACACCTGTTGCCTCTTTGGGTGATTGAACCTCGAGCTTTTCAGGAATCTTGAATGTTTCATCTTGTTGTTTATAGTGATGGTGCTGGTATGGTGGTGCTAGTATGGTGGTGCTGGTATGGTGGTGCTGGTATGGTGGTGGTGGTGGTATGATGGTGCTGGTATGATGGTGCTGGTATGGTGGTGGTGGTGGTGGTATGGTGGTGGTATAATGGTGGTATAATGGTGGTATAATGGTGGTATGATGGTGCTGGTATGGTGGTGGTGGTGGTGGTATGGTGGTGCTGGTATGATGGTGCTGGTATGGTGGTGGTGGTGGTGGTATGGTGGTGGTATAATGGTGGTATAATGGTGGTATGATGGTGCTGGTATGGTGGTGGTGGTGGTGGTGGTGGTATGGTGGTGCTGGTATGATGGTGCTGGTATGGTGGTGGTGGTGGTGGTATGGTGGTGGTATAATGGTGGTATAATGGTGGTGTGATGGTGGTGCTGGTGTAGTTGGGAGGGAACAGGGGAAGAAAGCAATACGACTACAATTGGGCCAATGAAGCACATCATTCACTCTGCATTTGCCGCTTTCTTCAAGACTTTTCCTTTCTTGCAGTACTTTGAGGGCCCCCCCCCCCCCCCCCCCCCCCCCGGGAGTTAATTGGCGCGGTGCAGAGGGAGCTGGCGTCGCTCCGAAGCCAGCCGTCATTAGATCAGTGTGCTGACCGCCGTCCCCCGGCCTCCAACACTCCCCTCTGATCTGCACACACACCCCCGTCTCGTTTTCACCGCCCCACCTGCTCTCTCAGCATGCCCCCACACATATACACCACACACATAATATATATAACAGATAACAGAGACCCGGATAACAGAGACCCGGAACAGAGACCCGGATAACAGAGACCATGAGCTCAGGGGTTAAATACAGGTGCCTCCACACAGGTGGGATCAATGAGGGGCAGGAAGTGAAGCGATCTGAGACGAGAGGTAAGAGACCTGTTTTGTTTTGTGTCTCTGCACAACATTGCTACGCTTGTAACGTTGGAAAGACGGCCGGCTCATTTACACCAGTTATGAAGTTGCATTGTTGTTATGATTTTACTCATAACCAAGAAGTTCTGTTGCATAAACCCAAGCGATGGTTCCTTTATATGGGGTCAGATCGGTCTCATAATTCACAAATGCACACAGAACAATTCACAAATATATTTGAACAAACGCTTCCAGAGCTGCTTCAGCAACAGCAGGACGGCAGTGATGTGATTGGTTGACAATGAGGGCGACATCTGATTGGCTACAGATAGGTCCATGTTGAAAAAACGCATTTTCTCTCTGGTGACTTTAATCATGCCCCACCGTCCTCCACTCTGCCCACATTCACCCAGTATGTGACACGCCACACCAGAGACAATAAAACACTGGATCTCCTCTATGCCAACACCAAGGAGGCATATTCATCATCACCTCTCCCCCCCCTGGGCAGATCTGACCACAACCTGGTGCACCTCCTGCCTGTGTACACAACTCTTGCACAGAAGCAGCCAGCTGTGACCCGCACAGTTAGACGATGGTCCGATGGAGCCGAGGAGGCTTTGAAGGACTGTTTTGAGTCCACTGTGTGGGAGGTGTTCAGTGATGCCCATGGGGAAGACATCGACGGTCTCACTGACTGCATCACGGATTATATCAACTTCTGTGTTGAGAACACCGTACCCACCAGGACTGTACGGTGTTTCTCAAATGGTAAACCCTGGATTTCTCCAGAGATAAAGTCCCTCCTCAAGGAGAAGAAGAGGGCCTTTAGATCTGGCAACAAGGAGGAGCTGAGGACTGTGCAGAGGGAGCTGAGGATGAAGATCAGGGAGGGGAAAGACGTCTACAGGACGAAGATGGAGGACCAGCTGCAGCAGAACAACACCAGCGGGGTCTGGAAGGGCCTCAAGGCCATTTCTGGGTTCAAGGGACACAACCAACAGCCTGAGGGGGACCAAAAGTGGGTGAATGATCTGAACTGATTTTTTAACAGATTTGATCAGACATCCACCCCTCCCCCCACCCATTCCTCCCTGCTGCTGCAACCCCCATCGTCTGCACCCCCTGTGGATTACTCCCCCCCCTCCACCTCCACCTCCCCCCTTCTCACAGCACTCGGCTCCCCTCCACACCTCTACGACTCAACACTCCATGACCAGCAACCCACCCCCACTCCAACACCTCACAGCTCCACTCCCCCCCAGTGTGACCCTTAACCAGGTGAGGAAGGAACTGAGGAGGATCAAGGTGAGGAAGGCCACAGGTCCAGACGGCATCAGCTCAAGGCTCCTCAAATCCTGCGCAGACCAGCTGTGCGGGATAGCGGAGCACGTCTTCAACCTGAGCTTGAGGCTGGGGAAAGTACCACAGCTATGGAAGACATCCTGCGTGGTGCCAGTACCAAAGACCCCGCGGCCCAAGGACCTCAACGGCTACAAGCCGGTGGCATTAACATCCCACCTGATGAAGACCCTGGAGAGGCTGGTCCTTGCCAATCTCCGCCCCCTGGTGAGCTCATCCCTGGACCCACTTCAGTTTGCCTACCAGTCTGGCATCGGGGTGGATGACGCCGTCATCTACCTGCTACAGAGATGCCTCTCTCACCTGGAAAAGGCTGGAAGCACTGTGAGGGTCATGTTTTTCGACTTCTCCAGTGCCTTCAACACCATTCAGCCTTTGCTTCTGAGGGACAAGCTGGAGCAGACCGGGGTGGACCACCACCTCACTGCATGGATCCTGGACTACCTCACCAACCGTCCACAGTATGTGCGGATACGGGAGTGTGAGTCAGATCGGGTGTCCTGCAGCACGGGGGCTCCACAGGGAACCGTTCTGGCTCCATTCCTGTTCTCCATTTACACCTCTGACATTAAGCACAACTCTGCCAACTGCCACCTGCAAAAGTTCTCTGACGACTCTGCAATCGTCGGCCTCATCTCTGCCGATGATGACAGGGAGTACAGGGAACTTAATCAGGACTTTTTAGGATGGTGTCAGCGGAACCGCCTCCAGATAAACTCCAGTAAGACCAAGGAGCTGGTGGTGGACTTCCGCCGGGGCAAACGCTCTCCTCCGCTACCATTGAGCATCCAGGGACTGGACATTGAGATGGTGACATCTTACAAGTACCTGGGTGTTCACTTGAACAATAAACTGGACTGGTCCGACCACGCACATGCACTTTATAAAAAGGGACAGAGCAGACTCTTTCTGCTGAGGAGACTGAGGTCTTTTGGGGTGCAGGGAGCACTCCTGAAGACCTTCTTTGACTCTGTGGTGGCATCAGCCATCTTCTATGGAGTGGTCTTCTGGTGCAGCAGCATCACGGCACCTGACAGGAGGAGACTGGACAAACTGGTAAGGAAGGCCAGCAGCGTGCTGGGGTGTCCTCTGGATACTGTGGAGGTGGTGGGAGACAGGAGGATGATGGCCAAGCTCTCATCCCTGATGAACCACGCCTCCCACCCCATGCAGGACACCCTGGCAGCTCTGCACAGCTCCTTCAGCCACCGGCTGATTCACCCCCGGTGTGTGAAGGAGAGGTACAGCAAGTCCTTCCTCCCCGCTGCTGTCAGGCTGCACAACAATACTTGGACACTTTAATCCATTATGGTGCAATATTTTGTAATATTTTGTAATTTGTATATTCAATATTCTACTGTACATTCAATTTCTTCTTTACTGTTTATTTTATTATGTTTATTACTGTTTATTTATATTACTTGATTCCTCTTATCTTTTCGTTCTGAGCAATGCTGCTGTAATCCTGTAATTTCCCCACTGCGGGACTAATAAAGGATTATCTTATCTTATCTTATCTCTTATCTTGTGGATCTGGCGACGTCAGGGGAGTCTCAAAAAACCCACACACGAATGTGTAGCGATCCACACACAAATGCAGTGTGATCCACAAATAAATACATACAAATCCACATTTGTGCATTGGAATGTATTTGTAATTCGTTCTGTGTGCATTTGTGAGTCACATTTATTTGTCAAATATATTTGTGAATTGTTCTGTGTGCATTTGTGAATTATGAGACCGATCTGACCCCATACCTTTACGACAGCCGGCGCGATACGAGAGCCTCAAGAGAAGATGTTGAAATATGTTGAAGAGTTCAGTAGTAAAACATAAACACATGAAAACTGGGGATTTTTATTTTTTTGCAGTTATGATTCCTTTTCTGCCGACTCAACGGCTAACAAGCCAAAGATAAGGGAAAGAAAATATATTCTATGTGTGTGTGTGTGCGTGTGTGTGCGCGTGTGTGTGCGTGTGTGTGTGTGTGTGTGTGAGAAGCCTTGGTACATGAAAACACATTACAAAAAAAGTGTGTGCCTTTGTTTTGAGGGCTTTTCTATCACGGTAACTGTTTGTCTTCCCAGTGATATTCCCAAAGATATGGGTCTTCCATATTTGGTATATTTTGGTTATGTTGGAGATATATTTAAATATGGAAGTATTGGAGGAGCAGTTTTGTGAACGCTGGAGCCGTTTCAGGATGGAAAAATAATAACAATATTAATAATAAAAGAAAGAAGTATTCCATGTGGGGGTCTAAATTATTTCCAGATAAATTGTCAGTCGATAAATTCCATTAAAAGACAAAAAAAAGTCAAAGACAAGTTTTGTGCTCAAAAAAGTTCATTCAAACTGATTTTTGTATTTGCAGAAGTGCAACCATAATAAATAATTATGTTAACTCAAAGGCTGCAGCAGCTGGACCCTCACACACACACACACACACACACACACACACACACACACACACACACACACACACACACACATGCATCATTCTGTGTGTGTGAGAGAATAAATGTGTCCTTTTGGGAGTTGGGTCTGTAAACACACAGGCCTGAGATCAGAACACAAAACGCCGCCTCATGCCCTTGTTGCCCCCTCCCCCCCCCGCCCCCCCTCCCTGGCAGCGCTCCCATGATGCCCCTGCCCCCGGCTTCCTGCCTCTTAATGGCCGTCTCTGTGTGCCATCTCGGGAAGCCTGACATCCCCTCCAGAGGCGAGAGGGCCCGGCGTTAATGGAAGCCATTGATGGGACAAGAAAGGCTCCTTTGTGGCGCCGGCCCGGCGCCGCTCACACAGCTTCCTCTCCGCACACCGGGCCGGCCGCTCAGAACCGAGTGCCAACAGCGGAGATCGAGAGACAGGAGCTGCAAAGTGCCCCCTTACCGGGGAAATGGTGGAGGGGGGGGAGGGTGAGAAAAGGGAGGGAGAAAACCAGTTGGCAAAGAGGAAGGGATGTAGGAGGTGAGGGGGGTGGAAGGCCGAGGAAGAGGAGGAGAGATTAACCGAATGAGACAAATTCAATTGGCGCATTTGAGGCACGAATTTATGAAAGAAATAAAAAGGAGGTGAAGGAAATGGGAACAAACCTCCAAACACAGAGCGCATTAGAGGAGAAAGGAGGAGACAAAGACACGGAGGGAACGGCCCTGTCAAAGGAGCCGGGTGGCCCCGGTGGCAGCGCGGCTCGGCCTGTCAGCGCTCGCTGGCTCGCTCCCCTCTCGCTGATTTATAACACCCGAATTGTTCTCTTCACACGGAGCCGTGAATGGGAGGAAGGAGAGAAAGAGCCGCCGCCGTTATTGATAACCAAACAGATGTGTCCAGTTTGGGAACGTCTGACGTTAAATCTCCGGCTAACGGTTTTTGTTTGTCAGCCTCAATGGAGGCGACGGAGGGCGGACGTCTCTTCTTCTCTTCTCCACGAAGGCGTCGCCTGAAACCCAGAAACAGAAACATACTTTTCCTTTGGCAGGTTTCATCGCTCATTCTGAGGAAGGAACAAGGAACAGAAAAGGTCTCCGGAGAGGCCTGAGCTCGGCTCCCCGTCGCCACCTACTGGTGGTGACTCCTCTCCCCGCCGGCCGCCGGCCGCATTGTTCAGGCCGAGCCGATTGCCAAAACCGCTGGCACCGTGCCACGGCCCGGAAGCAGCCGCAAGCTGCACCGTATCCATGCGCCACCGTGGGAGAGGAGGACAATAAAGTAGTGCCATATTGGTCCCAGTATGTCATCTGTTCAACACGCCTGATTGGCTTTCACACCGTGGCCTCCTAATTAATATGCAGCCCCGCCTCTCCTCGCCATGAGCTAAGACAAAAGCATATTGTGTGAGCGCCTCCTGTTTAATTACGCTCCAAAAGGGGAGCCGGGTTCTGTGTGTGTGTGTGTGTGTGTGTGTGTGTGTGTGTGTGTGTGTGTGTGTGTGTGTGTGTGTGTGTGTGTGGGTGTGTGTTGCATTTATTAATGCATGAGCAACGACTGTGTGTGTGCAAGCACAAACGTGCGTATGAGCACCGAGGGAATCATAAAACAAGCACATTCATCGCCATGTCACCCCGCACGTATGCTCCAGTGTGTGTGTGTGTGTGTGTGTGTGTGTGTCCTAAAACAAGAAGAATTGCATTGCCATAGGGGAGGAGCCGCCGCCGTCCAATCCCAGGAGAGAGAAAGAGAAAGAAAACACAAGTGTTGTTGCTTGTTGCCTTCATGCAAATTGGCGTCCGATAAAGGTTTTTACTGAAGGAGCCACAAAGAGCGCTTGTGGCCCCCCCCCCCCCTCTCTTCTTCATCGCTCTCTTCCTCACATCCATGACCCGGTTATTAATTTGGTTGAGATTAGTCACTCGTTAATTAACGCGTTTCCCCTCCATCTTTTTCTCTCGCCGTCTCTTTTGATCGCGTTGGATTTCTTTTCCCTCCTCGGTCTTTTATCAGCAGCGAGCCGTCTTTTCTGTCTTTCACTGATGAGAATGAGGTAATATGACGGCCTGAATTCATAATTTAATGCCATGTGCACTGATCTCCCCAAGCGACCCGGGACGGCTCGACTCGTTTAAAGAAAACCTGGAGAGTCTCACAGTTCAAATCCCTTTAGTTTCTTCTTTTCTTTCCAAGACGATTACGAGTCTGACCCGTCTCTGAGGGAGGAACCTCACGGTCCAACAGAACGGCAAAGAGAGCGAGGAACCTGATGCTGGCTGTTAGCAGTTAGTGTTAGCTGTTAGCTGTTAGCTGTTAGCGTTTAGTGTTAGCTGTTAGTGTTAGCTGTTAGCTGTTAGTTGTTAGCATTAGCTATTAGCTGTTAGCATTATCTATTAGCTATTAGTTATTAGCTTTTGTGGTTTCATTGTGGTTGTTTTGAATCTATTTTAACGTGACTCGTTGGGCCCCTGGGTTTGTGCCCGGTAGACCCCGTACAGTACGTTGTCATGAATATCAGGGTTTACAAGCCTTATTGTCATGACACAATAACTCAACTCCTTCAGTGTTTGATGCACCAGCCTCTCTGGAGAGAGGAAGTATTCACATGAAGGGTTACAACTAAACAGCAAATAAAATGAAAAACTTTAGTTTGGTCTCAACCAGCTGAGAAGCACAGAGAGCGTCAATGGACCCTGAACTCTTCTCACGGAGGAGAGGATGTGTTCATGGTCCTGTTTTTATCAGCTCCATGCACGTCATCTCTCTCTCTCTCTCCCTCTCTCTCTCTCTCTCTCTCTCCCCCTCTCTCTTTCCCCTGTTCACGGTGCCGACTCGGCCCCGCAGAGCAACATGGGCTCACTCAATTAACAACCCCCCTCGAGGCACGCACCTCCACAATGGAACTGGAGGCATGCGTGTGGTGGAAGTGGCTGGTTTGTTGAGGGGTCATGTTGTGTGTGTGTGTGTGTGTGTGTGTGTGTGTGTGTGTGTGTGTGTGTGTGTGTGTGTGTGTGTGTGTGTGTGTGTGTGTGTGTGAGGGGTGGGGTGTCCCGGTGGTGTCCAGCCCCCCCCCCCCCCGGTGTCTTTCATAAGCAGTGTGTAATAACGGCCTTTGTAATGTCTTCGGGATCAGAGGCTGTGATCCGTCACAATGGTCACTCAGCCAGCGGGAGGAAGGGATTTCCTCAGATCTTCCTAATTGCAAACGCTGGGGGAGATGGTTATGACAGAGAAATGGTTTATCTTTGAGTTAAAGGGGAACAACACGTTTGTGTGCTTACGTTAACGATTCATTTATTTTTTATATAAAAGAAATATTGAAGGATGTCACGGCTTTGACTTAGAACATAAAGATCATATTTTTAAATGGTGCGCTGTTTGGAACAAAACATGTGAATAAAACAATAATTCGTCACCTCTGCTTCTTAAGGGAAGATGGAAATGAAATATAAATCTTATGACGTCCGCACAGAGAAAAGAATAAAATACATATCCTTCTTTTCTTCTTGTTTTTCAGGAGCTGGAAGCTCAGGTGAAGCCCTCCTGAGGGCTCGTGGAGCGCTGAAGGCAATTTCCCCATCAGTCAAGAGGCTGAAACCCTCTCCAGCTGAACAACTTCCTGCTTTAAGTCCCGCCCCCCCACAGCTCCATCCTTGCCCTGCTTAGCCGGCATCAGTCACAACCTCTCAGCCTCCGGCTGCCGCTCTAATCCGGGTTTCTGACTGGAACCTGAATGCCACACGAGGCCCCAAAGTTTCCCCCGTGTGGTGTTTATGTTCAAAACTAAACATGCAACACTTACAGATTTCCATATTTCCTTCACTGATAATTCAGAGTTGATTGCAGAGATGATTCAGCTTTTTAGCAGCGACTGTTGAAAAGTGTGAAATTAACTGTGATGACAAGTGTTGATATTTATAGCACACAGGCTAATTATGCAATTAAGAGATTATCTTAAGTAACAAGTGCATAAAGTTTGGTTCTTCATTTCCACTTTAGTTCAACTAACGGGAGGGTTTTCCATTTCCGACGTGAAGCCCGTGTTTCAGAGGAATACGTTTCCTTTGTTGCGTGTCATAGTTAGTTGAAGGAGGATGATCATGTATTCCACTACAGAAGACCCGTTCTGATATCTTAAAACACTAGGAAAGGTTTTGGGGTTGATCCTCGAGGTCAAACTTCAAGGTGATGGGGTCGAGATCAGTTTTTCTTGTAAAAGATAAGTGTGATGTAATGCCCCCCTCTCCCTCCCCCCCACGGGGGACCAGGAGGTCCTCTGGGAGCCCATTAACCCATTATGTTCCCCTCCACAGAAGCGTTACGGACAACAATCGCCTACAAGCTGCAGGCGGAGCCGCAGGAGGCTCCAGCTGCCCGGGGCCCGGCCGGCACCACGCCTTGCTCAAGGGCCACGCGTTCAGAAGTGAGGCGACAGGGTCGAGAGCGCAGCGCGGCCCCCTGGACTTACATGTCATATCCCATTGAAGGAAAATGGGAAATTGTGTGTAATGACAGGATGAGTGTTTTTCCTAAAAATAAATACATCTATGAATGTTGCTGCTGTCGTTTACACACATATGTGTGTCTTTTTATTTTAATGTTCAAAGAATATGTGCACACATGCAAAGAAACATGACCCTGTTACATTTCATTATATTATATATATATTATATATTATATTACTATGTTTGATGATTTTCTTTCAGAAAGACAAAAAAAATCTGCCATCAAAATTCAGATATGACCCACTGCAGCTGCAGCTTGGATTTCAAAATAAAAGTTGATTGCTTTAATTTCCACACTTGATTTTTCCCCCAAAATTAAAATATGCTCATTAGTATCAGATTGCAAAAAACATCAACATAATCTTCTCTTCAGTGTCTTTATTGATAACAGACGTTAGTATTGCAACGAGCATTTGAGTTTTCTAGGCAGTGAACTTACTGTAAAAAGCTTTTTATCTGAATAATAATCTGGGTCAAAGCAAAAAGACACTTGGTTCTGCAGCCTGTAATCAGCTGTTATTACACCAGCTCACTGCAGAGCATATCTTAAGCAACAGAAATTAAAACAATTAGCATTTCATCTCTATAATTAAAGTGGTTTGTGAGCTATATTTTTACATTTTCTGGGCCTCCAACATATTGCAGGTATGCTGCCAAACAGGCTCATCTCAGAAAGACGTATTAGACAATAGATAAATTACCATAATCATGGATATTTTTCTCTGCATTTTAATTAGCCCTATGAAGCTCAATTAAGCTCTTCAGTACGAGCTATTCAGTAAACAGCTGTCCACCTGTCTTCTGCTTCCTGGGAAAAGGCTGCAGCGCCTGTTCACGCCGAGGTACCATCATGAGGGGGGAGGCCCTGCAGCCTGCAAGGGGCGATTAATGCCACAGGAGGGGCATCGTTAAGGTATGCTAATAGACAAGATATTAACGGACTGAAATAATGATGAGAAAAAGGCGAAAATCATAAGTTTGTTTGTTTGAACAAAGCCAGAGATAAAATGCATGTTGACATACATCACCAATAACGTTCACTGATTCCCAAAATGTGCGGGGAATGCACATGATTTGAATTCCTATTGTACTTTGGTGAAAATAAAAATATACTGATGATTTTTGAGATATTTATCGTATTGAATCCCTTTAAGAAAAAATAATCTTGGTAAGCTCTTATTGTGAATCCATTATTTATATGTATGTAGTGAATGGAGATTTTAATTTAAGATTAAATGAAAAAAAACTTTTTAATCCAAAGTCAAATTGAGACTTCTATTTAGCATAAAGCAGCTTTGTCGCATTTCTTCTTTGGTCAACATATCATACCTCAAAAACATATGTGAGAATGCAGTTTGGGTGTTACTTCTCGTACTGAAGGAAAAGCTCTGACTGAACATTGTTTCTGAACATTGTTACTGAACATTGTTACTGAACATTGTTACTGAACATTGTTACTTGTTACCGAACATTGTTACTGAACATTGTTACTGAACATTGTTACTGAACATTGTTACTGAACATTGTTACTTGTTACCGAACATTGTTACTGAACATTGTTACTGAACATTGTTACTTGTTACTGAACATTGTTACTGAACATTGTTACTGAACATTGTTACTTGTTACTGAACATTGTTTCTGAACATTGTTACTGAACATTGCTACTGAACATTGTTACTGAACATTGTTACTTGTTACTGAACATTGTTACTGAACATTGTTACTGAACATTGTTACTTGTTACTGAACATTGTTTCTGAACATTGTTACTGAACATTGCTGCTGAACATTGTTCCTGAACATTGTTACTTGTTACTGAACATTGTTACTGAATATTGTTTCTGGACATTGTTTCTGAACATTGTTTCTGAACAGTGTTACTTGTTACTGAATATTGCTACTGAACATGGTTTCTTGTTCCTGAATATTGTTCCTGAACATTGTTTCTGAACAGTGTTACTTGTTACTGAATATTGCTACTGAACATGGTTTCTTGTTCCTGAATATTGTTCCTGAATATTGTTCCTGAATATTGTTCCTGAACATTGTTCCTGAACATTGTTATTGAACATTGTTACTGAACATTTCTACTGTGACGATAATCTTTCATCTCTAAATATTTGTCATTTCAGTCTCGCTCAGTCTGAATCTGGTTCAGAGGTCATGAGAAGAGTGTTTTTTCTTCCAGGTGAAATTATTCAAATGTTAGTTATTGATAAGTCATCCTCGGTGGCATGAATCACCTGTCATACAGGGCCCAAGGAGCCCATAATCTCACCAGGACACCCGCTTCCTCCACCCGTTTGATTCCCAACAGTGAAAGCGTGGAAGTGAGGCGGGAGGAACCCCACCTGCGAGCGGAGGCGTCCCCCCTTCCTCCGTGATTGCTCCACCGCCATTAAGGAACTAATAACGACCGGTCTCCATCATCACAAGCTGAGGCTTGATTGCACTCGCCGCTCTGCCATGTTTTAGAAAATGAGTCACATGACGAAGCCTGTGACTGACTTACGAAGGACAAAGAAGAAAAACATGAATCGATCAATTAGTTATCTGTCGATATTGTGATTTTCCTGTGTTTTTAACTACCTCTTAAACAATTGATACACTTTGATATTAAATATGAAATGAGACAAAACCCAAAATAATTTATTTTGCCAAAAATTAAAATCCAATATTTTTTTATTATTGTTTCAAACTGTGACTGCAGCTTTCATCTAATCAGTTATGACAAGAAAATGTTTTTAAAAAAATCAATCTTTTGCTCCAACAAACAATTAGTATAAAAAGGTACTTAACTGAACTCCTAATAAGAAAAATAAAATCCCAACCCTAAAGTATTAGGAAATAAACACATAAAAAAACAAAAACATCTGCATTGTTTTGCATGAAAATCCCGTATTTAAAATGAAAGATTTTTTTTTTTTCATATTCAGAATGAATGCTTCTGATTCTGAAGCAGAATGTTTATCTTTGGTTTATCGAACCGGCTGCTGAAATTTAATTCTGCCACCTCGGCCCCGGCTAGAGGACCCGACAGCATCTCCCATCCAGCTGATCTCTTCCCACCAGGCCTGCAGCTCAGTGACACGACTCGAGGGCGACCTCTAGTGGCCGCAGCGGTCCATAACCTGCACACTGTGTGTGTGTGTGTGTGTGTGTGTGTGTGTGTGTGTGTGTGTGTGTGTGTGTGTGTGTGTGTTTGTGTTTGTGTTTATTAATCGTTTAACAACTGAATGAGTGTAACACTCGAGTGCCGGGATGTGAGAAGCTCAGAGTGTGTGTGAGAGTGTGTGCGTCTAGCTGTTGAGCTTCTCGGCCTCGGCGGTGCTCACGGCGGTCAGCTGTTCCATGTGACCCTCCTCGTCTCCCGGCACCTGAGGCAGACAGAAGACAGAGCGTGAGGTCATTTCTGGCTCACCTTTCCAGAGTAAACTCCTCTAGTTGTGTTTTTCTAACGCTGCTCGTGCTCGTGTCGCTGCTCGTGCTCGTGTCGCTGCTCGTGCTCGTGCTCGTGTCGCTGCTCGTGCTCGTGCCGCTGCTCGTGCTCGTGTCGCTGCTCGTGCTCGTGCCGCTGCAGGCGTTCCCACCTTCAGATAATCATTCAAAAGAACTGAACCACTTATTGTTTCAAGGTCTATACAACAGAAGTCAAACTGATGGTAAAAATTAGACAAAATCATTATAAGCAGTTGTGAAAATATGTCTTTTGTACATTTCATTTATCTCTTAAGTCTAAAAATGAGGATCAGTCGATGTAATTATTTTCATTAGATTCCTTTGTAACAAAATAACTGCTTTACAGTAAAATAAACCTCATAAAAAGTCACAAATCTAGTGTGTATGATCTTTAAATATAGACTAAAGCATGACGATGCTGCACGTTGCATTGTGGGGGAATTCAAAATGACATCATCCAGGAGGGACTCCACACTGGTCTGCGACACCGTGTGGTGGTGCATTTGCGCCCCCTGGTGGCCAGACAGCAACACCGCCTCATCATGTGAATCTCGGTGCGGTGGCGCCACCTTGTGGTCCTCAGCTGTCATGCAACACTCAAAATGAATTCATTCACTGGGAAAGAACTAATTGAACACTGTGTATATTTACCCTGTTAATTAATATGACTTCTGAGGGGAAACTATTAGGAAATATAATAAGAAAGATTACACCAATTCATTTTTTCGAATACTTTTCCTACAATTCTAGGAAAGAGAGATGCAGTTTGGTACTAATTAGAGGTACTAATTAGAGGTACTTTATAAATCAATTTAATCCCAAATACATATTAATTTATTATTGTATTGACAGACAGTTTGTGGTTTCGGTCTTGCTTGAATATAAATGTCTAATTTGTTTGCACGTTCATCTGACCTGTTAATTAAAATGACGTCATAGGAAGTGCAGAAATCAGATTTTACAGGTTATATTTTCCCTCATAATGAATAGACTAATGACTGTCCATAAAGTCTTCTGTTGAGGAAACTTCTAGGAGGAAAATATTACAAAATAAATCGTCACCATTAAGTACAAATACAACAATTTGTTTCCTAAATACTTTCCTCCAATTCCAGCAAAGACATATGTAAGTTGGTACTAATTAAAGGGACATTTTAAATCTATTTTAATATGAATGTATTGTTGTATGGAGCCTGTAGACGTTTGCATGTTCAAAATATTCAGAACAACAGAAGGTAATGAAGGACTCGCCTCCCAGTAGATGCTGTCCTCGTAGCAGATGCTGTCGGGAGGAGCGCCGAAGATGGGGAGCTTCAGAATGAACCCTGAAGGAGAACAAAGAGCGTGAGAGGAGGAGGAGGAGGAGCAGAGGAGGAGAGGAGGAGGAGCTCCGTTTCTTCAGCTTCAACTAGACGAAACTCAAAAGCTGAATGTTAAGCGAGTCGTCAATTAATTGAAGGCGACATTTTTTGGACAAAATAGTTTTCTTCTAAAACTCGTCTTATTTTAGATTAGTGGAGAGAAAACATATGTTCTCCTACTTTGTTTGTTTTTTGTTCACCTCATTTATATAACTTTACTCTTTCATTATATATTCTGAGGGTTTATGCAGAGGGGTTTGTTCACACAGCATTCATAACCTCATTTATATAACTTTACTCTTTCATTCCTAATAATAACTTTTTGTTTAACTGTGTGTTGCTCAAACGTTCTTCATCAACCGAGTGATGAAGACGAGCACCTACCGACGATCAGCCCTCCCAGCAGGGCGATGCCGAGGGTGACGGCGAGGGAGATGGCCTGACGGACGCCCTGGAAGGACGCCTCGATGTCTCCACTCTCTACGTCAGGGAACACGTCTTTCATGCTGGAAAACACAACAACAACAACAACAACAGAGATGTTTGTGACTCAAACCAACACAAAGAAGAACTTGAAGCTGAAGCTGAAGGTCACACACACTCTACACACACTAAACACACACTCTACACTCAATGAACACACACTAAACACACACTCTACACACAATGAACACACACTCTACACACACTAAACACACACTCTACACACACTCTACACACTCCTGGAGGACTACACACACTCTACACCCTCCTGGAGGACTACACACAATGAACACACACTCTAGAGTCTAGAGTGTGTGTTCATTGTTCCAGGAGGGTGTAGAGTCTACACCCTCCTGGAGGACTACACACACTCTACACCCTCCTGGAGGACTACACACAATGAACACACACTCTACACACTCCTGGAGGTCTAAACACTCAGATTGAGGTCTGGACGTTCAGGACCACTGCTGATGTTTTTAGTCTCACCACATGCACATAACAAAATATTGTGAAATACTTAGTAATGTGTAATAAAGATGATTAAATACTTAGTTATGTGTAATAAAGATGATTAAATACTTAGTTATATGTAATAAAGATGATTAAATACTTAGTTATGTTTGATGCAGGTGTGTGTGTGTGTGTGTGTCAACAGCTCAAAGTAAATATTCACCCTAGTCCATAAACGTCTGTGGTTGCCACGGCAGCAGTGACCGCGCCCACGATGGCGCCCAGGACGCCGGGCATGCCGTGCAGGTTGTGAACGCCACAGGTGTCCTGGATCTTCAGCTTGTCCTCCAGGATGGGCTGGAAGGAGAAGAAGAAGAAGAAGAAGAAGAAGAAGAAGAAGAAGAAGAAGAAGAAGAAGAAGAAGAAGAAGAAGAAGAAGAAGAAGAAGAAGAAATATATTATATTATTATATTATTATATATTATATAATTACGTAATTATATATATATGATATATTATATTATTATATTATATATTATATAATTATATAATTATATTATGATATATTATATTATTATATAATATATTATATATTATATAATTATATAATTATATTATCATATATTATATTATTATATATTGTATTATTATATTATCATATATTATATTATTATATGTTATATTATTATATTATTATATATTATATTATATTATTATATTATCATATTTTATATTATTATATATTATATATTATATTATCATACCGATCATGTGGGGGCGACTGTGGCTCAGTGGTTAGCAAGTCAGTCTTTCAATCAGAGGGTCGGTGGTTCAAACCCCGGCTCAGCCAGTCCATGTCGTTGTGTCCTTGAGCAAGACACTTAACCCTCATTGCTCACCGTTGCTGTGTCTACTGTCTACTGTATATCATGTAAGTCACTTTGGATAAAAGCGTCAGCTAAATGTAATGTAATGTAAAGTTGTGTTCCTGCCTCTAATTCCTCAGTGCGTCCGTCTCTCAACACTAAACCTTGAACTTCCTCACCGAGAGGTACTTGAAGCCCAGGACAGAGATGATGCCGGCCAAGAACCCGACGATCATGGAGCCGTACGGCGTCAGCATCATTTCACCGGCGGTTCCTGCCGCGACTCCACCGGCCAGCGCGGCGTTCTGGATGTGCACCTGAAGAGCAGCAAGAGATGCGTTCACTGCCCGATCTCCACCAGTAAGAGGAGCGCCTGGAGACGCTTCATGGTACAGAATCAATATATTAACATGTGAGTACTTGTAGTACACACAGACCATGAATACAGGTATATCCAGACACAGTATGAGAAAGATCAAGGTTTTAACAGTAAAGCATGTAAATATAGTAGAAACCCAAAATACAATCTGATAATGAGCATGAAACATCTGCTTTAAAATGTGACAATCTGAGAGCTGCTGAATGTTTTTCAGATGTTTTTCAGACAGAATACACGATGGCTTCCTCAAACTGAGTTTCATTGATTTTGAACTGTGATCATCTCTCAACAAAATATAATCTACGTGCTATAAAGTAATTGTCTCCTGCGCTTCACGATGCACACGCCATCACGTCTCTTAGGTCTTCTTGGTCTCCGTTACATTAAATCAGATTTTCTACAATACTAGATTACTAAATTATGAAAATGTGAACTTTTATTTTCCCTGCTTTTGTTTCCAAAAAAGTGCCGAATAAACAAATGGATCTGCCGTCTGTAGACGAAGCAACTTAAAAAATAAACGGTGTAACAAATGAGTGGTAGGAGGCGGATGAGCTGGTTTCCCCTCCCTAACCCTCCCAGGCTCTGATCTCTATCAGCACAGGAATGTCCCGTCTTCATATCGGGTGATTAAGTGGTGACAGCGATCATGCTCGGCTTGAGAATGTCTTCAAGCGACACACCCATCATCTTTTTATCTTTTTAGTAACTGTCACAAGTTTGAACTCTGATAAGAGCCACCCTGCAGGATGTTACCAAACCGTCTCTAGTTTTTTGGATTCTTGGGTGTTCGGCGGATCTCATTCGTAACCTGATTGATTGTGAACTAGAAACCCTCAACAAGCTGAGAATCCCCCTCTGGGAGGAAGATTTGGCCTCAGTTCCAACCCTGAAGCTGGCAATCCGGACCATTACATTTATTTGAGGCTTTTATCCAAAGCTATGATATACAGTAGACCGTAGACACAGCAACGGTGAGCAATGAGGGTTAAGTGTCTTGCTCAAGGACACAACGACATGGAGCCGGGGTTTGAACCACCGACCTTCTGATTGAAAGACAGACCTGCTAACCACTGAGCCACAGCTGCCCCAGCTGACAGCGGACCATCAACAGTGACCCGGTGACCCGGTGACCCGGTGACCCAGGGACCCAGGGACCCAGGGACCCAGGGACCCAGGCACCAGGGTGATCCAGGGACCCAGGGACCAGGGTGATCCAGGGACCAGGGGGATCCAGGGACCCAGTGACCCAGGGACCAGGGTTACCCAGTGACCCAGGGACCAGGGTGATCCAGGGACCCAGGGACCCAGAGACCAGGGTGATCCAGGGACCCAGGGACCCAGGGACCAGGGTGATCCAGGGACCCAGGGACCCAGAGACCAGGGTGATCCAGGGACCCAGAGACCATGGTTACCCAGTGACCCAGAGACCAGGGGGATCCAGCGTCCTCACCATGTCCAGCTTGCCGTCGTGTGCCGTGATGGCGGACATGCCGTACGTGGACAGCGTGCAGGCTGCCAGGGAGTAGTAGGTGTTCATGGCCGTGCGGTGCTGGTCGTCTCCGTGAGCCGTGACGGCCGAGTTGAAGCTGGGCCAGAACATCCACAGGTAGATGGTACCTGAGGAGCACAGCAGCATTCAGTTGGGTTAATTACTACAGGAGAGGTTCAAGTGGCCTCGGGCGACTCGTTATTAATTTAATTTGATCGCAAACAGCAAGCAACAGGTTTTCCAGCCAGTGTGAGATTTAATGTCTGTGGGAGGAGCTCATGGTCGTCCAACGAGTCAACTTGTGTTTCACATGAAAGATGTGATGATGAAGTCAGGAATCTGTTTCGGTAAATCCTGGTTAAAAAGGGAGGAAATAATAATATTTCTCTTTGATATTGCACCATTATTGTTTTGGAAGTCCCAAGAAAACCCCAACATGTCTTTGAAGTCCTAAAAGTCACCAAATGTAACAATAATTTCTATGCAAAAAGTGAATGTTTTTTTACTGACAAACAGATATTGGTGTCTTTCTGCACAATAAATAACCATGTGTATTTGTTTGTGTGTATTTGTGGAGCAATGGACCTTCGGAACAATAGGGGTTTGTTTTCGGGCCACTGGCCTTCAGACAAATGGGCTTTCGCTCCAATGAGATGTTGGTATTTCGTAATAATGTGACCTTGGGAGAATTGCGCAGCCCCCTTCTCAACACCCCATAATGTACGACAAACACCACGACGACCTCAACAACCACATGAAAGACAATATATGGCTTAAATGAAAAATAAAATGTAAACGATCAAACTAAAGCTTGGGTTTACCGATCATAGCGAACAGGTCAGAATGGTACACCGAGCTGTTCCTGTGTTTGCTCTTGTTCAGGTTGGGCCGGTACAGGACTCGGGTCACCATGAGGCCGAAGTAGGCTCCAAAGGTGTGGATGGTCATGGAGCCGCCTGCGTCTTTAGCCTGCAACAATACGGATTAGAGAAAGTTATATATCTGACAGCGATAAGACATTTGTCTTATCTTCGGTTCAAATCCCTCTTACAGATCACACAACAGACATCACATGGCATCTTTGGCTTTATTACTTCCATAGTATGTATCTGTTGTTGTTGTTGTTGTTGTAGCTCACCCCAAGAACGGACAGCAGGACAAACTCATTGACAGCAAACAGCGTGACCTCGAAAACCGCCATGACCAGCAGCTGGACGGGGCTGGTTTTACCCAAAACGGCTCCGAACGAGATGAGCACAGCGCCGGTGCAGAAGTCAGCATTGATCATGCTGAAAGAAACGAGATTGATAGAAAACATCACGAGAGCAACTTGTGGAGCAACTTGTCCCATCTGTTGTGTCAGTGGCCTTCATGCATTCATAGATGTACAGCGTGCTACCACGTACCTCTCCACCCCGATGTGGATCTTGCCTCCATGCATGCCGTGGAAAAAGCCCTGCATGAGCGTGGCCCACTGAATGGAGAAGGCTGCGATCAGGAAGTTGAAGCCCACGCTGCTGAAGCCGTAGCGCTGCAGGAAGGTCATGAGGAAGCCGAAACCGATGAAGATCATCACGTGCACGTCCTGGAAACCTAAAACGGCGTAGGAAAACACATTACGGAGGTTGTTGAAGGCCCGGACCAGAGCTTTGTGTTAGTTATGGCCTTTTTTTGTTATTTATTTTTTGTGATGGAGAAGCAACATGGACCCAGACGTGTTTGTAGCACATCGACCAAAACATGAAAGAAAAACACTTTTTACACAAGTGGAGTTCCACAGGGCTCCGTCCTGGGCCCACTACTTTGAAGTCCTCAATAGACCATTACACCTCTAATTTACTTTGATGTAACTTTTCATTTACCTTTGAGAATGCAACATTCGTCAAAATTGATAAGTCTATTGATAAGTCTATTTACAATTAAAACCAATGATTGTTGTACTACCCTCCTCTGCTTAAAGATGGCAAGGTATTATGATAATTATTAAAAGTTGAAAAACAAATGTTCACCAACTTGTTCGAAGACTTCTTTTCAATGGAAAGCCTTCTGGCAAAAGGAGCCATTTAGATCAACCTCATATTATCTGCTCCTCCAAAAACACCTGATTGCTGCCAACGACGGAGTCTCTGAAGAGCTTTTGTCCCTGAACAGCGTCGCTCTGTGAGCTCAGTTACATAAGCTGGTCAATGGGGACCTGGACTGTGCTGCCAGTGTCCCTGTTGGCATGTTGGCCCAGTTGCACCGGAGTCCAAATAACCAACAATTTGTTGTTCTTTGGGGCAAAAAACCTTTGTTTGTATTTTCGCTGAGGATTTCATTAACTTTGACATTTTTTTAGGCCAAGAATTTCCACAAAATGAGAGATTTATTATTTCATGCCGTAAGGGTAAAAAAAAAGAAAATGAAATAGAGTCTTTAAGTCCAGATTCAGTTTTAGAATATTCTTGCTGACTTTCAATGCTTTTTTATTGTTGAGCTGCTTTTAAACTGTCCTGACCCGACAGGCATGGTAACCCCCTTCAGTGCAACCTCACATCTTTAGTGATAATCACTCAAATTGGGATTATAGTTTAGAACAGTTCAGATTATAAAAAAACAAAAACATAAATCTGTCTTTTTATAAGTAAAGTGATTTTATACCAACTCATTTTCCTCTGAAGTCTTTAAATGCCTGTAAATATTAATAGTTAACATTTAAAATAAATGATTTGCAACATAAATAAAGCTTTGTGAGAACCCCACGTCAACACTTTCAACTCAGTCTCTTTTATAAATGTAGCTTATAGGTAATGGAGGATGCAGTTTAGTTGTCTGAGAACATCATTTTATGGAGAACCCGCATGAGGGAGACTTCTAGGAGGCATATTTTCATTGGCCACGCCCCCTTAAAGGACACGCCATGAGACCTCCGACACGGCAGAGTTACAGGCTGCCCTTCAGGTGACCTGCAGGTTGTGAACCCGTCTGTGTTGTTCAGGGTCGGTTCCAGGTGTGGGATGCCGGATGGAGGTCGTTGGATGGGGGTTGTGTAAACACAGCGCATGAAACATGAAAGTCAAGCGCCGCTCCGGCTCCCGTGACAGCGAAGGTGTCGAGTTAAAGATTGTCCTACGCCACTAAAATCCAGTGGACCTTAAACTCTTGTTTGTTCTCACCTCTCTGCTAGCTTCTGGCCGACGAGGACTGTGAGCCGGCGTGGAGGAGGCGCTGTTGTCTCATAACATCTTAAGAAACGGGCTCGGTGGACTGCGGTCACATCCCGTCTTCCACGAACTGCCCGCATTGGTCGCTTTGACCTTCATCTGGTCGCATAGTTTGGCTAAACCTTGTTCAGGTTGGAGACGTTGTGGGTTACATTTTATGATTTTAGTGATTTTTACAAAGGGAATTCCATCAATGACACATTTGGAGGAAGGCGCTTGATGAACGGATGATTCATCCTCTGGGGAACACGGATATCTGTGCTCAAGGTCGGAGATATTTCAGTCTGGACCAAAGTGAGGGACAGACCACACCATACCTAACCCTAACCCAAAACATGACGATGCATATAATATATATTATAATCTGCTAAATACAGTTAATGTCTCCAATGTAAATATCCACCAATTTGTTGGCCAATATTTACAACAGCTTTTCCATCAACCAAAGAGTTTGTTTTTCTTAAAGGGCCAGTGTGCAGCATTTCAGGGAATCCATTAACACATGAAAACATGAATGCAACATACTGAAGTATGTTTGCATTTGAAACACACACACACGCACACACTCACACACACACACACACCTGGGAGCGAGGGAGACGCCCTGCTAAACTTTCGACAGTGTCTGAGGAGTTAGGAGACGCCCACCAGCCCTCAGTCGTTGACTTCTTAAGGTGGAACTTTGAGTTAATGAGTTTTTGTCACAACAGAAGAAACTGAGAAATGTAAAATGAAATGTGGTTGTTTGCAAACATGTCTACTTATTAATTTAAGATATTTCGTGATCATTTTGGTTAAAAAAAAAGTGGTTCAATGATGTCGTCTCCTAAATGTTTTTCAGATATTTGAAGTATAAAATCAAACACAAATTTGAACAACCAATGACACATTCACATATTCACACTAAATGGCTATGATGTCATTGTAGGCAGATCGTGGCAAAAATTGGGGTTAAAAAACAACAGAAAATCAAGCTTGAAATTCTGTGTTCAGTCAACGTCAATGGATAGAAAATGTGTTTTATGAAAGCAGTAATGAGCATTTTGCAGCTTCTAATCAACGCCTTGTGTTTCCCCTCCATCCCTTTATTTTCTACACCATCAATCCATATGAACCAGGACACTAACGTTCAATGGATCTGTGGGACGGCAGCGGACTGTGAAATGTTCGCTCAGAAAGAATGGGACTCGTCCAATTAGAGCTGAGCAGCTTCTCATCTTCCCACAGAACGCCGTAACAACAAGAACCCTGAATGTGAATGAGTTGAAGTGGCATGCGAGCATGGCATACTTACAGCGTCATGGAAATCACTGAGGCCGCATAGTGAGAGAGGAAAGCATGTCAGTGTTAGAGGCTCGTTTAGCATTATTAAGACAAAAACAGGAAAATATAGTAAAAGGGGATTATTCTTTGGCACTAAAATGGATACACATGAAAGATTTTCATGCCAAAACCCAAAAGACAAAAAATGGCTTCAGGTGAGAAAAAGTGACCTGATTTAACAACTTTGTTAATTTTTTTTACATTACTATTTGATATATATTCAAAGGCCGCTGTTTGATTCCTTGTGAACCCCAAAATAAAAGTTGACTTTATTCTTGTTACGTAACATTATGTAAGAAAGTCAGCTTTCGGCGTTTCTTATTTATATACTCTATTACATTGTTATGTTGTTACGCTAGGCTACGTTGTTCCGCTACATTGTTCCACTAGGCTACGTCCACTGCGTTATTATGCTACGTTGTTACGCTAAGTTGTTACGCTAAGTTGTTACGCTAAGTTGTTACGCTAAGTTGTTACGCTAAGTTGTTACGCTACGTTGTTACGCTACGTTGTTACGCTACGTTGTTACGCTACGTTGTTACGCTACGTTGTTACGCTACGTTGTTACATTGTTACATTCCGTTGTTACCTTTTACTGTTTTATTGCATTGTCACATCTCGTTATTATGTTATTAATTGAACATAAATCATAATATTTTTTCTAACCTTAACCAAGTAGTTTGTTGTCTAAAACTAACTAATCATTTCCAACATTGATCATGTGGTATTGTGCATTTCTGCAAACGTGATCTGAGGATGATATGAAATACACATTTTTACACATTTTTGGTTCAGTAATGTCAACGTTCAACGTATCCCATGCTTTTCAGAAACGTGTATTGCCAACATTTCTTCTGCCGACCGGGTGGAGCCCAAAAGCAATATGTTCTGCATTATTAATAGAAACTGTCTAAATAACAACAAATTAAAAATCTTTATTTTGGGCTTCTATTAATCAAGTTCTGACTCTTTCCATCTTGCATTGAAAGAAGCGTTTGGCTTGATTTAGTTCCTCCATTCAGTAGCTAACGGCAGAATGGCATTATGGGAATGGTAGTCAATGTCTTTTCTTCAATAAACAATTTATTGCAGGACAAATTGATAGATTAGCTTAACTGCAACGTGATCAAAGCATCATGAATCCCATCTGTACAATGTCACATACAAAATCTGCAAAAGAAATGTCCACATCAAAGCACTCAATCCCATCAATTTGGCAACGCAACTGTATGAGGTATCTACAAACGGATGCTCTTGAGAAACCTTTCATCTCAAGGATATTATTACATTCGGACTGGGAACCGAAGCCCCTCGGGCCTCACTGTGACCTCTGACCCTGAACCTCCACACATCCACAGGACACTCACTTGGGTAGCGGAAGTAGAAGTCGTTCTCATAATCAGAGTGGTTCTGGTTGTGCCATTCCTTGGCGTCCGTCTCGTGGTCGTACTGCACCAGAGCCCCGAAGAGGATGATGAGGATGATCTGCAGGATGAAGCAGGCGATCGGCAGCTTCAGCCGCATGTTGGTTGCTGCGTCCGTCATGGTGTTCCTGCCCGGTGGGGACGAGGAGCAGAGGCTGTGTTGAGGGGATGAGAGGGGCTTCAAGGATCCAGCTCAAAAAGTTCTGTCTCTCTCACACACTCCAGTGAGTGTCCTCAGTGCAGAGACTGGAGGCTGGTCTGTGTGTGTGTGGGGGGGGGTGTGTGTGTGTGTGTGTGTGTGTGTGTGTGTGTGTGTGTGTGTGTGTGTGAGGATGTGTGTGTAAGGGTGAAAGAAGAAGAAGCTCACACACAGACACCAGAGCTGGTTTTACATGTGGGTTTACTGGGTCACACCTACTGGACCTGCCTCCCACATGAATAATGCATGAGATGCACTTTTAGCCCTGCCCCTTTCTACTGTACTTTTTAAGGTGGACTGAAGTGCTATATCTCACTTTTTTATATCAGAAATAACTGATAATTCATAACTATATGAGAGGAACTAGTGGGCACATGTGTTTCACCAACTACTCACGACTTAGACTTCATGTGTTTAAAATGCTAAATAATTCATGACTTTGACTTCATAACATTCTTGTACAGATAACAGTTTTGGTTGTGAAAACCTTTTTTGAAAGATTGAAAGGACAAATTTGAATTCTTATGAACCCCAAAGTCCTAAACGATAGCTGTTGCAGTAACTTTAAACAATATCTCTCTCATTACTTACATTTTCTGTTATTATTTATAAACATGAAGTTCAAACTTGGTGCATGTTGTAAAGATGAGCTTCCCTTCCGAGGTTCGAATGAGATGGAAATCACAAGTTGTGATGATTTTATTTTAATCAAATTAATTACTTTCATTTCTACCATTTTCCGGTTCCTTGCATCAACTCTGATCAGGTCAACAAGGAGCTGCAAAGCAATATTAATCTCCAATTACTAAATGTTATTATTATACTAGATGTATTTTTGAAACATTTGTCAAAATTCTCTTCACATCAGCGATCAATGAATAAATTGCCTATTTGAGGCTTTCCTGGAGAAGCCTTCCATTAGTCCTGTGCACGTGTCAATTTCTTCTGTTTACATGAACCCAGTTTAATAAATACACTTCTGTCCTCACAGGAAACAACTTAGTTCGGTTTAGGCAACAAACACGTATGTAGGTTGAGACGTCTGCTGGCTGGAAGATGGCTGATTGTTGGACCCACTTCTGTCCCTGTATAGATTCAAGGTGAATGACCTTTTGACGGCCTAGATGACTCCGACCTGATTACACAACTTTATTAACACAACAGCTGAGACCATTTGTTTCTCCCTCCAGCCCCATAGAGAGTATGAAGGTCTGAGGATCAGAGAGGCTGTGAGTCTATTACTTTACTCCTCGTCTTCCTGCTGTAGAGCCGATAACAGACGCTGCTCACAAACGTATCGCCGTCCTCCATCAGGGGAGACGGAGACATTTTCTTCAACAAGGTGACAGACCTGCATGGCAGGAATGTTATGTTATGATTATGGGGAATTTAAACTATAGATACTTGAGAGCACAGGCGTCTTGAAGTCAGTCTGCGCCGCTTCCTGTCTGACCGGCCTCCCGTCAGCAAGTCAGTCGGACTTCAGATTGTAGCCTTTGTCTCCAGGAATCGAGCCAACCTCCCTCATTGTGTCATGTGACAGACTCTGTGTGTATATGTTACTATGAAGGGATGAATCTCTAGGTTATGTGTTTCTTACTGTTAAAAATCAACTAAAACTAACAGTGAAAAGACATCTCTTCTTCTTCTGTGCCCTTAAAATCACTGAAACTGTCCCATGAACCAACTCCCATCAATCACTAGCATCAATACTAGCATCAATCACTAGCATCAATCACTAGCATCAATCACTAGCATCAATACTAGCATCAACCTTAGCATCAATCACTAGCATCAATCACTAGAATCAATCACTAGCATCAATACTAGCATCAATCACTAGCATCAATCACTAGCATCAATACTAGCATCAATCACTAGCATCAATCACTAGCATCAATCACTAGCATCAATCACTAGCATCAATACTAGCATCAATCACTAGCATTGATCACTAGCATCAATACTAACATCAATCACTAGCATCGATCACTAGCATCGATCACTAGCATCAATCACTAGCATCGATCACTAGCATCGATCACTAGCATCAATCACTAGCATCAGCGCTGTATTGTAATATAGTTTTTATCAGCATTAATTTGTTTTATTTAGCTTTATTATGATGTACTAAACTAAACTATTGCTGCATCATCCCAGATAATTGCACTGCCGTAGGCAAGGAAAACCTGTTTGATTGAGTCACACACTTTTGATCGCTAATTACTGGAAAGCTAAAACTTTGAGCCTTAGAGAACCGACAAGTCTCGTCAGGTCTTTTCCTCTCGATCCGCATTGCTTCATGTCGACAGTCGCGGGTTTCACCCTGAATCAACAAGCCGAGGTTCACATGCTGAGCCTCTCAGCCAATCCCTGCTGCGCCTCGGGTCATGAGCATGTGCGGTCTTGCAGGGAAGAAGCTGAGGAGGCGACAGATTAAGACAATGACCTCTGACCTCTGGGCTCATCGTGTTTATATCTGAACCAAACACAGAAAGATTGAGACGCAGTAAGTTTGTCTCCAAATGTAGGAAACAACAGCTGCAGCTCTAATATAAATGACCACATGACCTTTATGTTATTACCCTGCAGACTGCCAGGAGACGCCTGCAGTCTTGACGAGTCGCGCTGGCAGAAACACAAAGCGTCCCGTGATCGCTCATGCAGATGTTAGATAGCGCTGAACAATTCCTCACATGCTCCACATTGCACCGTAAGTGCTGCAACACCGTCACCCCTGTTGGTTGGCCATTTGGACCAGATTTGTAGATTCAAATCTCTTTCATCATCATCATCATCATCTCTTTCATTTCATGTTTTTTTAATAATTCTGCTTTTTTTATTTTGTAAAACGTGGAATTTTATTTTTTGTAAAAGCTGTAATGAAATTATTCAGATTTTGTTCTTTACTTTGAACAAAGAGTATGCAAAATTACAGGATGCACATCCGACTGATGTGTGCACACAAACGAGTAATTCTAGTCAAACTGTTTCTGGTAACAGCTTCACATGTCTCATAACAGGAGGCACCGTGCTGCACACAGCTGCTGTCAAGGATCTATCTGCATGCAATCAGAGAGCTCAGGGACATTTAACTGTACGGTTGAGTGTCACTGAAACCTCACAGCAGTTCATTCAGCGTTCACTTCACTAGCTAACGCAGCCGATAGCCGGATGCTAACGCAGCACCTAGCCTGATGCTAACGCAGCACCTAGCCTGATGCTAACACTGCAGCTGCTGCACGTTTTAAGACACTTTCGTCACTCGGCTAGCTCTTAAACCTGTAGAAGCTGTAGAAGTAACGTATGATGTCTTATCTACAATAACAGAACTCTGTTGCAGTTTATTGCCTCAGGAGTACATTTTGCTGATAATTCATAACTTTGTTCAAGGCTTTGCAAACAGGACTTTTGCTCAAAACAGAATATTTACTGAAGAGAAAAACCTGAATAAGTTCCCCTATGAGTTGAAGTTATAACAAAACTCAGAGATATAGTAGAAGCACTTAGCCGGCGTGTCACATGACCATGTGCGTGCCACAACAGAAAAGTCTTTCTTCTTTCCGCTGTGAGCCTCTTGTCGCTCCATCAGGCAGCAGGCTGGCTCCTGAGGGCCCCTCCGATAACACAATCGGCCAATCAGAGGCGGGAGGGCCTCTGCAGCAGCAGCACGGGGCCCCGAGCGGCACCAGATGAGATGATAAGCAGGTCCACACCCGCCTGTCATGCAACACAGAGATAACACAGGAGGACGTCGGACAGGTATTTCACACTGAGCCTGTGATGCACAGGGTGTGTGTGTGTGTGTGTGTGTGTGTGTGTGTGTGGTGGGGGGGGGGGGGGTCTTAAGGGGGTCTCCAATACACAGATTGTGAATGTGTGCAAAAAGAAATAGGAAATTAAAAGATGTTATTTCATTTTCACAAACTGTGTCAACTGTCAGTTTCTCATTTGACATATTTTCTCGTTACTTTACATAATCAGAGTTTCTCAATAAAACTAAAAGTTTCTCGTTGACATAATGACTCATTTCTAAAAGAAGCAGTTTGTTTCTCTGTCTCACACTATTTCATTATGTTTACACAGTTTAGTGTTTTAGTTTTTTCGTCGTTAGCTGCTGATAACCCTGCAGGAGCTCCAGGCTGAAGGCAGGCAGACAGGCAGGAATGTAGATGTATGGCTGCCCCGTCTCTGCACTCAGATCCAAATCTACCTGAGAGACGAGCAGCGCTACCCAAACACCTCAAATGGTGAGCGATTGGTGGAAGAGCTGCAGGTTGAGGGCCAAAGGTCAAACGTTCGCTCTCCTGTTGCCGTTAAATAAGAGACTCTGAGCCAATCAGTGAAGAGCCTGCTGGGAGAGTCACGTTTCACGCAACCATCAGGCATCACGGACATGTTTAAAAGAGTCACGATGTCAGAAGAAGAAAAAAAACTCTTCAAAAGTATAAACTCCTTAAAATTAAAAAAGAGGAGTTAATGACTCTTTTCCCAGGATTCATAGCGGGACAGAACTCCCAAACGCAGCTGTGGAAAGAGCGGAAACGAAGGAGTTCTCGCTGCACAACCTCCAGAGTCTGAGGAAAGGAATGCTAGACTTTGTTTGGAGGGTCGAAGGTGAAGTCCAGATCCATTTAGACTCCTTGTGAGGTATACACAGACAACAGAGAGGCACCTGCATCTACCTGCATGAGTGTGTGTGTGTGTGTGTGTGTGTGTGTGTGTGTGTGTGTGTGTGTGTGTGTGTGTGTGTGTGTGTGTGTGTGTGTGTGTGTGTGTGTGTGTGTGTGTGTGTGTGTGTGTGTGTGTGTGTGTGTGTGGAGGGGGTGGGGGGGGGGGGGGTGGGACATGTAACCCCTCACTCACACAGCTGTCAGGAACATGTCAGTTTCTAAACGGCGTGAAGGCAAATCTGTCTTTAGGAATGTCAGAAACGTTCCCGGAGCCTCACACGGGGCGAGCGTTCACACTTTTGACCCACGAGGCCGCCACCACCCTGAACGCCGGTCACGCCTCTTTTTCAGCAGAGTCACGCATCAGGGCTGGAGGCCGGCCGCCTCCCCTATCGGCCTCGCTCAGCTCATCCCGACCGAGGCTGTCCAGAGGTCTGCTGGGAAGAAGAGACTCGTGTGCAAGAGCAACCAGGATCAGATGGATGGGAACCCTTCAGGAGGTAACAAACCATCAATCAGATGACGAGCCGAGAGGCTGCAGGGCCGACGGCGTTCTCCCATCGGCACCGAGGAGAGGAATCAGGAAGAGCTTCTGGAAAGAGGAAGACCATCTTCCCAATCTCTCACGTCAGGACTCGAATGAGTTTATTATGAAAGAATACAAGAAACACGTTGCATCATAAGACTTGTGTTACATGTGTTACACATCCCTGCAGAAAGACCACAGAGTTTATACCGTATTTTTACAGTATTTATACCGTATTTATATATACTGTATTTATACAGTATTTATACAGTGTTTATATATACTGTATTTATACAGTGTTTATATATATATACAGTATTTATACAGTATTTATACAGTGTTTATATATATATACAGTATTTATACAGTATTTATACAGTGTTTATATATATACTGTATTTATACAGTATTTATACAGTATCTATGCAGTATTTATATATATACTGTATTATTACAGTATTTATACAGTATTTATACAGTATCTATGCAGTATTTATATATATACTGTATTTATACAGTGTTTATACAGTCTGCAGGCAGTAGAGGGCGACGTTTGTGCTGCTCTGTCTCCAACATGTGAGGAGCTGCTGGAGAGAGAAGAGATGGAGGTGAAGAGAAAGAAGCATGAGGAAGATGATGACGTGCTGTTGTATCCTATATATGCATGTAATGAACGTGTACTCGTATACTAGTACTCGTATACTAGATATACTAGTATACGACACCGGCAGGTGGACGGGTCCCACAAAATATGGTAATAAAAAATAACACAAATTGAGGAGGAACTTCATCCGGTCGCAAGGTTGAAAAGAGAAATAAAGTTTTCCGTCTTTTGCCACAAAGTGACAAAAAAGAAAATCTACCTCGTACCGGAATGAAAGATGAAGTTTTCGCGTTGCGTATTATTAGCGTTCGGAGTGAAAGAGTTCAATCAACGTGCAGATTCAATCACACGGAGAACAAAACGTTTCTTTATTCTGTAAAACATTTTGTTCTGGCGTTACATCAAATTGGTGAATTTATTTCTTCATTTTCAGTTGTTTTCTTTTCTAAAGACGTGATCTTCATTTGCTCATATATTTCTATATGTGCTATCTTGGGTTGCGGTGCATCTCCAGTGCAACAGTGATTACAGATGGACGGTGCTGCAGACAGCTTGCACCCAGAGGTGTTGGCTGAATACTAATTGGAGGCCAAGAAAGAGTCCCATTGATGACGGAGCACAATGGAGCGGCAACACCAGCACAAACTAAACAGAAGAATCCCATTATTTCATCTTTTTGCAGCATTGGCCGTGTTTGTGTGACCGCCGCCTGCTGTCACCGCGTGGAGGCCGTGGCCGCCACAATGCGGCCCTTGTGCCCCGGTTTGGGGGGGCGGACTACAGCCGACCCGGCTTCCTCTCCCACTGCCCCCAGAGCCCTGTGGGCAACAACAAAGATGGCTGAATGCTCACTATAGTCCTCGCTGGCAACAGCCTTCTGGGAAAGGTTAGAAAACACAGGCAGGGTTGTTAGTGACGGCTTGTCAGCGAACGCACCGCAGGGAACAATATGCTGTTTGACAGCCGGAGCCTTTCCCTTTATTAGGATATTTATGTAGATAAACTACATATTCACCCCTCTTGTTCCAGGAATTCAAAAGTTAGTCTGTTGAAAAATACCGTATGATTGTATTCAAATTCATATTTTTGTATTTTTAATAATTCTGTTTGGTTTATTGTCACACACCAATCACCAAACTAATTTTTTTTTCTACTCTGCAAAAAACTGTTTTCAAAATCTTGGTTTTTGGACGAGAATGAACATGTTTTACGCTCTCGTGAGGTCATCGTTGAATAACTCGGTAACTAGCTAGTTAGCTAGTTACTGAGTTATTCACTAGCTAACTAGCTAACTATCAGAGACGATTGGTTAACAAGTAAGTTCTGGTCAGAGCACCTGAACAAATCCGGTTAGCTTGGTTAGCACTGTAGCACCTCAATGCTACGCAGGGCGAGTCTCGCCAAAATAAAAGCGGTGGGATCCATAACGCACTTCATGTTTTTTTGTTTCTTTAATGTAATTTGTTTCCTATCCAATCATTATCAGCCTATTTGTTTGCCTAAATAAAGCTTCGGCTCTGAGGCTTTGGGTCCAGATCAGGTTCTTAAAGACGTCATCTCAATCTTTGATTATGAGTCTAACA
This sequence comes from Cottus gobio, assembly GCA_023566465.1. Classification (NCBI taxonomy): domain Eukaryota; kingdom Metazoa; phylum Chordata; class Actinopteri; order Perciformes; family Cottidae; genus Cottus; species Cottus gobio. The sequence continues at coordinate 27,554,684 of CM042221.1, forward strand.
GGCTTAATTAAGTGGTGCCGTTGCAGATTTTACAAATAAAAGATTGATTTAATAGTCATACAGGGACAATATCAGTTGTGGAAACAAAACAACTTTGTAACTACTCAAAACGTTTAATTCCTTCAAAATCTTTTTTTAAACGTTGTTTCCGCTTTGAATGAGCACAACAGAAACAAAGCCGCGTCTCAGACCTTCATTTGGTCGTCAACATCTGGAGAAGCGAGGACAACAATCCTGTTCACACGCTGCTGGCGACGGCCCATAAGACCGGAGTGAGGAGAGGTGGGGGGGCGACAGGGAGACGGACCGGCTATGACAGCTCAACATTCAGGGCTTGGGACTGACGCACAACAGGGATGAAGACTGGATGAAGTGATCAGGGACTCAAGACACTTCGAAAACTTCATCATGTGGGACAGCGCAGGTGGATGATCGCACATCTTCACAACCGCACAGGTTTTTAATTATTTATCTTCCTTTGAGATTGCTGATATCAGAGCAAAGCTTGAATTGTTTGTAATATTTAAGACAAGTTCTCTTGGAGTGTAAGAACAAAGACAAAGTGTGATTAGTTTATTGCACCAAATTAGACCTCATGTTTTTTCTTATGAACTGCAGGAGCTGAAAGAGAGACTCCTTCATTATGAACTCTGCTGTGATTCTTCTATTAACATCAAGCTGCTTCGCCTGGTCGTCAGCTATCTACACCTCCAACAGAGAAGGTAAACAGATGATGAATACAGACAGATGATGAATGAGCTGAATGAGCTTTTCTGATGATGCTCCATCACAACAAATGTAGTTTATTGGTCAGGTGTGTGAAGGAGAAAACATAAAGGTTTTACCCAAGCTTGTTTTTCCCTCTTCACAGAACTATATTTGCTGTTTTTTGTGCTTTGTGTTTGTTTATGAAGCTCCTGTGAGTGAGGCAACTCCTCTGGTTGTATAGAAGTCTATGCTTTATGTGTTAAGGCTGCATTCTCTCTCCTGACCACCAGGGGCGACTCCTCTGGTTGTATAGAAGTCTATGCTTTATGTGTTAAGGCTGCATTTTCTCTACTGATAACCAAGGGGCGACTCCTCTGGTTGTATAGAAGTCTATGCTTCATGTGTTAAAGCTGCATTCTCTCTCCTGACCACCAGGGGGCGACTCCTCTGGTTGTATAGAAGCCTATGCTTCATGTGTTAAAGCTGCATTCTCTCTCCTGACCACCAGGGGGTGACTCCTCTGGTTGTATAGAAGTCTATGCTTCATGTGTTAAAGCTGCATTCTCTCTCCGGACCACCAGGGGGCGACTCCCCTGGTTGTATAGAAGTCAGTGCTTCTATAGGTGCTAGGGAGCTGGAAGTGTAAACAAGCTGCCTCATTTCTGGGTTTTGGGACTCATTCCTGCAGCCCTCTATTGACCCTCCAGGATCTCGTTTCACCCGCAGGACCCACGAAGCTGAAGTACCTCCTCGAGCCGCTCGTGCACGCCGACGTCGTCGCCCGAAGGGGTGAAAACGCCACGCTGCCGTGCATCCTGAGAACCAGGCCGAGCCACTACAAAGTGAAATGGACAAAGCTGGAGCCGGAGCACGCGGGTCAGGAGAACATCATCATGATATCAAACGCTCACGCCTCCAAGCGGTACGGCCGCCTGGGCCCGCGGGCTTCCCTCCCCCGGGCTCACACCATGGACGCCTCCCTGCAGCTCCGCGGCCTCCAGCTGGAAGACGGCGGCGTGTACCGCTGCGAGCTCGTCAACGGCATCGAGGATGAGAACGTTGTCGTCACGTTGAGGATTGAAGGTAATCCACCAGACCGGCGTCAAGGCGGTTCATGGAATAGACATGAAGTGCAATGTATTGGTGTCGCGTACACGAGTTGTCTGTTTTATTCTGTGTTGCTGAGGATGAAAACATCAAAGGAAAGTTAATTTGGAGCTTTATTGGTGCTGCTTCAGAGCAGACACAACTTTCAACCAACGTAACCAACAACCATAATATTTTCCTTCACCTAACTTTTGCTTTTTACGTAATATCGTCCTGAAAAGTCGTTTTCGAGGGACAAAAAAATAAGGAATCTCCCTCGAAAACTAGTCAGATTCGTAGCCATACTTGATACTGGGTTGAAGGTTGCATTTAGCATTTAGTTAGCTCGTAGCTAACTTACAAGCTAAAGTTGTCAGAAGGAATCAATACTTTGGCTTAAAGTGTCGATGTTACAATTAAATATTGACGGCAGCCTGTAAGACTGTTTAGTTTTTATTATATTAGTAATATGACAGCTAGCTACGTTGGCTAACGCGAAGCACAAACGTTAGCGAGCGTTATGTGCTTGTTTGCTAGGTTGTATTATTTTGTTATGTTTGCTCGCTATTTTGTATTTTCTGACAGAACATGGGGGCATCGACGGCCTGGGGTTTAATGTTGGGAATCAGAAGGTCAGGATGCAGAAAGAGTGTAGAAACACAACCATGACACACGTCTTCCCTCCTGCAGGCGTGGTGTTCCCGTATCAGAGTAAAAGCGGTCGGTACAGATTCACTTTCCAGGAGGCGACGGAGGCGTGTGCTCAGCAGGACGGCGCGTTGGCCTCGTTCCAGCAGCTGTTCAGAGGTACCTGCAACCCGCCCTGCCTTCTGCAGGCTGTCAGCCCTCTTAAAGCCAGCGTGTCTCCTCCTTGCAGCCTGGACCGAGGGTCTGGACTGGTGCAACGCCGGCTGGCTCCGGGACGGGACCGTCCATTACCCCATTGTCAACCCTCGACCGGCCTGCGGAGGAGAGCTGCTGCCCGGCATTCGCAGTTATGGGCCGAAGGATAAGAACCACGATCGCTTCGACGCCTTCTGCTTCACGTCCCAGACGTCTGGTGAGCTTAGAGCAGTCTCAAGAAAGACACTTTAGAAATAATCAATACAATCAATACAACATGCAAAAATCTATAAAAGAAATAACAAATGTAAAGTTACAGTGAGGAACTTTTATATGATCCTGAATCATTCTCAGTCTAGTCCTGGTCCTCTATAGACCTCAGTGTAGTGCTGGTCCTCTATAGACCTCAGTTTAGTCCTGGTCCTCTATAGACCTCAGTGTAGTCCTGGTCCTCTATAGACCTCAGTGTAGTCCTGGTCCTCTATAGACCTCAGTGTAGTCCTGGTCCTCTATAGACCTCCATCAGTAAACATACCACCAGAGAGAACTGCTGGAGACCCAGGACGTATTGCTGGACCCGCTAGAGGGAAGGGGGCTCAGGAGAACCAGAACCAACACACCGACACGTGTTTCTCAGTAAATGTCAACTCTGCAGCAACCAGCTGACCTTCAGCTGCAGTGGGCGGTTAGTTTGATGAGACATGATTGGTCAGGAGGGGAGTGAGGAGAGGAAACTAAAGCAGGGAGGAAGAGGTCCAGGACCTTTTGGCAGAATGAGGATACACAAGCGTACAGGAACAGATTCAGGGTCATTTAAACATTATGAAAAACTTGAATATCAACGTGTTTCTGGATACTTTTGGGGCCTTTTAGTGCGATCGAATAACTTTTCATTACCCATATCAGAATCAGAATCAGATTCAGAACCATTTATTGCCATGTATGCTTACACATACAATGAATTTGTCCTGGCGGGATGGTGCATACATTTAACTTTTAACAATACAGGCCCCACCCGAACCAATATTGGGGTTTTTGGGTTTAGCCTCTGGGACTGAAAAAATCCCAAAAAATCCACAATAAATAAATAAATAAATAAATAAAACTCAAAAAATGTCATATCCCTGCACCACAAGTCAGTATAAGTTAATTGTGTCATGTTTATAACACTATTACACAGTAATTACAAACATAAACCATAAGCATGATTTGAAGTGACTAAAAAACGACTAAGTATGGACCTCGAGTTTTGAATAATGCTGATTAAAAAAGTTAGGAACCAGCTAGATCCGCCAATACCAAAGATTCCACTCTGAGACAAAGCATCGCAAAGATATGCACAGGAATGCCATTTGTGTCCAGAAAAAAATATGAAAATGTACTTACTTATGGCTGAAATATGAATATTCTAGGCCTTCCTGCTCCCTACTGACAGCTAAGGCCATGGAGCACCCTGCTGCAGTGAAACGAGCCCCGTTCAGGGACCACCGAGGACTGTGGGAACTTTCATGCTTGAGCGGAGTTAACATGAGTTCTCGAGATTTATTTAACTAAAATAATTATTAAAAATACTTAACTTCACCCAATCAAAGCCAAACTTCGCACATATACTCCTACAACATTGAGCTATTTTATAGTATAGTCACATCGATGTGTAAGGTAATAATAATTAACTTTTAACATAATTTTTCTTAAAAAAATACATCTTTTTACTTTATTTTTATGTGTATTATCATAAACCAATATACCACTAACACATATATGGCCTTATTATCTATCTTCACAAGGGTCTTCTGTATTTTATAGCTTTTTAAATTTTTCAAATAGACCTTGTGAATGAGGAGATAATCAGGATTTAATGTGAGAAAAAAGCATTCGCAATTTTGGCTAAAAACATTTATGGGGGCCTATATGGTTAACAGTTAACGCAGTGCAATAAATGAGGATGAATGGATGAATGAATATTTACATTGAAACAGTAGCATATCAAAATACCAAAAATAAGATAAAGTGCATGGAATGTGCATGAGTGTAAGTGTTGTGTGAAAGTGGCAAGTGTATTTAAGTATAAGGCTATGTGCAGGGGAGTGTCCGGTGGGAATTGTCTGGGGGTGACAGAGTCAGTGGGGGACCCGGGCTCTGTTAGGGGGACCCGGGCTCTGTTAGGGGGACCCGGGCTCTGTTGATGAGCCCGACTGCAGACGGGAAGAAACTGTTTTTGTGGTGTGAGGTCTTGGTCCTGATGGACCGCAGCCTCCTGCCAGAGGGGAGGGACACCAACAGTTTGTGTCCAGGGTGAGAGGGATCAGCTACAATCTTCCTCGCCTTCAGGGTCCTTGAAGCAAACAAGTCCTGGAGGGACGGCAGATTGAAGCCAATCACCCTCTCGGCAGAGCGAATGATGTGCTGCAGCCTGGCCTTGTATAAATATAGCTTAGTAGGAAAATTGCCCTTTTCAAAATAAGTGTAAAAACTGACATTAAAATGTGACATACAAACAATACCTTGGCTGCGTCTCCTCCTCCCACAGGCTCCGTCGCCTACATTTCGGGGTCTTTCTCCTTCGAACAGGCGGGCCACGCGTGTCAGCGCCAGGGCGGCGAGTTGGCGTTGGTCGGCCATCTTTACTCCGCCTGGCGTTTCCAAAGCTACGACCAGTGCGACGGCGGCTGGCTGAGAGACGGCAGCGTGCGGTTCCCCATCCGCAGCCCCAAGAAGCACTGCGGCGGCATCCCCGAGGCCGGGGTGCGCTCATTTGGATTCCCCAACGAGATGATGCATCTGTACGGCGCCTATTGCTATAGGTAGCCCCGAAATGAAGCGCAAATACACTTCTTAAATCCGTGATTCCATGTGAGAGCGAAAAAATCGAGGACACTTGTAGTTTGTCTTCGAGAAAATGTGGTTGTTCAGTCGAAGGTGTTTAACACGAGAACAAAATACTTCCTGCGAACCCGTTCAAAGGTGACGCTAAAACTCTGTAAATAACTTATTTTAAGGATTAACTGGTTTATCTGTAAATTAATTACATGCCATTTTATTTAATCAAACAAAATATGTTCCTACGTCAGCGACTCCTCTGGTTGTATAGAAGTCTATGCTTTATGTGTTAAAGCTGCATTCTCTCTCCTGACCACCAGGGGGCGACTCCTCTGGTTGTATAGAAGTCTATGCTTCATGTGTTAAAGCTACATTCTCTCTCCTGACCACCAGGGGGCGACTCCTCTGGTTGTATAGAAGTCTATGCTTCATGTGTTAAAGCTGCATTCTCTCTCCTGACCACCAGGGGGCGGCTCCTGGTTGTATAGAAGTCTATATAAATGACTCTACTTCTCTCTTGATGTATTCCCTCAGTAAACATTGTAAACATGAGTTTATGTCTCAATCTCTAGTTTCAAGTCTTCTTCAATACAGCATGATGTTGATTTAGTAAATTATGCTCATTTAGAGTCAAACAGACCATAAAGCAGGGGATGCTTTAGGGGCGGGGCTACAAGGTGATTGACAGGTCGACTCCAGAGACGTATACGGCGTCTCTATGTCTGAATGCAGTAAAAAGACACCTTGCCTTTTTAATGAGACAAAGTTGGATATGAAATAACAAAGATTTTGAGCCACAATTCTGTAAGAAACTGAGCCGGAAATAATGATAATAAATGCAAACTGCTGAGGAGGCTTTTTAATGTGAAGGTTTTAAGTTAGAACCAATAACTAATTTTGATGGAGGATCCATTCAAACTGCTTGAATCCATAAAGTCAAACACCGTCGATCTAATCAGACACGTGATCATGACAAACGTCTCAGATGTATACAAACATTTTTAATGAGTTAATTGTTTTACAGTCAAATCAACAACAGAAACAATCCTGCTTTAATAAAAACTACTTTTTTTATTTGGATCTATTTTTAAGTATCTCTACATGTAATTTGCCTTCATTGGATCAATACTTCATGGTCACTGCCACAGAGTCGATTTCATCTTTAGAAACCAGAAAAGATGCATCATCATTGTTGCATCATAGAAAACAAAGAAAATAAATGTTTTTCCCTCAATGATCGATACGCTTCAAATGGAAACTCTGATCAGGATAATGTCAACTTATATATATATATATATTAGAATATATATTCACTCCAAGAATAAAACCAAAAAGCTGCATTTTCAGCACATTTCCGTTCATTTCTCGCGTTAAAGCTTCAAAGACGTGTTGAATGTTTAGGAGACACGAACTCACGAGAGATCCAGCGTCAGGTGTGAACTCCTCCACAGGTGAGCTCCTTGGTCTGCTCTTCCACCTGCTGCTGAAATATGTTTATTACACAGATGAGGACGAATATGTCAAGTCAAGGGAGAATCTGACACGATTTCTAAATAAAAATAACTAAGATATCCACATGAAACCAGTTGATTACTGGCTTTGAAACAATTACTATTTTGTATTATTACAAGTTTTCTGAAATTGTACAGTTAAATATGCAAATGAGTTAATTCCTTATTAAATATGTGCTAATTTACAAACATTTCCAAAACAGAAATTCTTGTTTTGCTTTGTCAACATATCAGAGTCAAAGGTTTTTAGGGGATTTATGATATCTCTATGTTTCACTCCATAAATCTGAATTTATGAGGATTTATTGTATTACAAGTTTTATTAAAGGAATGTTTAAATATGCAAATTATGTATTATGTAAATGAGGCATTATGTAATGGTGAATTTAGGAGAAATCTACAGACGCATACAGACAAAGTAATAAAATAAATGTGTTCTTTCCTCCAGTCTGAAAAAAAACGTGTTATGGAATAAAAATAGACAAAAAAAACAATCTTGATCAGTGCATGAAAAACAATGTTTTGCCTTTCGATGAGGAAAACAACTAATGCAGCTGTCAAGAGTTTGTGGTAAGATAAGTTCACCAGACGGCCTCGAGCAGCTCCCACGGCGATCCACCGGGAAGAGGCGGGACGTCGCCGCTCTTAAAAGAATCGTCTCAGAAATATTAACTCTATAATCTCTAAACTTTAGGGTTGGTCTGCTTTTTGTTAATTAGATTCCAGGTCTGTTTATGACAGTTTCATAAAATGAAACACGCCCTCAGTTTGGAGGAGCCTCTGATTTCTCCATTTGACTGTAATCCAGGAATCTCTGGATCATAAAACAAAAAAATTAAATTAAGTTTTCCAGATTTGGCAGAACTGTGGCCTTGACGTGGCATAAATATTAAAGATTCCTACGAGTGTAAAAGTCCTTTGAAACACATGAAAGAGGGCAAACACCAGGTGAAATATTATTATTGTTAATAATACATTTTGTTTTTAAAAGGCAGGCTGGCTTCAGCCATTCCACGCAATGTCCCAGAAGAGCGGAGCAGCTTTCTCCGTGACCTCCGTGACCTCCGTGACCTCCTGGTGAGGAGGGGAGGTGGCCGAGTCTCCTTCCATGGGACGGGCTGCAGGCGGGAGACCAACAGAAGTGTTATCAGACATAGCCTCCTGTCTCATTCGCTTCCATATATGACGCCTACATTACCCACAATGCAACTCAACCACCAACTGCTTGAACGCGGAGATTATCACTTTTTTTAACACCACACTTCACAGATTGTTTTGTCATTTTCAAACTTCTTCTTCTGACATCACTCAAGGACGTTTATCAGATCCCGATCGACTCTTTTGCCTCCCGATCGGCTCTTTTGCCTCCTTGGCCACTAGGGCATGCTAACAGCCACAAAAGGCAATTTTCTGCACATATGCAGTAATACTCTGCAACATCTGTAAACAGACTTTGGTGGGTAAACTCCATTTTGGGGGCTCAGAAACACTACCACTTTAGTCCACAGGGGGCGCCAGAATCAACGCTAAATTGATACGCTAAATTGATACGCTAAATTTAATCAACGCTAAATTGGCTTAGGTGAAGACACATGTCTTCACCTAAGCCTAACTAAGTGAGTTCCTCGTGCTAAGCAGCACTCACTGGGGATGCAGGTGATCAGAGGCTCTTCCCAATGGCCGCCGGGCAGACACTTGATGACCGGATTCCTTTTCTGCACATAGCCGCCCTCACAGTAGTACCGCACCTCGGAGTTGGTCTCGTAACGCAGCCGCTTCTTCCCGAACACCTTAGCTTTGGGAACCCTGGGCGGCTCGCTACAGGACGCTGGGAGACAGAACAATAGAGGGAGCCGTTGGCTCTTGGACCGCCACCAGAGGAAACATGGTCCTTTAAAAGGAACTCACAGACGCCCTTCTTGCAGGTGTAGGACAGGTGGTAGTTGCATGGCACGTCGCTCCAGCGGCCGCCGTCGTGCCACACCATCACCGCGCAGTCCTCCCCTGACAGGAAGTAGCTGTCCGGCTGACCGCGGTACCAGTTCTCGTAGAGCTGACGGAGAGAGGGAGCGACACAAAAACCTGACTTGGACCATTGAATCTATCAGAGGAAGGTCTTCTGTGATCGAGGACTTCAGAGCGCTCACCAGAGGGTTCCCGTCCGACCAGCGGAAGTCTCCCTCGATGGTCCGGTCGTTCAGGCCGACCCACTGGTACTCTCTGTATTTGTCTGAGAATCAAAGAGCGTCATCTACACGACATGAGGTGGATTACAAAAAGCCAAATGTGTATTTATATCACATTTCTACATCAGACGCCACAAAGGGCTTCACAATAAAGAACAAAAGACACGTTCTAAAAGTAATAAATAACAGATCAGTCACTATTTACCTTTTATACGCTGCACAAGAACACAAGCTCATATATTTAAACAATCTCATCATTATCATCATCATCTTTTTATTATTATATGAGTATTGTCATCCTCTTGGCCTCCAGACCACTACAGCCAGTATCAGGTGGACTAAGAGGTCCAGGTGGACCAGGTGCTCCAGAAGGTCCAGAAGGTTCAGGAGGACCAGGAGGACCAGGAGGACGGTGCTCCTCGGGGTTCTTACCGTTGACGTGGTCCTGCTCCTCGGGGGTCATGACGGACAGCAGGTGTCCTCCACACAGCCGGCAGTGCTGCTCCGCCGCCTCCCAGCTCTGCCTCTTGGAGAAGTGACGATAGCAGAAGCCCTGAAACTTGTCCCAGCCGGGCTCGCACAGCTCCAGGTCTGAATGGGGCGGAGACACACAGGGAGTCAGTGGGGGGGTCTCTCTGCAGGACCAACATGTGCTCATCTAGTAGCCTCTGAACCTGTCTGGCACAAGTCTCCCCCGTAACCGCTCAGGCAGAAGCACCTCGCCAGGTCTCCGTCCACACAGGTTCCCCCGTTGGAGCACGGGTTCTCCAGGCAGGAGGCTGCAGCTGTGGAGGAGAGCTCAAAGTACCTCACATGCTCTTCAAATGACCCTGAAGAGCTCAAAGTACCTCACATGCTCCTTCAAATGACCCTGAAGAGCTCAAAGTACCTCACATGCTCCTTCAAATGACCCTGAAGAGCTCAAAGTACCTCACATGCTCTTCAAATGACCCTGAAGAGCTCAAAGTACCTCACATGCTCCTTCAAATGACCCTGAAGAGCTCAAAGTACCTCACATGCTCTTCAAATGACCCTGAAGAGCTCAAAGTACCTCACATGCTCCTTCAAATGACCCTGAAGAGCTCAAAGTACCTCACATGCTCCTTCAAATGACCCTGAAGAGCTCAAAGTACTTCACATGCTCCTTCAAATGACCCCAAAGAGCTCAAAGTACCTCACATGCTCTTCAAATGACCCCAAAGAGCTCAAAGTACCTCACATGCTCTTCAAATGACCCTGAAGAGCTCAAAGTACCTCACATGCTCCTTCAAATGACCCCAAAGAGCTCAAAGTACCTCACATGCTCTTTAAATGACCCCGAAGAGCTCAAAGTACCTCACATGCTCTTTAAATGACCCCGAAGAGCTCAAAGTACCTCACATGCTCTTTAAATGACCCCAAAGAGCTCAAAGTACCTCACATGCTCTTCAAATGACCCTGAAGAGCTCAAAGTACCTCACATGCTCCTTCAAATGACCCTGAAGAGCTCAAAGTACCTCACATGCTCCTTCAAATGACCCCAAAGAGCTCAAAGTACCTCACATGCTCTTTAAATGACCCCGAAGAGCTCAAAGTACCTCACATGCTCTTTAAATGACCCCGAAGAGCTCAAAGTACCTCACATGCTCTTTAAATGACCCCGAAGAGCTCAAAGTACCTCACATGCTCCTTCAAATGACCCTGAAGAGCCCGTCTGACCCTAAAATAATATAATATCATCATGTGTGTTTGTCAGGGTTTCATGTCCAATATTATTAAATTAAATCTACTTTTTCATTATAATCCACATTATCTCGCTCAATATGACTTTTCTATTTTTGCACTGGTGTCAGCATTATTTCTAATACACCTAATAATTGTAATTCTATTGTTTATATTTTTATTCTCTTGCTTTTGTATTGTTCTGTTAAAATATTTAATGAAACTCTGGGAAAAGAATTTCCTTCAGGATTGATAAAGTTATATCTTATGTACAAAAGTAAAACTATATTCTCAAAATTATATTCCATATTTCATCAAACTTGATGGTATTTGTCTTTTAATTGCATGTGTCCTGCACTGCCATAAATTCACAGAGGTACTTTTAGCAAAATGAATATTATATAAAAATTATTATTATAATAAATAATTCATCTATCTGTGTTATCTCCCGACTGATTAATAACAATGTTTTGCATTCACCAGCAGAGGGCGCTGATGCATCAGGAACCAGGAACCCTCTGCTCAGTTATTAGACGCTCAGGGGGTTAGGGATCAAATATAACATTTGCATAACAATTAAAAAGATTATATATATAATTTATATTTGCTTGTAAAACAATAATTAATAAAAACAAATATTGTATGTGATTTCTTTAGAAGTACAATAAATGATTGATAGTGTTTCGTCATCACAGTGGAGTGATGCAGTTTCCTGCATTCTTCATTTCACGGACTAATACTGTAAAATACACATGTGGCCGTTAAGCTTTAAGAGAATAAATACAGTAACAATAAAGTATTACACCTATTGAAGGTGAAGTAGCTTTTCCCTCTTTTGCATATAAAAACTACTCTAACTACTCCAAACACGTACTTCTCTTCGCAGCAGGCCTGGAGGCCACGGCAGAAGGCTGCGCCGTCACATCTCTGCTGCCGGCGGTGAGCGGCGGCCCGGTGGCGTCCTCCTCGTCCGGACGCCACGCGCACACTTTACCTGAATCTGTGCTGGCCATGCCCTCACCCCCCTCAGATCCATGTTCTGTTGACAGAGTTTATTATCAGGATTGTTTCTAAGACAGCTTCAGGGGCTTTATGGACAGTAAAAGCAGCAGTGAACAAGTTCATGATGATTATATTTAAAAGTGCGCATATAGGATTTGGCTCCACCCAGTGGCGGGACAACAGATTGCAACCGGTTGAGAGCTACGTTTGCCGATGTGAAAACGCGAATGGTCCGATCCGACTAATTATGAACCCGGAAGTATAAAGACCACAAACGGGTGAACTTAAGTAGAAAATCTTTTTCTTCAGGCGCCATACGAACCGCTAGAGGACGCGTCGCTGATCCTCACGACCTCTTGCTCCCTCGAGACGGCGGCGGCGTCCTCAGCAGCGGGAGGCTCGGCGCTGTATTCCAGATCGGAGCGAGACTCCTGGGCGGTGGAGGAAGAAGGTTCTGGTTCCCAGCCGGGCGCGAGGGTCCGATGAGGGATCAGTGTGATCTTCACATATGAAGGCGTATCGGTGCCGTCCTCGCCGTCAGTGGGGTCCGTTGACAGAGTTGGATTTGTCGACGGGAGTCCAGGTTTCACCTCTGGGCTTTCTCCTGATGCGTCACCTGATCCCTCTCCGCCATCTGGCTCCACCCCCACCGGATCATCCCTGTGTGTGATATTTTGGGTTGCGCTGAGGAAAACCTCCGGGCCTTCTTCCAACACCTCCTTTTCAAGTCTGTCCCGGACGTCCTCCGGTGGTTCGGCCCCAGACGAAGTGTTGTTTTTGGGCAAGAAGGTGATAATCTCTGGGGGGGCGGCTTCAACGTCCGCAGAAGTCGGCGTCTGGGTTCTGGACACCAGGGGCGTCGACGGCGTGACCGGAGCGCTGCTGAGGACCTGAGCGTTCACGCTGCAGTCATCTGTGACCGCGATGACCTCCGCTGTGGGCGGTTCTGCAGGATAGATGAGTCCGCTCTGGTCGGTTGGACCCTCTGAGGTGCTGCTGGAGTCCTCGTCACCATGACCGACGGGGATGGACGACTGCCCGGTTACACCAGGGAGCTCCGGGGTGGGATCGTGGGCTGCCAAGAAACAGGGTAGCCGTAAATTATATCAATCTTTTTCTGTGCCAAATAAAAACAAATGCGAGTCTGAGACTTTTAAGTTCCTGGGAATCAGCATCCCGAAGAACCTGACGAGCGTCTCCATCCTCATAAGCTCATTAATGGCTGTGTTAGAAAATAATGATTTTTAGTGCTCCTAGTGAGAGCTAGAGAGATTACATTGGAGGGTCAAGACAAATAAATAACTCTGTATGGATTATCAAATATTGAATGGATGACACTGTATGTACTACACAAATGTATTAATTAGAATTATGAAATGTATTGAGTGATTGTGGAAGGAATCCTGAAAACATCAGGAGCCCACAAACAGTTACGCAGCCTGAAGATTGGAGCAGATAGATAAGGAGGACGTGCTCAGGAATGTGAGAGGGTTGATTGAAGTCCTGAGCACTGTTGTTTAAGCGAGAGGGGGTTTGGGTTGACCAACACCTAAAGGACGAGGTCTTGTCCAATCAATGGACTGGAAGAGAGACTAGCCAGAGGAAGGGGGGCTGACCCCAAACCTGGCAAAGCTGAGACATTGTGAGAACATCAGCAGATCTCTGGGTGCCTTCTGCCGGGCAGGTATGTATGGATCTGCTGCCTGGTGGGGGGGGCACTGGATCTCTGTCTCATGGGATATCTCTCTCTCATGGGATATATTTTGTATATATTGTGTAGTTATTAGTGTGATTCATTTTGAAATGCTGTTCATCATCTTTTTATTAAATCAATTTTATTATAACTTTCTGCATCTGGGACTTCTCTTCACACAACCGCCCAAAGATTTTTGAACTTAACAGCTGTTTCTGAAGGAAACCTCGGAAGGCAACATTCCTGGAAAAGGTTCTTGTCAAGCACAGCATTAACTCCTCCCACTTCTCAAGAAATATAGTTTATTTTTTATTTGTTTGTTTTTCTTATGAAGAAAAATTAGACTGCGGTCTGTATTTTGTTGCGCAACCATGTTATATGATGTTAGGTTAGTTAGGTTTAGGAAAAGATTGTGGTATTACGAATTACAATGCAATAATTGTTGTAATTATAGCCTGTAGTCATAAAGTGTGCCTTCTTGTTTGGGACTACTTGTTGTTTCATAAATATGGACCTCTTTTTTGGAAAGAAAAACCCTGGCCTAAGTGAAAAGGCCTTAAAGGTCAACATGTAATGTGTTAAAATGTCCAATAGCAGTGGTGCAAGAAGTACTTAGATTAGCAATACCAAGTGTAGAGGTATGAGTAAAAGTCCTGCATTCATAAGTAGACCCTCACAGGGCCAGAAGCAATGGGGGAACCAAGAATCCTACGCTTAGTATACTTATACTCACCAGAATCTGACGTGGGGACCAGTCCAGCGGTGGTTTCCATACCAGCCAGACTTGGAGTCACAAAGTGTTGTGTTTCCTCATCGAGAAGAGGATTTACGCTTCTCTCCCCTCCGGACTCCTCTTCTGTTGGAGGGTTCTCAGGCGTGTGATCATCAGTGGAGGCCTGATCGCCTGTTTCCTCGTTGCGGGGCGATGTAGTCGCCGACGTCTCCTCAACAGAACCGCCGCTGGCCTCCTCGGGCCGGCCCGGAAACCCGTGAGAGGTGCTCGAGTAGACGAGCTCTGCTTCGGAGGCGAGTTCCAGGTGGACATCTGGAGGGTGGTCTTCTTGTGAGACAGGAACCTCCGGAGAGCTGCCGGGGAGCTCAGCAGATCCTGGTGTTGCGTGAACAGCTGCCGCATCCGGGCGTTCAGTCACATAGTGGTCTGACCCCCCAGACCCCTCAGAGCCCTCAGAGCCCTCAGAGCCCTCAGAGCCCTCAGACCACGCAGAGCAGTCTATGGGGTCTGAGGGGTCTGAATGGTTCGAGTGGTCCGAGGGGTCTGAGTGGTCTGTGGATTCTGAGGGCTCTGAGGGGTCGGAGGTCTCTGAGTGGGGTGAGTGGTCTGAATGGTCTGTGGGCTCTGAGGGGTCAGAGGTCTCTGAGTGGTCTGAGTGGTCTGTGGAGTCTGAGGGGTCTGAGGTCTCTGAGGTCTCTGAGGGGTCTGAGGGCTTGGAGAGCTCTGAGCGGTCTGAGTGGACTGTGGGCTCTGAGAGGTCTGAGTGGACTGTGGGCTCTGTGGAGTCTGAGGAGTCTGAGGAGTCTGAGGAGTCTGAGGAGTCTGAGGGGTCTGAGGGGTCTGAGGGGTCTGAGGGTTCTTTGCTCTCCGGTGTTGCCGCATCGGTCGTGGCTGAAGTGGAGTGTTCCTCAAAGCCGTCAGCCTTTGGAGGAGTTGTTGGAGGTGCGTGAGACTCTTTGTGATCTGGGTTTTCTTCAGGAGCAGGCTGATGGGACTCTGGGAAGATGGCCTTCTCTAAGACCTCCCAGGTGTCCTCCTCCGTGGGCAGGTGATCCTGGTGCTCCTGGTGCTCCTGGGGCTCCTGGGGCTCCTGGTGCTCCTGGGGCTCCTGGGGCTCAGCTGGAGGAGTGACGGACTGATGCAGTTCGGTCGTGAACAGCAATTCCTTGTCATAGCTCAATGTTGGGGGCTGAGCCTCTACGGGGCGCCGCTTCACCGAATTGGCCGTATGGGCATGGTGGACCTCGTCGCCCTCCTGTGCGGTGGCCTCGCTCATAAGGAACTCCTCCTCTTCTGCAGGGTTAGTTAAGAAAACAACGTCCTGGCCAATGTCCTCTGGCTCAGTGGAAAGAAAATCCTGAGGAGAATCTGTGTAAGCGCCGTTATCGCCTGAAGTAAAGAGCAAAGGTACAACATGTTATGGAGAATGTGGATGTATCGGAAAAAAGAGACTTTACAGGTTAGGAAGAAGAAATGTCATCTGTGACCTTCATTTGAGTAAGCAGGTGGGCACCTTCAACATTACGGAGACTGATTGGAGTATTTTTGGTTATAGGAGCTAAACTGATTCAGAGGCAACGTAACCGCAATAAAACCAATAAAAAACGTCAACCTTAAATCTTACCAAATAGCAATCTAAAACCAAAGTTTGCAATCATTTTGATCTTGAGACCCCTAAGATTCACCCTGTGACCCCTTTGAGGTCCTGATCTTGATCCTTGGGATGCACAAAACAAGCCCGGACATCAAACACAAGACTTACTCCTGAAGCAGTAGACGTCGTGTCGAGTGTGGACCTCGGGGAAGCCCGTCTGGTTGCTGTAGCGGTACACGGTTCGGACCCCGGCTTCGCCTCCACCACAGCGCTCCCTGGGGGTGACGATGGGGTAGCGGACGCTCCCGTCGGCCAGCCAGCCGGGACTGCAGAGGTTCAGGCCGTCGTTCCAGGCCGCGTACAGCTGAGCCGTGGTGACCAGCTCGGCCCCGTGACTCAGACAGTAGGCCTTGGCCTCCCAGAAGGTGAAGCGCTGGGGGGCGGAGCCATGGAACACCTCACCTTCACACAAGGAGACAGGTGTCAACTACAAAGAGACACTAATTGACTACAAAGAGACACAACACACAAACAGTTAAGTGATGATTAAATCTTTCAGAAAGTAAAAACCACCGTAACAACCTAACTAGGATTTCTAAACAACCTTAGCAGAGCCACACAGCTCAACTTTATTTTTAACTCGTGTTTTTGGGAAGCCGGCTATGAAGTTGCTAAACACTTAAATTGTTAAGAAGCTTTATTGATTAATCCACCGTAACCCTTCTTATGTTTGTTGTACATTTTGAAAACGCCTCTGAATGAAATAAACGGTTTAATTCTGTCAAATAACTTTATTGTTATGTTGCTTCTTTCTCTTCTTGAGTTTCTCAACATCAGGTGAAATAAGCATTTCTTTCTGGAGCTGGTTGTCTTTATATATTGTAGCAGTAAGATTCCACTTAGCATTCATGCTGATTGTATCAATTCTAGCAATTTAGATAGATGGATGGATGGGTAGATAATTACTTTATTAATATATTTCTTATACATAAAGGTAAGCAATAAAAACAAATAGACTGACTGACGAGAATGCTAATTTACAAAAGTAAGATGAATATTTAATTCATAATTGAAGGTGAATTAAAACCCTGTTGGTGTACCGTTGATATCCTCCACGTAGCAGTAGACGTCGTACAGCTCATCGGGCTCCAGCAGCCCATAGTTCCTCACCCCGGGTAACCCGTCCATGTCCCCAAAACAACGCTCTCTTGGCATCTGGATGGGATATCTGAGTGGGAATGTCAGAAAGCATTGAGACGCTTCAAGCATCACGTTGTTTCAGCCACAGACGGGACGGTTTGGCGGCCATCTTGTCTTTGTGAGAACATCCGAGAGACCAAACCTCGATTCTAGACAACACAAATATCTAAGAGACCACTTGGTATTCTTTGCCGCGCTCACCTCACTGAGTGGTCTGAGAGCCAGCCTGCGTCACACTGCTCGTATCCGCTGTGGTAGGCGGCCACCAGCTGCTCCGGAGAGGCCATCTCAGCCCCGATGTCCTCGCAGGCCTCTCTGGCTCGCTCAAAGGTGAAGGCGTACCGGCTGGAGGCGTCGCGATAATGGAAGACCACCCCTGTACAAATATTAATAAAACAGAGGGGGGTCACTATATGCAGGTCACCATAGAGAAGTTACAACAGCTTAACATAACACCGCCCTGACCTTTGACCTTGACCTGAGCCCCATCGTCAGCATCCTCCAGGCCCTGCTGCACCTCGCAGCGGTAGAAGCCGGTGTCGTTCTGCCTCAGGCCCTCCAGCCGCAGGGTGAGGTCGGCGGGCGAGGAGGCGTAGTGGAGCAGCGAGGCTCGGCCCTTGTAGGCCTCGCTGACCCTCACCCGGTCCCCGCGGGCCACCAGGATCTCCGCATCCCGGCCGTGGGTCAGGACGCTCCACTTGACCCGGGGAACCGAGAGCACGGCGCGCCGGCCGCTGGTGGAGGGGGACGGCGGCGGGTGGGCCAGGGACACCAGGCAGGGCAGCGTCAGGGCGCCGCCCAGCACGGCCACCACGGGCGGCGTGCTGGGGATGGTCACCTGCAGCAGCTTCGAGTCATCTGAGGAGAGCGGTTAGCCTAGCTTAGCATCAAGATGGAGGCCGGGCTGGGCATCTATTAAACATTTAATATCAGACTATATCACAAATGTATTGGACAGAGGAGATTGTTTACTCACAGTCTATCTATATATATACATATATACACACACATATACACCATGTTACCCCATCAAAGGTCAAAGTGTTTGTTTCCTCGTCCTTCAAACCGTTTTGCTTCAGTCATAATAAAATCTGTCAATATTCTCGACGCCGTATCGTTTTCCTTGAAAACAAATCCCAGAGCGCGTCAGCAAAACACCGACAGGAAATTAATGAACGGCAGCGGCCAGAGGTCAGGTGTTATGGAGGGGTGGCGGGGGGGGGCGGTACCTGACTCCTGGTGGTGGGTAGAGGACGACGGCAGGACGAGGAGACAGATGGCGCCCAGCAGCACAGGTGGAGACACGCCCCTCCTGCAGGTGAAGGAGTACATGTGAGGTGAGTCCTCATGCCGGACACAGCCTGCAGCCCCAGACCCGGGGCCCGCGTGCCCTGCAGATCCACTTCAGGAGCTGCCGGACGTGATCTGAATCCTGAGTCCCTCAAAAGCTCCCCGGAGGGTCGGACCGCAGCCCGGCTGACTGGATTTACACCTTTATTACGGCTCCCTTCATCCCTCACTGTATTGTTGTGCTTAACATCTTTATTCCTCTCTGAGAAGACTTTGTGTCTTTGTGTCTTTGTGTCTTTGTGTCCCAGCGAGCTGCAAACATTGCGAGAGGAGATTCTTCCTCACAGCGGCGCCGGGCGAATGAACCCGAGAGCCGCTTGTCCACCTCGCCGTCTTTCTGCCTCGGTTCTCTCCCCACGTCTGATTCACGGGCCGAAGCCGGAAGTGGAGAACTGACCCGGCTCCGGCTGGAGAAATTAAATAAACCCGATTCAACAGAACCGAAACAAACAGGAAGCAGGACGACACCATCACAACCTCTTAGGGGAAGGAGCAGTAAAACCTGACTGATGGAAATAAACTCATCAAAATAGGATTAAATAATCACTCAGAGAGAGAGAGAGAGAGAGAGAGAGAGAGAGAGAGAGAGAGAGAGAGAGAGAGAGAGAGAGAGAGAGAGAGAGAGAGAGAGAGAGAGAGAGAGAGAGAGAGAGAGAGAGAGAGACCTGGTGGGGGGCTCGGGGCCGACCAGCATCACAAGTGGCTGAACAGTCGATGACTTCACTTCGAGGAAACGGCGGCGAAGACAAGAGACGATGTTAGAGCGGCCAGTTTGCCAGGGAAGGTCATTTGAGGCTGGGAGAGGGGGGAGGGAGGGAGGGAGGGAGGGAAAGAGGGAGACTGGGAAGGAGGGAGGGAAAGAGGGAGGGGTGAACTACATTCTTAAAGAGCTTCCCCAGCTCTGTGAGGGTTCGGGCCGCTTGTCATTCAGTGTGTTACTGGGAGGACTGGTGCTGCTGGGAAACCCAGCGCTGACGAGCTGATTCATTAAAAGGTGATGTCATTTGTTTATAAAGAGGAATCAAGAGGAAGGACTTCAAAGGGTTCAGATTGTATAAGCAATAATCAAATTGAGATTAAATAAACAATAATAATAATAACATGTCAGTAGATGCTGAACATGCCTCTCTGCCTCTTTCAGGTTGGAGGTTTGAAACCCGACGACACCGCTCGGCCATCGCGCCACCTCGGACGACCCGGTGTGCCGGTCTCCAGGGACAACCAGACCCCCCCCCCCCCCCCACACACACACACACACACACACACACACTCCCACCCCCCCTCAAGCAAGAAGAAGAAGAACACTGTACCTGTTTTTCTGGTCTAATATATTATTTGTTGTCCTCATTTTTATATTTTATATATATTTCAAAGCTCCACCTTTATCATGTTGATGGTACGACCCAGAGTGCAGGTCAGAGGGGGCGTGTCCTCTCCTTCAGTTTTAGGGTTATGTTTAAATCATCTCATGATGCGGATGTACTAAAACAAACTAAGTGTACTTAAAAACTACTTTGAGGTACTTGTACTTACTTAGTACTCCCATTTGATGCAACTTTTAAGAAAATATATTTAAACTAATTTATGTGCATTTGACAGCTAAAGATACTTGTTGCAGACTTTATGTACTATTATCTTAATTTCATAAATACCTTTACCTCGACCAGCCACTACATTAAAATCTTACATATTCGTGCATTAATAATATTCATAATAATGATAAGAATCAACACTCCTGAAGAAGACATTCTGTGTACTTCCTTTGATACTTCAAGTACAATCTTTGATTTCAAGATGTTTTTATTTGTTCCTGTATCACTAACTCAGATATAAATATAACTGATATAAATATAACTCAGATATAAATATAACTCAGATATAAATATAACTCAGATATAAATATACCTCAAATATAAATATAACTCAGATATAAATATAACTCAGATATAAATATAACTGATATACATATAACTGATATAAATATAACTCAGATATAAATATAACTCAGATATAAATATAACTGATATAAATATAACTCAGATATAAATGATGCTCATGTCTGAGGAAACAGTGAAGCTGCAGTAACTGATGCTTTGTTTTAGACATGCAGCTTAATCACGCATTTCTTTTGATTTATGATTATAATATTTAGTATATTTAGTATGAACCAGTTAAACGCGTGCATAGAGCACGTGACTGCACTTTAAAGAATAAAGGCAAATACATGTGAAAAGAGAAGAAATGAAAAGTAAGTAATCACGTGGAACAGATGTCTGGACTCACTTCATCTTCCTGGGCTCGTGCGGATCCAGCAGCTCGCGGAGCCTCCGGACAGGTGCGCGTCGGGTGCGTGGGTTCGAGTCCTCGACTCAGAGTCCGCCTGCGACACAAAGAGGACGTTGCCTTTGACTCCGAAAACCCGCCGAGAGGAGTGGAGGTGAGGAGAGGAGGAACTGGGGCAGTGTTAGAAGACCAACACCTACTCCTCCTCTTCCTCCTCCTCTTCCTCCTCTTCAGCCTGGATAATCATAATCCTGCTGAGGTTGAAGAGCAGACTGAGAGGTGAACAAAAGAAGTGGTTCCCTAAACCAGCATGACTTGATTTAACGAGCTGCATTGACCTTGAACTGCCCTATTAGGTGAAGAATAAATTATTAAAGCTGCAATGTCTGACTTGTTTATGGCCACTAGGGGGCAGAAGAATAAACAGAAGCCAATGGATTCATACGCCGTCTATTTCTATTCATTTGGAAAACGTAAAGAATTATTCAGAGCATTAATATGGCAGCAAACACCTGTCGAGTGAAGCCAATACGGAAGTGACTCAACTCTGCATTCTCTCTCCTGACCACCAGGGGCGACTCTTCTGGTTGTATAGAAGTCTATGCTTCATGTGTTAAAGCTGCATTCTCTCTCCTGACCACCAGGGGGCGACTCCTCTGGTTGTATAGAAGTCTATGCTTCATGTGTTAAAGCTGCATTCTCTCTCCTGACCCCTAGGGGGCGACTCCTCTGGTTGTATAGAAGTATGTGCTTCATGTGTTAAAGCTGCATTCACTCTCCTGACCACCAGGGGGCGACTCCTCTGGTTGTATAGAAGTATATGCTTCATGTGTTAAAGCTCCACCAGGGGGCGACTCCTCTGGTTGTATAGAAGTCTATGCTTCATGTGTTAAAGCTCCACCAGGGGGCGACTCCTCTGGTTGTATAGAAGTCTATGCTTCATGTGTTAAAGCTCCACCAGGGGGTGACTCCTGTGGTTGTATAGAAGTCTATGCTTCATGTGTTAAAGCTGCATTATCTCTCCTGACCACCAAGGGGCGACTCCTCTGGTTGTATAGAAGTCTATGCTTCATGTGTTAAAGCTGCATTATCTCTCCTGACCACCAAGGGGCAACTCCTCTGGTTGTATAGAAGTCTATATAAATGACTCTACTTCTCTCTTGATGTATTCCCTCAGTAAACATTGTAAACATGAGTTTATGTCTCAATCTCTAGTTTCAAGTCTTCTTCAATACAGCATGATGTTCATTTAGTAAGTTATTAACTTTTTATCAGCTGGTATCCATAACCGTAACCATGACCATAACCATAACCCTGGAATGCTGTAAAGTCGACCAACACGAATGGAAAAGGTAATCTTCAGAGTCAAGCTCAGAGAACTTGAGCGGGGGGAAATAAAACCCATAAAATCCATATAGTGTCGCCTAGTGAGACTCTTTCATGTATTTAAGGACTTATTAATGCAGCAGGTGAACCCTTAATCTTCTTTCCTTTCACAGGTGGAGAATAGTTATTTAAATACATTATTTGTAAGTAATTATTTCTTATTCTTATTTTCATTTGTTAAACGTAATCTTGTTTTTAACATAATAACACGCCTGCAGAAGTAAATCCAAAGCCTCTTTTGATTTTTTAAAGCTCTGGCTTTTACTTATGGAGCTAATAAGTGGGCATCAAATCAAATTATTCACATTATCGGCCCTGCACAAGGAGATTTAGGAGGGATAAGCAGTACGGGGATAATCTCGACTTAAATCACATGTTGCTGTGCAATATATTTGGTCTGTAACCCAAAAGGCTGGAGGGGTCAAAGGTCACGTGACGGGCTTCACATGACACCTGAAGGACTCAGTGATCCTTTTTCCTACCAAAATAATGAAAAAATAAAAACTAAAGTACCGATAAGGAGCCGACGCTTCACCACCAGACACTTACAGGATTCTGTTGAATATTTTCCAACAAAAAACTAACCGGTAGTTTTACATCTTCTTGGTGCTTCCAGTCGTACTGGATCCGCTGAGTCGTGGCTGGTGTTGTTTCCTCTTCAATGAGCCTCTGTTCCAGTTTGTGGTATTTTTATTTTCAGGAAGGAAGGCATGCTGCATAATTAATGAGCAGGTGTTGGATCCACAGCAGGGACACCTGATGGCTTTAAGGACAACGGGCCGGGAAGGGGAGACGATTAGGAAGCAACCGTCAGAGCAACGTCCCAAAAGGAGACTATTGGTGGACGAGAGGAAGGAGGACGAGTCCATCAGGACTTTAACCAGGAGACGGGTTTGAGACCACAATGTGGTTTTATGGTGGTGGATTAGTTGCCTCAACCTAACTGTTGGTGGTTTAGTTGCCTCAACCTAGCTGTTGGATTAGTTGCCTAAACCTAACTGTTGGATTAGTTGCCTAAACCTAACTGTTGGATTAGTTGCCTAAACCTAACTGTTGGATTAGTTGCCTAAACCTAACTGTTGGATTAGTTGCCTAACCCTAACTGTTGGATTAGTTGCCTAAACCTAACTGTTGGATTAGTTGCCTAAACCTAACTGTTGGATTAGTTGCCTAACCCTAACTGTTGGATTAGTTGCCTAACCCTAACTGTTGGATTAGTTGCCTAAACCTAACTGTTGGATTAGTTGCCTAAACCTAACTGTTGGATTAGTTGCCTAAACCTAACTGTTGGATTAGTTGCCTAAACCTAACTGTTGGATTAGTTGCCTAACCCTAACTGTTGGATTAGTTGCCTAACCCTAACTGTTGGATTAGTTGCCTAAACCTAACTGTTGGATTAGTTGCCTAAACCTAACTGTTGGATTAGTTGCCTAACCCTAACTGTTGGATTAGTTGCCTAACCCTAACTGTTGGATTAGTTGCCTAAACCTAACTGTTGGATTAGTTGCCTAAACCTAACTGTTGGATTAGTTGCCTAACCCTAACTGTTGGATTAGTTGCCTAACCCTAACTGTTGGATTAGTTGCCTAAACCTAACTGTTGGATTAGTTGCCTAAACCTAACTGTTGGATTAGTTGCCTAAACCTAACTGTTGGATTAGTTGCCTAAACCTAACTGTTGGATTAGTTGCCTAACCCTAACTGTTGGATTAGTTGCCTAAACCTAACTGTTGGATTAGTTGCCTAAACCTAACTGTTGGATTAGTTGCCTAACCCTAACTGTTGGATTAGTTGCCTAACCCTTACTGTTGGATTAGTTGCCTAAACCTAACTGTTGGATTAGTTGCCTAAACCTAACTGTTGGATTAGTTGCCTAAACCTAACTGTTGGATTAGTTGCCTAACCCTAACTGTTGGATTAGTTGCCTAAACCTAACTGTTGGATTAGTTGCCTCAACCTAACTGTTGGATTAGTTGCCTCAACCTAACTGTTGGATTAGTTGCCTAAACCTAACTGTTGGATTAGTTGCCTAAACCTAACTGTTGGATTAGTTGCCTCAACCTAGCTGTTGGTGGTTTAGTTGCCTCAACCTAGCTGTTGGTGGTTTAGTTGCCTCAACCTAGCTGTTGGTGGTTTAGTTGCCTCAACCTAGCTGTTGGTGGATTAGTTGCCTCAACCTAGCTGTTGGTGGATTAGTTGCCTCAACCTAGCTGTTGGTGGTTTAGTTGCCTCAACCTAGCTGTTGGTGGTTTAGTTGCCTCAACCTAGCTGTTGGTGGATTAGTTGCCTCAACCTAGCTGTTGGTGGATTAGTTGCCTCAACCTATCTGTTGGTGGATTAGTTGCCTCAACCTATCTGTTGGTGGATTAGTTGCCTCAACCTAACTGTTGGATTAGTTGCCTAACCCTAACTGTTGGATTAGTTGCCTAACCCTAACTGTTGGTGGTTTAGTTGCCTCAACCTAACTGTTGGATTAGTTGCCTAACCCTAACTGTTGGATTAGTTGCCTAACCCTAACTGTTGGGTTAGTTGCCTAAACCTAACTGTTGGTTTAGTTGCCTCAACCTAACTGTTGGATTAGTTGCCTAACCCTAACTGTTGGATTAGTTGCCTAAACCTAACTGTTGGATTAGTTGCCTAAACCTAACTGTTGGATTAGTTGCCTAAACCTAACTGTTGGATTAGTTGCCTAAACCTAACTGTTGGATTAGTTGCCTAAACCTAACTGTTGGATTAGTTGCCTAACCCTAACTGTTGGATTAGTTGCCTAAACCTAACTGTTGGATTAGTTGCCTAAACCTAACTGTTGGATTAGTTGCCTAACCCTAACTGTTGGATTAGTTGCCTAACCCTAACTGTTGGATTAGTTGCCTAAACCTAACTGTTGGATTAGTTGCCTAAACCTAACTGTTGGATTAGTTGCCTAAACCTAACTGTTGGATTAGTTGCCTAACCCTAACTGTTGGATTAGTTGCCTAAACCTAACTGTTGGATTAGTTGCCTAAACCTAACTGTTGGATTAGTTGCCTAACCCTAACTGTTGGATTAGTTGCCTAACCCTAACTGTTGGATTAGTTGCCTAAACCTAACTGTTGGATTAGTTGCCTAAACCTAACTGTTGGATTAGTTGCCTAAACCTAACTGTTGGATTAGTTGCCTAACCCTAACTGTTGGATTAGTTGCCTAACCCTAACTGTTGGATTAGTTGCCTAACCCTAACTGTTGGATTAGTTGCCTAAACCTAACTGTTGGATTAGTTGCCTAACCCTAACTGTTGGATTAGTTGCCTAACCCTAACTGTTGGATTAGTTGCCTAACCCTAACTGTTGGATTAGTTGCCTAACCCTAACTGTTGGATTAGTTGCCTAAACCTAACTGTTGGATTAGTTGCCTAAACCTAACTGTTGGATTAGTTGCCTAAACCTAACTGTTGGATTAGTTGCCTAAACCTAACTGTTGGATTAGTTGCCTAAACCTAACTGTTGGATTAGTTGCCTAAACCTAACTGTTGGATTAGTTGCCTAAACCTAACTGTTGGATTAGTTGCCTAACCCTAACTGTTGGATTAGTTGCCTAAACCTAACTGTTGGATTAGTTGCCTAAACCTAACTGTTGGATTAGTTGCCTAAACCTAACTGTTGGATTAGTTGCCTAACCCTAACTGTTGGATTAGTTGCCTAAACCTAACTGTTGGATTAGTTGCCTCAACCTAACTGTTGGATTAGTTGCCTAAACCTAACTGTTGGATTAGTTGCCTAAACCTAACTGTTGGATTAGTTGCCTAAACCTAACTGTTGGATTAGTTGCCTAAACCTAACTGTTGGTTTAGTTGCCTCAACCTAACTGTTGGATTAGTTGCCTAAACCTAACTGTTGGATTAGTTGCCTAACCCTAACTGTTGGATTAGTTGCCTAAACCTAACTGTTGGATTAGTTGCCTAAACCTAACTGTTGGATTAGTTGCCTAACCCTAACTGTTGGATTAGTTGCCTAACCCTAACTGTTGGATTAGTTGCCTAAACCTAACTGTTGGATTAGTTGCCTAAACCTAACTGTTGGATTAGTTGCCTAACCCTAACTGTTGGATTAGTTGCCTAACCCTTACTGTTGGATTAGTTGCCTAAACCTAACTGTTGGATTAGTTGCCTAAACCTAACTGTTGGATTAGTTGCCTAAACCTAACTGTTGGATTAGTTGCCTAACCCTAACTGTTGGATTAGTTGCCTAAACCTAACTGTTGGATTAGTTGCCTCAACCTAACTGTTGGATTAGTTGCCTCAACCTAACTGTTGGATTAGTTGCCTAAACCTAACTGTTGGATTAGTTGCCTAAACCTAACTGTTGGATTAGTTGCCTCAACCTAGCTGTTGGTGGTTTAGTTGCCTCAACCTAGCTGTTGGTGGTTTAGTTGCCTCAACCTAGCTGTTGGTGGTTTAGTTGCCTCAACCTAGCTGTTGGTGGATTAGTTGCCTCAACCTAGCTGTTGGTGGATTAGTTGCCTCAACCTAGCTGTTGGTGGTTTAGTTGCCTCAACCTAGCTGTTGGTGGTTTAGTTGCCTCAACCTAGCTGTTGGTGGATTAGTTGCCTCAACCTAGCTGTTGGTGGATTAGTTGCCTCAACCTATCTGTTGGTGGATTAGTTGCCTCAACCTATCTGTTGGTGGATTAGTTGCCTCAACCTAACTGTTGGATTAGTTGCCTAACCCTAACTGTTGGATTAGTTGCCTAACCCTAACTGTTGGTGGTTTAGTTGCCTCAACCTAACTGTTGGATTAGTTGCCTAACCCTAACTGTTGGATTAGTTGCCTAACCCTAACTGTTGGGTTAGTTGCCTAAACCTAACTGTTGGTTTAGTTGCCTCAACCTAACTGTTGGATTAGTTGCCTAACCCTAACTGTTGGATTAGTTGCCTAAACCTAACTGTTGGATTAGTTGCCTAAACCTAACTGTTGGATTAGTTGCCTAAACCTAACTGTTGGATTAGTTGCCTAAACCTAACTGTTGGATTAGTTGCCTAAACCTAACTGTTGGATTAGTTGCCTAACCCTAACTGTTGGATTAGTTGCCTAAACCTAACTGTTGGATTAGTTGCCTAAACCTAACTGTTGGATTAGTTGCCTAACCCTAACTGTTGGATTAGTTGCCTAACCCTAACTGTTGGATTAGTTGCCTAAACCTAACTGTTGGATTAGTTGCCTAAACCTAACTGTTGGATTAGTTGCCTAAACCTAACTGTTGGATTAGTTGCCTAAACCTAACTGTTGGATTAGTTGCCTAACCCTAACTGTTGGATTAGTTGCCTAAACCTAACTGTTGGATTAGTTGCCTAAACCTAACTGTTGGATTAGTTGCCTAACCCTAACTGTTGGATTAGTTGCCTAACCCTAACTGTTGGATTAGTTGCCTAAACCTAACTGTTGGATTAGTTGCCTAAACCTAACTGTTGGATTAGTTGCCTAAACCTAACTGTTGGATTAGTTGCCTAACCCTAACTGTTGGATTAGTTGCCTAACCCTAACTGTTGGATTAGTTGCCTAAACCTAACTGTTGGATTAGTTGCCTAAACCTAACTGTTGGATTAGTTGCCTAACCCTAACTGTTGGATTAGTTGCCTAACCCTAACTGTTGGATTAGTTGCCTAACCCTAACTGTTGGATTAGTTGCCTAACCCTAACTGTTGGATTAGTTGCCTAAACCTAACTGTTGGATTAGTTGCCTAAACCTAACTGTTGGATTAGTTGCCTAAACCTAACTGTTGGATTAGTTGCCTAAACCTAACTGTTGGATTAGTTGCCTAAACCTAACTGTTGGATTAGTTGCCTAAACCTAACTGTTGGATTAGTTGCCTAAACCTAACTGTTGGATTAGTTGCCTAACCCTAACTGTTGGATTAGTTGCCTAAACCTAACTGTTGGATTAGTTGCCTAAACCTAACTGTTGGATTAGTTGCCTAAACCTAACTGTTGGATTAGTTGCCTAACCCTAACTGTTGGATTAGTTGCCTAAACCTAACTGTTGGATTAGTTGCCTCAACCTAACTGTTGGATTAGTTGCCTAAACCTAACTGTTGGATTAGTTGCCTAAACCTAACTGTTGGATTAGTTGCCTAAACCTAACTGTTGGATTAGTTGCCTAAACCTAACTGTTGGTTTAGTTGCCTCAACCTAACTGTTGGATTAGTTGCCTAACCCTAACTGTTGGATTAGTTGCCTAAACCTAACTGTTGGATTAGTTGCCTAAACCTAACTGTTGGATTAGTTGCCTAAACCTAACTGTTGGATTAGTTGCCTAAACCTAACTGTTGGATTAGTTGCCTAAACCTAACTGTTGGATTAGTTGCCTAAACCTAACTGTTGGATTAGTTGCCTAACCCTAACTGTTGGATTAGTTGCCTAAACCTAACTGTTGGATTAGTTGCCTCAACCTAACTGTTGGATTAGTTGCCTCAACCTAACTGTTGGATTAGTTGCCTAAACCTAACTGTTGGATTAGTTGCCTAAACCTAACTGTTGGATTAGTTGCCTCAACCTAGCTGTTGGTGGTTTAGTTGCCTCAACCTAGCTGTTGGTGGTTTAGTTGCCTCAACCTAGCTGTTGGTGGTTTAGTTGCCTCAACCTAGCTGTTGGTGGATTAGTTGCCTCAACCTAGCTGTTGGTGGATTAGTTGCCTCAACCTAGCTGTTGGTGGTTTAGTTGCCTCAACCTAGCTGTTGGTGGTTTAGTTGCCTCAACCTAGCTGTTGGTGGATTAGTTGCCTCAACCTAGCTGTTGGTGGATTAGTTGCCTCAACCTATCTGTTGGTGGATTAGTTGCCTCAACCTATCTGTTGGTGGATTAGTTGCCTCAACCTAACTGTTGGATTAGTTGCCTAACCCTAACTGTTGGATTAGTTGCCTAACCCTAACTGTTGGTGGTTTAGTTGCCTCAACCTAACTGTTGGATTAGTTGCCTAACCCTAACTGTTGGATTAGTTGCCTAACCCTAACTGTTGGGTTAGTTGCCTAAACCTAACTGTTGGTTTAGTTGCCTCAACCTAACTGTTGGATTAGTTGCCTAACCCTAACTGTTGGATTAGTTGCCTAAACCTAACTGTTGGATTAGTTGCCTAAACCTAACTGTTGGATTAGTTGCCTAAACCTAACTGTTGGATTAGTTGCCTAAACCTAACTGTTGGATTAGTTGCCTAAACCTAACTGTTGGATTAGTTGCCTAACCCTAACTGTTGGATTAGTTGCCTAAACCTAACTGTTGGATTAGTTGCCTAAACCTAACTGTTGGATTAGTTGCCTAACCCTAACTGTTGGATTAGTTGCCTAACCCTAACTGTTGGATTAGTTGCCTAAACCTAACTGTTGGATTAGTTGCCTAAACCTAACTGTTGGATTAGTTGCCTAAACCTAACTGTTGGATTAGTTGCCTAAACCTAACTGTTGGATTAGTTGCCTAACCCTAACTGTTGGATTAGTTGCCTAAACCTAACTGTTGGATTAGTTGCCTAAACCTAACTGTTGGATTAGTTGCCTAACCCTAACTGTTGGATTAGTTGCCTAACCCTAACTGTTGGATTAGTTGCCTAAACCTAACTGTTGGATTAGTTGCCTAAACCTAACTGTTGGATTAGTTGCCTCAACCTAACTGTTGGATTAGTTGCCTAACCCTAACTGTTGGATTAGTTGCCTAACCCTAACTGTTGGATTAGTTGCCTAAACCTAACTGTTGGATTAGTTGCCTAAACCTAACTGTTGGATTAGTTGCCTAACCCTAACTGTTGGATTAGTTGCCTAACCCTAACTGTTGGATTAGTTGCCTAACCCTAACTGTTGGATTAGTTGCCTAACCCTAACTGTTGGATTAGTTGCCTAAACCTAACTGTTGGATTAGTTGCCTAAACCTAACTGTTGGATTAGTTGCCTAAACCTAACTGTTGGATTAGTTGCCTAAACCTAACTGTTGGATTAGTTGCCTAAACCTAACTGTTGGATTAGTTGCCTAAACCTAACTGTTGGATTAGTTGCCTAAACCTAACTGTTGGATTAGTTGCCTAACCCTAACTGTTGGATTAGTTGCCTAAACCTAACTGTTGGATTAGTTGCCTAAACCTAACTGTTGGATTAGTTGCCTAAACCTAACTGTTGGATTAGTTGCCTAACCCTAACTGTTGGATTAGTTGCCTAAACCTAACTGTTGGATTAGTTGCCTCAACCTAACTGTTGGATTAGTTGCCTAAACCTAACTGTTGGATTAGTTGCCTAAACCTAACTGTTGGATTAGTTGCCTAAACCTAACTGTTGGATTAGTTGCCTAACCCTAACTGTTGGATTAGTTGCCTAAACCTAACCAAAACACTAAACCAGCTTACCTCCTAAAGGTCTCAACACGTTCGTGGTCCTCAGAGGATGAATTCTAACGACTTTGATCTATTGAAATAATTCTGGCTTTAAACTTTAAAAACAACAACCGACCAAAGAAAGTAAAGACCAGAAATGTAAGCGTTTCAAAGCCTGGAAGCAAAATGTTTGAGCAAAATATCAGCAACCAACATGAAAATACACATTTAAACTTTAAGATGATGAGGAAGTGATTTATTGGGAGTTAAGCACCGAACTGAATCTGCATAGAAAACTGCACAATCGCTGAAGGTCGTCCACATTTCATGAACTGGATGCTGGTGGAATAAAAGTCTCCTTCAGATTAAGTTCATCAGGGACGACCAGAGGGCCTTCAGGGGCTTTAAATATTGGAGATCATTATCATCCTGTGACCTTTATGCAACTATTTAGTGAAGTAACTATTTTCCTTAACTTGCTTTCTTTCTAGAAATCTATTCGTGAGTTTTCTCACGTTTACATTAAAATAAATCCTTTAGTAAAATGTTCCACGTGTCCGTAGAGAATGAAGAAGCATTTCTTATCCACCGTGTTAAACCTGTAACACCATCGCTTGGTCCAAGCAGTTCTTTACTGTAGGATGATTAAAACTATTAAAACAACAACCTAAACTGACAGCTGAGCTCTTTTAGTGACTTCAAATTGATGTAGTTGTGTTGCTGGATTAAGACATGACTGCCCCCTGGTGGCAGGAGCACCTTTAAAACACAATGCAAACCCTGAGAACGACCTGCAGGCCAGGGCGCCGGAGCCGGCAGCCGCTGGCTTCTCCTCCCACGACGGAGTCTCCTCGGTTCCTCGGTTCTCTCGGCAGAAGGCCCGGTTCCGCCGCCCCGAACCACAGAACCTGCCACACCGAAACGTCAACCCAGTTTATTTCCATGTTGTCTCTTCCCACCTGGGTCACTAGCAGGCCTGTGACCTGGAGGCCAGCTTCCTCTCCCACTCCACCTCCACCACTTTGTACAGCTCCATGGTGGCTTTGGCGTCCTCCACAGAAGAGTGGCCCTTCTTCCCGGTCTGCGGACACAAGAGAGGACACATTGCTCTTTTAAAAACACTTTCAACGATAGGATGCAGCTCCTCTCCGGCAGCAGTGAAGCTCATTTCAGCCGCTTGTTTAAGCTCTTTTTCAGGAACGCCTGCCTCCCGTCTTAATAACCTTGTGTTGCCGCTCCGGCCTTCACGTGGGCGGAGCTGCGTTCACGTGGGCGGAACTGCGTTCACGTGGGCGGAGCTGCGTACACGTGGGCGGGGCTGCGTTCACCTGGATGTCCCGGTTGAAGATGGCCTTGGTGAGCCTCTTCAGCGAGGCGCACTCGGTCACGGCGAAGCCGGCCCTCAGGTTGAGCAGCGGGATTCGAGACGTGTCTCTGGTCAGGGCGGCGGGGTGCGAGTACCCGAGCACCTTGAAGTCGTTGTGGACAGCGTGGCCGATCACCACCTTGCCCATCAGCAGCCTCAGGATCTGCCGACAGGAGACAACACATCCTCTGATACAGAATCTAAATCTTCTATATTAACGTGTAAGCCTAACCTGGTTGGTGAGCCGGGAAAGGACAAACATTCAGATATGAACCCAACGTTACTCGTCTCTGCACTGTGACGATGTTCAACCCTGCAGGAAGTGAGAAACCTTTCAAACGCTCCTTTGTCTGCATGTGTTCACTGTTAGTTGTGCAGAGTGCAGCTCCATGCTGCTCCTGCAGTGTGACGGAGGAAACACACTCGTACACTAGAATGCGTCCTCACCTCCTTCCGGGCCTCCAGGTACGGCGTGGCGTTGACGAGGTCACAGCGCCGGATGCCGCTCCACCGGGTGCGGTAGTCGGTGACGGGCACGGAGGGGTTGATGAACTTATCGTAGACCACGTCCCCCTCGTAGGACACCAGGCTGCAGCGGGCCAGCTGGCTGATGCTCCCCTTCGGGCCCGTGCCCACCATCTCGCAGTCCAGAGCCAGGTACTTGGTGGGGATTCCCGCCGACGTTTGCGCAGCGGCGGGTTTGTGGCTGCACGACGCCGAGGGCCGATGGGCGGCGGCCGCCGGTTTTCTGCTCGCCGGCTTCCCGCGGCAGCCCCCGTTGTTCGCCGTGCCGGGAGGCAGCTGGTGTGTGGACGTCGAGGCCTTGTGGCTGAGGAGCACCGCGCTGGCTGCGGCGCGAGGATGCGGGGAACCCGCGTGTGGCGTAAAGACGCCGTTTTGGCACGGAGGCGGGTCCAGTCTGTGGTTGACCAGGTGGGGACCTTCCGGGAAGCCCTGCTGCTCCAAAGCCGGCTTCCGGTTTGGAAACCCCTTGCCTCGGCCTCGGTTCCCCCTCGGAGGCCTCCGACGTCCAGAGTCATCGCCGTAGCTCAGGTTGAGCGAAATGTTCGACATGGTCGTGGAGGTATAGAGGTCAAAGGTTATGTTTCCTCAAAAGCAGGCAGATTCGCTTACGCTGACCTCAACGCGGCCGTCACCCTCTGTAGTCCCGTTGGTATCAGCTGACAGCAGCTTACGTGTATCATCCTGCAGGAAGAGGAAGAGGAGGAAGAGGAGGAAGAGGAAGAGGTGATCAAACTCTGGCTTCATCTGCAGGACTTTAATGTGTAACTTCTATATTATAACCACAGACATGCAAACTAAAGCAAGAATTTAAGAGAGGCACTTGAACGCATCACCATATCAATTTATCTTAATTTTTTGGGCGGTCGTATAAATGTTATGTTTGACCCAATGAGGGCTCAAGAGGGTTCTCATTACCAAAATGTGTGTTTATAACCAGATACTGTGAAAATACTTCCTACAAGTAAAACACCAACTTAGGTACACGTACGTATCAGCGACATGTATCCTTATAGTGAAGTATGAAAGTATTCAGGTATAATTTATTGTTATTATGCAAACAAAAACAGTGGTGCATGTTCTTGAAGTTGCATCCAGGGGAATGTCAACAGCTACAAGAACTAGTCTCTACAGAAGACTATAACTAAACTACAGAAAACATGGCCGACAGGAACACAGTGAAATGTTCTGTATCCGATGTTTCTGCTTTTATTCTACTGCTGCTTTCTGAATCAGATAGTTTATTTGTTTATCATCATACAGATGCACACACAAGGAATCTGACAAAAGAAAACAATACAAATAATAAAAACAATAAACATGGTGTAAAAATAGATACATATAGTAAACAACAAACAAGTGTGTATTATAAATAGTATTGTGTGTGCTATTAAAAATAAGTAGTAGAAGGTTTTCCTGAGTACTTAAGTATGTGACGTGAAAAACAACATTTGCTTCATCTTCCACATTTCTATGCAAGTTATTTACGAGCTGATGACGCAAAACTATGAACAAACAAGTTAAATAAATAACTAAAGTCTTAAATCAGCTCGTGATTATAAAGAATGCGACTAAAGGTTTTACGACAGTAGCTGTGGTTGACGTTAACCACCCGCTCAACGTTAGCTCGCGGCGTGCTGCCTGCGTTACTATGCCAACTCCGCGGCGAGCGGTTTGCCGGAAATTAACGTTTCTCAACGTGAAAAGCTGCGTTTGCGAACACGAGCCGCTTTGGTGCGTGTCTCACTGTGAGAAACATGTCTGAAAACAACTTGGTGAAACAGGAAAAAAAACAGACCTGCTGCAGCCATTGTGGAGCGCGCGCTATTTCCTGCTCGCCAACTGTCAGTTTCCGGGGTCGTGCTGCCTTCAGGGACAGCGCCAGTAATTGTAATGAGCAGCAATAGTTTATTCTACACGGCTCTGGTTGTAACTTGTATTTATCGCATTATAACTGTCTCACGTTAAAATAAGTTGACTTAATTAATAGTGTCTGTTGATAACTAATAAACATCAAAACATAAATCAATGTGGAGCGATAAGCCAAATTAATAAATATTAAATCAAATAAAAATACCAACCAAAGACAATTACGCTAAAATAATACTCTTCATTTGTTAGAATTGAACTAATGTTTCTCGACCGTAGATATGCTTACTTTAGCTCGGCTACTTCTAACAGTAATTAATTAATTAATTGTAACGTACGAGCTTCCGCTTCCTGTAGTAGGATTTACGGGGAGTACATGAATGCATTCCACACGTGAGCTAATGCTAAACCACAACACGCATTTTCTCCAAAATGAAATTTCTGATTCTGCTCCATAAATACCGACGTTAAGCTCCGCGTGAGTTTGAGCGTTTGTTCCGACCGACGTCGTCTGAACTAGAAACACAACGCAGCGCTAACGAGTCGTATAATGTTGTAAACCCCCGCTTCAGAACGCTCAGCTAGCTTATATGCTATTTTACGTGCTAGCTGAACCCCCAGCAGCGCCCGGAAGTGGAGATGTTTACATGGAGCCTTTCAGCAGAACAACAAAGACAGCTGGCGGAGAGACTCACCACGTTCCTGTCCCCGTACGCCTACCTGTCCGACTCCTATATTATCGTGCGTATCGAGAGGTTATCGATTAACTGACTTTTCTTCCGTTTGCTGCCTTCCATTGGCACGTTGAGATCGTATGCCATCACTTGTTATTGTATGAGATCAACCTTGGTTGTGTAGAATGTCTCCAAGCATGTGCGTTGGTATTTAACTTAAGTGCATTTACACAATCAAAAATAAGATAAGATAATATTGTATTAGTCGCAGTGGGGACATTTACAGGAGTTACAACAGCACAGGGGATATTATTATAAATAAGTAATTCATCCACAATAACTGGCATATTATATATACAGACAGAATAACTATTGTAACTATTATTGCTTAAAGCAAGGTATCAAGGCCAGTGTACAACCAGCCCAACAGTTCTAATGGTTAAACTGGTTGTACTGTGCTGCTCAGAAGAGGAAATAACCTAAAGTCATAAGCATTTAAATGTTATTTTTCTTATAATAAATAAAGTAAAACATAGAACTAAATGTAAAACCCGACTTTGTTGTTTTTATTTGTACCTCTTTATTACATTTAACTTAACCAAAACCATAATAATGAGGAGGATTTTGGGTTATATAATAAAAGAATTTTAAAGACATCACCTTGAGCTCTGGGATATTGTGATGGCCATTTTTCACAATTTTAATTAAAGAAAATGTCAACAGTTGTCTGGTTCCAATAACTAATAGTTCTTTATCCTCAGGTAGATCAGTTCTCTGCAGTTTCCTTGACAGCTGCCACCTTGTCATCCTCCAGGAGTTCTTCTCCAGAGATCACTGGCGCTCGCTGCCCACCAGGTGGCAGTCTGCGCTGCAGGACCTGACGTACCAGCAGGTTGCTGACCTCTTGCTGGATCCCAGGCATGCAGACAGGAGGTATTATGGAAGCCCATTTCTCCCAGGAAAAAAACAAAAAAATTAATTAAAAAAAATTAATTAAAAAAAAGGCCTTTAAAAAAAAATATATTATTTTAATTACATCCACAACTTTTTTTAATTTTTTATTATTACTTTTTCTCAATTTATGCGTTTTCATGGTAATGGTGTGTTGGCTCTATTAAAAAAAAAAAGGTAATACAATTTGTTTTTGTTTTTTGTGTTTTTTTTATGGCAGATAAAGTAATACAAAAAATAAAAATACAAAAAAGCATATTATTATTTTATTTTTTTTAAGTGATTTAAAAAAAAAATTCCACTGGGGGAAATGTGCTTCCATACGGTATGAACTGAGCAGCGTAGGAGTGTGTTTATGCAGCGTGCCAGTGAGGAAGATAACTGGGATAACTGATCGTTACAGATACCCTTCGGCGTGGCCCCTGTCCCTCCTGGCGTTCCGCGCCACCGCTCACGCGCTGGCGTTCCCCAGAGAGTGCCGGCGGCAGCGAGGCGGCGGCGGCTCGGTGAAGCCGGAGGAGTTCCTGGACAACCAGAGTCAGAGTTCGCTGCTGCGACACGTGTTCAGGAAACACGTCAAACCCAAGAAACAGCACGAGATCCGCAAGCTGGGCTCGGTACGGTTTACATTGACCTACATTTAGTTTATACCGACTGTCAGCCACTAGGAAATGATGTATAACACCACAGGAAGTCAGACACGGAGACCCACAGTCAAAGGAAAGGGTAAATTGACCTGTTTCTTCCTCCTCCTCCTCTTCCTCCTCCAGCTGGTGAAGCAGCTTTGTGAGCAGACTGACTGCAACCACGTGGTGGATGTTGGCTCCGGACAGGTAGACAACACCCCAACACACTTCATTACTATATTATTCTGTCAGCCAATATCATAACACGTAATAATAATTAAAAAAACTAAAAACAGCTGTTCAGTGCTGTTTTATCAAACAAACACCAGGAAATAGTTCATTTGTTGGGGACTATTTTCAGCGGCAGATGAATCCACATTCGGCGCTCTAGTGTTTGGGTCTCGTGGCGAATAACACCTAAAACCATCACACGTTCCACTTTGAACCAATAGGGTCACCTGACCCGTTTCCTGTCCTTCGGCCTCGGACTGTCTGTCACTGCCATTGAGGCGGATCACACCCTGGTTGCCACGGCGTCCAAGTTTGACGGAGAGTTGCTGGTGGCCTTGGAGAAGGAAGAGCAGAAAAAGGTCGGTACCTTCTCCTCCTCTTCCTCCTCCTCCTCTTCCTCCTCCTCCTCTTCCTCCTCCTCCTCTTCTTCCTCCTCCTCTTCTTCCTCCTCGGAAGCCGGTTGACATGAATCTTCCTTCCTCCTAGAACTGCTCCTCTCTGGTCCCGGTGTCACCTCCCCGCCACGTGGCCGGTTGGGTGAACCCCAAAGCATCATGGGAGGCCTTCATCCAGCAGCTGAGTGCCGCTCAACGTGTCAACGAAAGTCCCCCGAACCCCTCCGGGCCCAGCAAGAACAGGCCGCGGGGCTCTGAGCAGGTCCAACCTCCCGGGTCTCATGCGGTCCAGACCTCGTCGCGTCCTGGATCCGCAGGATCTGAATCCACGCCATCCTCTCAAAACGGTGTCCGTCAGGAGGGGGAGCGTCCCGAGCGAGACCCGGCGGACTTCGTCCTCACCGGCCTCCACGCCTGCGGCGACCTCAGCGCGACGCTCCTCCGCCACTTTGTCAACTGCCCGCACGTGCGCGGCATCACCTCCGTGGCGTGCTGCTACATGAAGATCACCACCAGGGAAAGCCCCGCCCCTCCGGGTCTGGTGGCGGCCGCACGGCAGCCGGGGGACCGGGACGGCGACCCCTCAGAGTTCGGCTACCCGATGAGCTCCTGGGTGGGGGGGCTGCCGGGCCACGGGCTGTCCTACAAGGCGAGGGAGGGGGCGTGTCACGCCGCGGAGGACTACGTGCGGAGGCTCCGGGAGGGCGGCGCCGCGCTGAGGACGCACTGTTACCGGGCGGCGCTGGAGACCTTCATCGCAGACGTGAGACCGGATCTGCGGAGGGCCGGAATCCAGACCGTGAAGAAAGCCCACTTACTGCCTTTTACTGAGTGAGTTCACACCAGCTCGACAGCTGTGATGGTTCAACTGGTCGTACTGGCAGCAATGCAACATCTTGATGAATGTGTTTTTAATAATTTGACCCAGAATTTTGATGTTTTGAGTCTGTTTGCTCAACAACGCCGGCGTCCCCTCTCAGGTACGCCCGTCTGGGTCTGGCACGGGTCGGCCTGCCCCCCTTGCCCCTGGACCCGGAGCGGGTGGAGGTCCTGTTGCAGCAGCAGGGCCGGGTGGTGGTCTACTTCAGTCTGGCGCTGCTGCTGGCGCCCGCGGTGGAGACGCTGCTGCTGCTGGACCGGATGATCTACCTGCAGGAGAACGGTGAGCCACCGGACCGATGCCGCTCACCAGCACCTCGATGAAGCTGAAGCCTTCTCTCTCTCTCTCTCTCTCTCTCTCTTCTTCCCCCCCCCCCCCCCCCAGGTGTGCACAGCCAGCTGCTTCCTCTCTTCCATCCCGACTTCTCTCCTAGGAACTTTGTGCTGGTCGCCCTGAAGCCCGACTCCTGCCGTCGCTCTTCGGGGCAGAACGTCCTTCTTCTTGGAGAATGAACTCAACAGCTGTTTACACAACACGTCTTGATTTCAGGTTTTTAAAACTACAAACACACTAAATATGAGGTGGGCGTCGCCGTGATGACGTCATCAAACAGGCCTTTGGTAGAAGCAGCTCGGTTCCTCTTCCGTTAACTTGATGATTCTTGAGGACCAAAGATTTAGTTTTTTTAATTACATTTCATTTATCTGAGGCTTTTATCCAAAGTGACTTACATGATATACAGTAGACCGTAGACACAACAATGAGGGTTAAGTGTCTTGCTCAAGGACACAACAACATGGACTACCAGAGCCTGGGATCGAACCACCGACCCTCTGATTGAAAGTCAGACCTGCTAACCACTGAGCCACAGAAATGTTTGATTCTGGGATTGTGTGTTGGAATTAAAACACAAATACTGAATGTTCCTGCTGATCTCTTTCGGTTTCGCTGCACCTGGTTTTACTTTGTCCTGCTGTGCTACACAGCTTTGATCTTTCTGTCAATAAACATTCATCCCATGAACTCTGAGATCGCTTTCATCTTTAAAGTCACAGCACTGTCTTTGAAAAGGCAGCGTTCCAATACGCGTAATAAAACACTGCTTATTAAACCAGTCACATACTTAATATGTCCTAAAACATATTGTGCCAAAAACACCAGGATGTCCTGTTGCATCTGGTTGCATTTTGCAGTTTGCAAACCAGCCTGCTGTTCTTACCCACAATCCTTTGCACAGCAGAAATATGAGCAAGAGGGCTGAAAGTACAAGGTGCAATGTTCTGGACAGTAAGCAGCTGCTGTATGTACCAATATAAAAGAGTAAAGCGAGTTATTGGCTCGGCCTGAAATCAGCTGATCTGTTTACGGTAAAACAACGTGAAGTCTTTTGTTTACGGAAACCGGACACAGTTCTCTTTAAACATGTTGGCACTTTATTTGTAAGTCCTTCCCCCAGAAGTCTTCATGGTGCCAGCCTTTGTGCAGCGAACGCCCCCTCAAGGTTACACAAACACACAATCACAACCAGATGTGGATCTGCTGCTGCTCTGGGACCAGTTTGGTCTCGTTTAGTGTGGAGCACCTTATTGGTGTGAGCCCGGAGCGGCGGTCCTACATCAGCTCGTTTGTAGAGACTCCATTCGTGGACTCCTGCTCCTCCTACCAGAGTCTCAAACCCCTCCAACCCCCCAAAGCTCTGTGGACACACACAGGACGGCTGTGGAGACCCTCCAGAGCCATGAAGCGCTTGTTGTTGGTGGTTCAGGTCTTGCTACTGTCCCTTCAGCAGGCACACAGCAGGGCTAACTGCAAGCCGGTGGCCTCCAGCTTCTGCCAGGGCTTAGGATACAGCTCGACCCCCCATCCGACCGGAGCGCCGGGCTTCATCCTGCAGCAGGTCGCTCAGATCGTGGAGACCGGCTGCTCGCCCAAGGTGGCCACGCTCATGTGCCGGGTGGCCGTGCCCGAGTGCGGCTCGGAGGAGAGCAGCCAGATGAGGCCGTGCAGGGCGCTCTGCGAGAAGGTCAAGGCCGACTGCGACCCCGTCCTCAAGGTCAAGAGGCTGAGCTGGCCCACGAGGCTCCGGTGTGACGCGCTGCCGGCGGCCAGCTGCGTGCAGGTGGGTGTGGCGCCGATGAGGTCATCGACCATTTCATTGGTTGATTTTGGCTCCCGACAGAACTTTGTTTTAGTTCTGCTGCAACTCATCGAGAGTCGGAAGACGTTGATTCTGAATCTGTATTCCCAACTTCTGATTAAAAAAGAAGAAGAATATTATTAAGTATTCCTTTACCAACTTCTGCATTCTTATAAATTAAACTAAATACTGTAACAGAATTTAAAATATGTTGACAATATATTGCTTATATATATACATACATAACACTCTGAGGTCATCAGGAGTACTTTTACGTTTGATTCTTTAATAAAATGTTGATGCTAATTGAGTCCGATTTTGAATGCAGGACTTTTACTTAGTAAACAGAGCTCCTGAAGTGACGCCATCCCTTGTGTCCTCTCAGGGTCAAGAGGTCAGCGCCCCTCCCCCGGCTCCTCCCCCGCCTCCGGCATCGTGCCAGGCCATCAGCGTCCCTCTCTGCAGGGACCTCCTCTACAGCGACACCGCCATGCCCAACGTGCTGGGCCACGCCACCCAGGAGGAGGCGGGGGCGGCGCTGCAGACGTACTCGCCGCTCATACAAGTCGGGTGCTCCGCCCAGCTGAAGCCCTTCCTGTGCTCCGTCTTCACCCCCAAGTGTGTGTCTGGGGCAGTGAGGCCTCCCTGCAGGGCGCTGTGCGAGCAGGCAAGGGCCGGCTGCGAATCCCTGATGAACAAGTTCGGCCTCCAGTGGCCGGAAACCCTCGGCTGTGACGCGTTTACCACGGAGTCCTGTGAAGACGTGGGTCTGCTCTTGTTACACGATGTCGTAGAACAGCTTTTAATAATAATACATATATTCGAGCACAAAGCCACAATTTAAAAACCAGGAATATTAGCAAAAAAGAAAAATGGCACCTGAGGCAGCCAACGGGCCGCAGAGCGAATGTAAGAAGTAGACGAAGTCATGGAGAAGCCTCCCTCGTTGGTGGGCTACAGCCTCGAGTTCGTCATTTTGTTCGTCACCATCTTGGTTTTTGTCCGTTGCAATCTTGTTTTTTAGCTGTCGCCATCTTGTTTTATTGCAACCAGGGAACAGGAAGTGACCGACTGAGGAGGAGTGGCTTAGAGACGCCTCTGGTGTCGACCTGTCAATCACCTTGTAGCCCCGCCCTAAAGCATCCCCTGCTTAATGGTCTGTTTGACTCTAAATGAGCATAATTTACTAAATGAACATCATGCTGTATTGAAGAAGACTTGAAACTAGAGATTGAGACATAAACTCATGTTTACAATGTTTACTGAGGGAATACATCGAGTGAGAAGTAGAGTCATTTTCTCATAGACTTTAGGGGGCGGGCTTACTGTGATTGACAGGTTGCTGCCGCTACCAGAGCTGCATACAGCGTCTCTACCTTCAAATATA
Source organism: Cottus gobio (assembly GCA_023566465.1). NCBI lineage: Eukaryota > Metazoa > Chordata > Actinopteri > Perciformes > Cottidae > Cottus > Cottus gobio. The sequence continues at coordinate 27,596,141 of CM042221.1, forward strand.
ACGTTCGTTCATCGGGTGCAAAAAAGCAAAGATCGTCCAAAATGTCCAGAAACCAATGAGTGATGCCAAGATGACGACGCCCACTTCTCCCATAGAGTCTATGGGCTCAATCGGCTCCTCTCGTGCAACATTATGACAAAATAACTTAAAACCATCGTTGCCAAAATGGCACCACAGCAGCAAACGATGTTCAGGATTCAGGTCTCTGTGTTTCAGGCTCCCGGGTTGGGGTTCCCCCAAACATCCACGGCATCGTGCCAGGCCATCAGCGTCCCTCTCTGCAGAGACCTCCCCTACAGCGACACCGTCCTGCCCAACGTCCTGGGCCACGCCACCCAGGAGGCGGCGGGGGCGGCGCTGTCCCAGTTTGCACCGCTCGTGAGACTGGGGTGCTCCACCCACATGAAGCCCTTCCTGTGCTCCGTCTACACCCCCGAGTGTGTGCAGGCAGCCCCTCGGCCTCCCTGCAGAACGCTGTGCGAGCGAGCGCGATCCGACTGTCAACCCCTGATGGACAAGTTCAGCTTCCGGTGGCCGGAGTCCTTGAAGTGTGAAGCGTTTACCACGGAGTCCTGTGGACACGTGAGTCTGCTGTCAGGTGTTTACAGGGTGCTGTTGTATCCTTACGCCAGGGGGTCCTCACTCCTCTGATTGTTGAGACATTTACAATTAGTTAGCTTAGTTCGCCCCATGTGCTTCAGCAAAGTCACACATAATTAAAGGGTTTAAGAATTTTACCCAAAAAGTTAGTAAAATCAAACTCGACTGACACAAACAGGACAATAAAGTTCAAGTTAAGAGAAGTAATGACGGTTGTGTAATGTGATGCAATGCTAATGTCACACTAGCAATAATGTAAATTATACTTAGAGCCGAATGCAAAAGTCAACATTTCCTGTTCCATGATCTCTCAGACCGATCTCATATTTTCGTTAATGTAGAAATAAAGTTACACACATTGTGCAGTTACAGTCTTTCACCAAAGGGGTTGCCACAGTGAAAAGCCAGAGAAAGGCCCCACAATCCTTTGAGACCCGGTGTCTTCTTGCAGTACGGAGTCGGCAGCAGCGGAGGGATCTGCGAGCCGATCACCATTCCCATGTGCCAGGGCCTGTCCTACAACCAGACCATGTTCCCCAATCTGGGGCACGCGAGTCAAAGGGAAGCGGTGGCGAAGATGTCCTTTTTCGCGATGGCGCAAACCATGTGCACGGTGGACATCCGCCTGTTCGTGTGCGCGGCGTACGCCCCCCCGTGTGCGGCGGGCGAGGTGCAGCGGCCATGCAGGTCTTTCTGTGAGAGGGCCAAGCGCGGCTGCGAGGGGTTCATGGCCAGCTTTGATGTTTCCTGGCCGGCGGAGCTGAAGTGTGACTCGTTCCCAGAGGACAACTGTGTCTCAGTGAGTGGTGGAAAAGAAGCTGAGGACGCTCCATAAAGTGGTCAGACTCCTCTGCTTATCTTTCTTGACATGAAATCCTTTTCTGTCTCTTTCACAGGAAGACCGCCGGCCTGATGTGAGTGTTTATGACCATTCTCATTTTAATTTCCTGTAACCAGCAGCATGAAAGCATGGTGGAATTATCAAGCTAGCTAGCTGGCTAACTAGCTAGTCGCTAAATGTTGAAATTGTGTAAGTTAACGCTTCATCCACCCGCTTGTGTCACAGAGTATGAAAAGCACATTGCTGTCAACATATAAGTGATTACTTTGTTGGCTCATTTTCTGTAACCAGTAGCATGAAAGCATGGTTGAATTATCAAGCTAGCTAACTAGCTAGTTAAATCAGCTAAATAAGTACAAATGAACAACCTAACGCTTCATCCAACACTCTCCTCACAGCGTAGGAAAACACTTTTCTGGAGCCAGATCTCGACTTTGTTCATCTTATTTTCTGTAACCAGTGTAGCATGAGAGCATGGAGGGATTAGCACGCTAAGCTAAGTGAGCTAACTGAGTGAGATTTAACTTCATACGTACAAACAACCATACAAAGAAAGCTCACTAAGCTACATCCATCGTCAGCTGGATTCTCCATCTGACTTTATTTGGCCCTCGTTTCCAACAGACGTTGAATGCTGAAGGACTTCTGGCCAAGCTGATCGCCGGAGGCTACTCTGTTCGTGGCAAAAGTCAGTTTATTATTCCACTAATTTTAACAACAGGATCTAATCACATGAATGAGGATTTCTATTTGTATTTACCCTCTCAAATTCAGCGCTGAGTCTGAAGACAGCCCGCCTGCTTTTGACTCTCATGGACGTATCCTTTGACACTTCACTGCTTCGTGTTTAGTTTTCACACCAGGAAGTGGACAACGTGTCTCGGTGAAAGCTACCAAACTGGTCCTGAATCCACTGGATGAATACTGGATCTTTGATTCTTCTGTTGGCTGTGACAGAAGCTGCGAGGTGTTGAGGGCTTTCAGGTCACCGTTACCTCTTTAACCAGCTCTTTCAGGCGGACAAGACCAGAGACCTGGATGTGGTGGAGGTCTTCAAACTGGAGCACCATGTGGCTGTTCTCCGGAGGGAGTATGTGGAGAGCTACGAGGGGAGGAACCCACCCTCCGTCACCCGAACCCAGATGAAGAAGGCTCTGTCTCTCCGAGGTGATACGCCATGTTCTCTGTCGGCAGCCCAAGTTTCCTCCACGTTATTTCAGGAGGCGTCGACCGACTGAGCGGTTCAGTCGCCCTCGTTTCATCTGCGGATGTTTGCTTTTCATCCGTTATTGTCGCAGAATTCCATTTAGAGGAGGAAACCTTCAGAGTTCTGTGGGACGAGAACCGGTCAGCGAGCGGAATCGACTACGACGAGTTTGTGGCCGTCCTGACGAAACTTCAGATCCTCAGAGGTAATAATCCATCAATCTATCCATCAATCCATCTATCCATCTATCCATCAATCCATATATCCATCCATCCATATATCCATCCATCCATATATCCATCAATCCATATATCCATCCATCCATATATCCATATATCCATCCATCCATCAATACATCCATCATCCATATATCCATCCATCCATCAATACATCCATCATCCATCAATCCATCCATGTATCCATCCATCCATCATTAGATCCATCAATTCATCCATCCATCCATATATTCATCATCCATATATCCATCCATCCATCATTAGATCCATCCATCCATATATCCATCCATATATCCATCCATCCATCTATCCACCCATCCATATATACATCTATCATCCATCCGTCCATCCATCTATATATCCATCCATCTATCCATCCATCTACTTCTCTATCTATCATCTTTTATTAAACCTAACTAAGTTGTTTATTAAAAGTTTGTATTTTATTTATAAAATATATTAAGACATCATACAAACTGTTGTGTGAGGATACGTTGCATAAACAGTAAATGCATTAAAGTTATGTATCAATAATAATGATCATAAATCACAACTAATCAACAATGATAACATACATTATTCTGCAAATGGACGTTTGCACTGTTATTCTGACGCAAAGTATTTGTACACTGTGGTATTGTTACTTTGACCAAATGAAGTACTCTCCCAGATAAACCTAAAAACTACAGTTTTAAGTGGCTCTGATGAACTTCATGATTGTACTGTTTAGTTTCTCTTCATTCAAACATGATGCATTATTTCACGGCTGTATATTAAGTTCTCTTTCTGCATACTTAACTGTCTAAACGCGTCAGAGCGTTTCCAGGCTCACCGGCTGAGTCTGCCCTGCGACTGCTCGGTCGCCAGCTTCTCCTTCAAGCAGGTGAGTTCAACCTGTAATGCAGAATATCACCTGTACGCCAACACACAAGTAGTGGGTACAAGTACACGATAGTATCACGTAACTACTGAAAAGAAATAGTCTGCCATCAAGAGATATTATAGAAATTATACATAAGGACTTTGACATACTTATACTTCAGTATTTCTATTTTCTTCTACTTTATACTTGTACTACAATCTCAAAGGTAAATATTGTACTTTTTACTAGTTATTTGACACTTTGAGTTACTTTTTACATTAAAACAAAAGATGATATTATGCAGTACAATACTTCTAATCTACCCAGTAGTACACAAAGTATTTGAAACTGGCTCCAGATTGAAGTACTATGACCTCTCGCATGTATTTGTTAGTTTAAAAACTTTTCCAGTCATACTTTGAGGATTCAAACACATTTAAAGTGTCTTACCTATTTATTCCCACAGTTCATTGTGTTTTTTCTCTTTTCAGTTCATGAAATCAGCGATAATCTGAAGAACCAACCGGAGAAGAGAAGTTAGGAGTGAATGTCTTCAGAGCTGTAAGGACCAGATCCTTATATGGGCATTCCTATATCATTCCTAAAGTTCAGGAACTTTCATCATCGACGTCTGAAGTTTATATTTAGTCAGTTTCATATTTGACTTAAGTTGTTTCTTCTCACGTACATTCAATCCATTCTGTGATGAAATGATCATTAAGCTTTTGTTTTATTATTCTTCAACCAAAGCGGCAAGATTAAACTACCTTTTGATTACAGGGGTCATACGTCATGGAAAACCTGGAAAAGTCATGGAAGTTTAAAATGGTTATTTCCAGGCCTGGAAAAGTCCTTTAAAAAAAAAATAAAACCCCAAAGTTTAGTAAAAGTCATGTAAATGTGTTATATTCATGTGTTCATGTGGTTCATTTACGCTGAGTTTGAAATAATGAATATGCTTTTAAAAGAAAGACTCAAAATATAAGCAGGCATACGCTGAGTATATCTATAAATGTTTATTCTTTTAATCAAACTATTGTCTCATTCATTTGTGTCCTTTAAGGAATACTGTATGCTTTGGAATCCTCATTGTTAGTTTAAATACTACATTGTATCACTTTTTCATGGACACACCCAGATTTCACTAAATGTTTGGTCATGGGAATTTGGTTTAAAGTCCTGGAAAAGTTATGGAAAAGTCCTGGAAAACCATTGGTCAACATGTGTATGAACCCTGTAGTTGGAGCATCAAAGTGAAATGAAATCTAGTTCAAAGGAAATGTAACGTGTGTAGGCAGCAGGTTTTGTGTCCAAACAGTTTCATGTCTGGTGAGCGGAACATTATTTACATTTTAATCTCGTTCAGATTTATTTATTTACTATTTTGATTCTGGGCCATAAACAGAAAGTTATTGTGTTTTTCAGACAGTTACAAGAAAAATAGTTTCCTATCAACCTATTTTTATAAACAAATTTATAAAATAAGGAAAATAAACAAAGAATATTTAATGCTCTTAAATATAATTTAGTACTGTTCAACAGTTTTAGACACTTAAATTATTAAGATGTGATAATTAAATCTGTAAGTTAAAACAGAAATATCCCAATATTTGTTTCTGTTCACAAATGTAACGTGTAATTCTTTAAGTCTAATACTAATATCTAACAACAAGTATTGGCGTGGACAATACTCACACCGCAGGTTGTACACGTCCAGGTTTAAATCTTTCTAGATACAAACTAATAGAGTACAAATATTAAAACTATTAAAAACAGGAGCCAGTTTGAGGTGAACATGTTTATTGGGTTCTCACATGCTGGCACAGAGGTTATTAGTCGTGTCAGTTACGATGTACATTAACGTTCACAGTGAAATGGAATGTGACATTTAAATCCGTTTTTACAACAATGGTTTAGTAATAAAAAAAAACACACATTGGAAGTATACATGCGGTTAATCGATTTAAAGGGCCGGCGTGTCCCCTCTGATTGGTCCAGTCCTCTTCATATGCTCATGGTGACCTGGATGAACTGGAGACAGACGTTAATGTACGACATCCACAGCAGGCGTGTCCAGCTGATGAACACAGCTGTGTAACCGCTTTGTTCTCCTCCACTCTCTTTAGCTGCTACATGTTAAAACTACTTCTGCTTTGTTCACGTTGTGGAAGTCCCACAAACCTTTAAATCTAGAATCCGCTCGATGCGTTAGGAGTGAGCGCAGCATCAGCTTCATGCGTCTGTAAAGTCTCACAGCCTTTCTAAAGACAATGGGTGCATTGTTTAGAAGCTGGCTGCACATCTGTGACCTACACTGTTTACTAGTCGTGACCTCTTAACACAACATGAACCGCCAGCTTGTGATGCTGGACCTCAGGCTTCAGGCAAGCAACCGTCCACCTGTGCAGGTGTGACGGACAGGTGGGCTCGACAGCAGGAGAGACGGGGAAGCTTTAGACTTACGTCGTCGTAGTGAAAGGAAGCCGTTCCAGTTCGGCTCGTGTCTCTTTGTTGGAATTGAGCTGAAAGATCAAAGACAATGCTTCATTGTTCAGAACTGAGCCTTTGTTCACTGACCAGACGTTGGTGTTGTTATTCAAACGCTCTCAGATCTCATGCAGGTTCATTCTCCTCACCAGTCAGGGCCCGGAGTTTGGTGCAGCAGCCCACGAACTCGTCGAACCCGATTCTGCCGTTGAAGCTGTGGCGCTTCATGATGATGCCCATGGCCTGAGGGCTCAGATTGAAACCTGCACGGAGCAGAGGAAGAACTGAAATGTGCTTTTACTCTGAAACGCTGACGGCCGTACGGACTAAAGCAAAACGCTGCAGGTTAAAAACCCTTCCTGCACTGGTCAATTTAGAGATGAAGGTTTACTTTGCTTCTTTCAGACAAGTGGACAAAAAGTATCTGAGTTAAAGGGCCAGTACCCATGGTATCAGACTTAAAGGGCCAGTACCCATGAAGGTATCAGACTTAAAGGGCCAGTACCCATGAAGGTATCAGACTTGAAGGGCCAGTACCCATGGTATCAGACTTAAAGGGCCAGTACCCATGGTATCAGACTTAAAGGACCAGTACCCATGGTATCAGACTTAAAGGGCCAGTACCCATGGTATCAGACTTAAAGGGCCAGTACCCACGGTATCAGACTTAAAGGGCCAGTACCCATGAAGGTATCAGACTTAAAGGGCCAGTACCCATGGTATCAGACTTAAAGGGCCAGTACCCATGAAGGTATCAGACTTAAAGGGCCAGTACCCATGGTATCAGACTTAAAGGGCCAGTACCCATGAAGGTATCAGACTAAAAGGGCCAGTACCCATGGTATCAGACTTAAAGGGCCAGTACCCATGAAGGTATCAGACTTAAAGGGCCAGTACCCATGAAGGTATCAGACTTAAAGGGCCAGTACCCATGGAGGTATCAGACTTAAAGGGCCAGTACCCATGGTATCAGACTTAAAGGGCCAGTACCCATGAAGGTATCAGACTTAAAGGGCCAGTACCCATGGTATCAGACTTAAAGGGCCAGTACCCATGGAGGTATCAGACTTAAAGGGCCAGTACCCATGGAGCTCAAGGCGTGCTGCAGCTCCATGCCCTCCACCGTCCCGCTGCGGTCCCGGTCGTAGGACATGAAGGTGGACTTCCAGCCGTTCAGGGCCTGCCACAGCTCCTTGAACTCGTTGAAGCCCATGCTGTTGGTATGGTCCCTCTGAGGCGACACCGTCAAGGACACAACTTGACACAAACCCAACTCAACACAACACAAGTAGTGTTAAATAAATTAAATGTAATTTACTGATTTGTACAGGATGAAATGTGACTTAAGCTTATTTATTTCTATTGTGAGCTGCATGGTGCAATAACGTCATCAAAGGTTCAGCTAACGTAAAGATGCACACTTGTTTCTTTAAGAGTACTTTGTTACTTGTGACAGTCACTATGGTGAGTATAAGCTCAGCTTTAGTGAGCCAGCGTGCTCATTCATGTCATGACTTCCTGCAGGATACGTCCAGCATGCTGACCATCAGTCTGCAGGTCTCCATGCTGAAGGCTGTGAACGAGAAACAGAAATCATAAAAACACTGTCACCTGTCACACGTTGCTTTATGGCTAAATAATGAGTGGCTGATTACTCATGAGTGGTGGCTAATGGTGGCTAACAGGTGGCTAACAGGCAGCTAACAGGTGGCTAACAGGCAGCTAACAGACAGCTTACAGGTGGATAACAGGTGAATAACAGGCGGCTAACAGGTGGCTAACAGGCGACTAACAGGTGAATAACAGGTGGCTAACAGGTGGCTAACAGGCGACTAACAGGTGAATAACAGGTGGCTAACAGGTGGCTAACAGGCGACTAACAGGTGAATAACAGGTGGCTAACAGGTGGCTAACAGGCGACTAACAGGTGAATAACAGGTGGCTAACAGGTGGCTAACAGCCTGGCGCTCTTACGTTGGTACGTTCCCGAGATGCCGGACTGCGTGAGGCAGCGCTGCAGCTCGTCAGGTGAGATCTGTCCATCCTGTCCCATGTTCAAGAACACAAGAGGTACAGTTAGACAACAGCAGTCTGCACCACGAGAGAAGATGGGAAGCATGGGCGGGGGGGGGGTTACCTGTCCAGCTACAGCTGAAAAGTATCCGTACAGAGGGTCCTGCTGCAGAGAGAGACAGAGAGAGAGACAGAGAGAGAGAGACATCATAGTCTGCAACATAGTTGGGTGGAGAGTTTACTCCACTACGTTTATCTGACAGCTCGTGAAGCTAAATTAACTTTATATTTTAATAAAGAGCCACTAGAATATGATGCATCACTGTTGATTAGTTAGAGTTAAAACAAATACAACAGAAACATTATATTTAGTAGTAAAACACAGACTGGAATCATTTTACTGATCGACCAATACTTTTAAAGTACATTTAGGGAATAATATCCATTTACTTTTACTGAAGGGTTTGAATGCATACTTAGAAGTACATTTATATACTTCCACTTCAGTGAGGTGTTACAATGCAGGACTTTAACTTGCAGTGAGGTTTTTCACAGAGTCGTATTTCTACTTTCACTCCATCACTTCCCCTTAGTTAACGTGATTGTAACGTGTTCTTGTTGAGCAACATGTGATCCTTGAACTGATCTCAGACCTGTTGAGAGTCACATTATCAGCAATAAACTCTCCGTCACTCGTAGATAATCAATACAAATGTGATACAGAGTCCACCTGCCGCCACGCAGAGGACTCTATGGTAGTGTTGTTCCCTAGGGAGAGAAGCCACACCCACCCGACAGACACACACACACACATACATACACAGTCACACACACACTCCCTACAGACACACACACCCTTCCTACAGACACACACACATACATACATACACAGTCACACACACACTCCCTACAGAAACACACACCCTTCCTACAGACACACATGCACACTTCCTACAGACACACACACACCATTCCCCACACACACATATACACATATATACACTTCCTACAGACACAGACACACCATTCCCCACACATACACACCATTCCCCCCCCACACACACCATTCTCACAGACACACACACCCTTCCTATAGGGTATAGATTGCCTCAACTTTAAAGTAATGAACACATTAATGCATTGATAACTACAGTACAATAATACATATATATTATGAATTTGGTCATTCTGCATAACGAGTACCTTTTAAAAACTTGTTCTACTTCAGGAATATTTTGATGCTAATACTTGTACTTGAATGCAGGATTAAGCTTACATTATATATTGATTACACACAACACAGTATTTCTACACTGCAGTAATGATACTTTTACTACAGTAATGAGAGCACAGAGCCTCTGGTGGGCCGACAGGAACCCGGCCACCTTTAACTCGTGCAATCCCTTTACGAGCCATCGCAACCCCTTTAAACACGGTATACACCTGCAGGTGCGAGTTCTAAACCCCTGATGACAGATATGGAGACCCACTTCCGCATTCTTCAGACAGGGTGTCTGTCCCGGGACGGGGGTCGTGTTCGCCTGCAAACCGATATTTCATGACATGTTAACGCTTTCTTACCGCGACTCCGCCGGGGGCAGCGCCGTATCCGGGAAAGGCCATCTCTAAATGCACGAGACACCGGAGACCCGAGCGGTACAATGTAGCGTGATGTAGCGCGGCGTGCGCGTCTTCAACTCCAGAGGGGCGTGTCTGCACACGGAGCCGAAACTAAACAAACAAAAAAACAGAAAGATGAGATGATAATCCTTCTTCTTTTTTTTAATTAGCCTGAAACAACGAGGCGGGTCCAGATGTAAATATAACCCCCGGGGTGAGGCGACTAGACTACGGGAGGAAAAAGCCAGGAAAGCCTTCTCCGGATGGCTGTTAAATGTCCCGTTTCCTTTACTGCGTTCTGATTGGCAGCGAGTGACCTCGTGACCTCCGCTCGACCAATGGGATCACAGCTGGCTCCTAAAGCTTTTTACGATAATGAAAAACAATGAAGTGGAATGAAAACTGATCCGTAAAAGACGTAAAAGTACTAATACCATGCGTTGAAAATACTCTGTTACAAGTATTTAAAATGTTACTGCTCTTTAAATGTAATCTGGAAAAGTACAAAAAAATGTCCCCTGTGACTATTCTATTATAAATTAGATTATAAGTAAAATGTGTTACTGGTTAAGGTGGTGTTCCTTTATATCTATTTACAAATTATTATTTTGTTTGTAAACATTGTGAAAATAGGGACAACTTCACAATGTTTGTGTAGTCCAAACCTCAACATTATTACTAATATATTAACATTATTAAGAGTATTACTCATACATTATCATTATCAACATTATTACTAGAATATTGACTCTATGATGAAAAACATTTATCAAAATAGTTTCCAATTTATTTTCTGTTTCAAATGTTTTGTCTGCAAAAGTCCAAAGAAACTAAAACTACAATGTTTCCCTCTGATAGTAGCATGAAAATTACCTCCACTTGTGTAATTAATGTACGTAGGTGCAGTAAGTCAATGCACTTTGCGTCCTTTCCACCACTTCATTAGGTACACCTCTCTCCGTGAGGGTTGAGGACGAGCAGCCACATCAGTTTGTGCTGCTCGTCTTCTTCTGTTGCTTTGGGACTTTGCATGTTTTGGGATGATGTATGTTCCTGCTTGTCTGAGAGGAACCAGTTTGATTTCACGTTTCATGTGATGGGTCGAGGGCGGATGGCACAGTTCCACATTGCTGCAGTCTAAACCATCAATTATCATAACTTACCTTCAGCAGGATCTTGTTGGTGCGGTGGCCTCCAGTCATCCTGCACCTCTAATCTATAAACTGAAAGATATATCATAAAATAATTATACATCATTAATCTGTAATGTAGTGTTGCTCTACAGAACCAATACCAAGTGTGTTTGCTTCAAGTGGAGGAGCTTGGTGGTGGAGGTCTGGGTTGAAGACATTGTAAGTACCTATGAATTATGATGCTAATCGTACCACTAATGCAATTAATTCTACACTGTCTTACCTTTTGCCGATCACAGTTAGTGGGATTCAGCAACACGTGCAAACGTGTCCTCTCTAACAGAGATGAGCCCCGAGAAACTGGTCTGTGTGTATACACTGTAAACAGCTTTTTGTATGTGTTTGTATTTTATTTTAGATTTACAACATCATTATTGTTGTGTAGGTGTGTCTTTGACATGGTGTGTATCTTTCTTTCTTTTTTTAAATAAAGCCAACTGTCATTAGTATGGAAGCCCGTTTCCGCCACTGGGATAAAAAAAATAGATCCTGTAAGTCATAATTATGAGATACTATCTCATAATTATGACTTGACTATCTCATAATTATGAGATGCTAAGTCATAATAATGAGATACTATCTCATAATTATGAGATAGTATCTCATTATTATGACTTAGTTAGTATGACTTTTTATCCCAGTGACGGAAACGGGCTTCCATACATTAGAGTTACAATAAAAAACAAAACAATAAAAATAATTGTTACTATGACAAAAAATGGAAATATAATAAAATGACATAACATTATATAACATAATATAATATAATATAATACAATACAAAACAATATAATGTAATATAATATAATGTAATTGAATGTAATATAACATAATAGTGGACTGCAACTACCAGCATGCATCGCTTCTGTTCTACCGCCAACCCCGTGGCTGACGTCATAACGTCGCGCAGAAGATGGCGGCCTCGAGCGCAGTGAAAACCAAACAGACGCTTAGGAGACCGGTTCTGTGCTAGCATCCCGGACCGGGACCCGAACCCCCAACATGTCGGAGTCCTCAGACCCGCAGAGCGCTCAGCAGCGGCTGCTGCGCCTGAAGGAGCTCACGGAGTTCACGGAGGAGGCCCGGAAGCAGCTCGGCGCCATGTTTGAAGCGCTGGGGTGGTCGATGGACTACGAGCTCAACCGGGTAAATACATGTTTATATAGATATTATATTTATTATATTTATATATTAGGACTACGAGCTCAACCGGGTAAATACATGTTTATATAGATATTATATTTATTATATTTATATATTAGGACTACGAGCTCAACCGGGTAAATACATGTTTATATAGATATTATATTTATTATATTTATATATTAGGACTACGAGCTCAACCGGGTAAATACATGTTTATATAGATATTATATTTATTATATTTATATATTAGGACTACGAGCTCAACCGGGTAAATACATGTTTATATAGATATTATATTTATTATATTTATATATTAGAACTACGAGCTCAACCGGGTAAATACATGTTTATATAGATATTATATTTATTATATTTATATATTAGGACTACGAGCTCAACCGGGTAAATACATGTTTATATAGATATTATATTTATTATATTTATATATTAGGACTACGAGCTCAACCGGGTAAATACATGTTTATATAGATATTATATTTATATATAAGGACTACGAGCTCAACCGGGTAAATACATGTTAATATAGATATTATATTTATTATATTTATATATTAGGACTACGAGCTCAACCGGGTAAATACATGTTTATATAGATATATTTATTATATTTATATATAAGGACTACGAGTAGTCGGGTAAATAATGTTTATTTTTATATATATATATATATATATATATATATATATATATATAATAATAATAATAATGTTTATTTATATATATATATAATCTACAAGGACTTCAATTCATTTCCAGTAATGTTGAATAAAAACAGGGAGCCAGGATTTGAGGTTTAATGTCGTCTGAAAGTAAAATATAAACATGTTGTTTCTCTCTGGTCGTTTATCAGGATGCGATGGAGCAGTGTCCCTACGACGCCAACCACCGAGTCCCAGTGACGAGCATGGAGAGACACAAGGCCTCCTGCAGCCTCCGGAAGATGGGCTACTCTGCCGAGGAGGAGGTCTCTCACACACACACACACACACACACACACACACACACACACACACACACACACACCATTAAGAGAGCAATAAAACAGGCGCCGTGGCTCTTTGCAGGCGGAGATGTTGGACCCTTCTGTGTGTTACAAGGACGGCAGCGTCAGGAGCTTCACGATGGGTGAGTCCCTCCTCAGGCCCGTTGTCTTCAAATCCCAGTTCAAGGTCATCGAGGTCGTCATCTCGTTTCATTTCCTTCATGCAGACAAATCCACGCAGCACCAGGTGATCCTGCAGGCGAGGTCTGCTGCGCCGCTGATGAGGATGGAGGGAGTCTTCTGGCAAGGTGTGTGTGTGTGTGTGTGTGTGTGTGTGTGTGTGTGTGTGTGTGTGTGTGTGTGTGTGTGTGTGTGTGTGTGTGTGTGTGTGTGTGTGTGTGTGTGTGTGTGTGTGTGTGTGTGTGTGTGTGTGTGTGTGTGTGTGTGTGTGTGTGTGTGTGTGTGTGTGTGTGTGTGTGTGTGTGTGTGTGTGTGTGTGTGTGTGTGTGTGTGTGTGTGTGTGTGTGTGTGTGTGTGTGGTCTCAGCCACTAGATGTCACTGGAGAGTTGTTTAGTTCTGATCATCACTCAGCTAGTTGGTTGTTCTCATGCCCACAGATATTATCGCTTAAAAATAATACAAATAATATGTAGCTTCTTTCTCTAAACATGTAACTGCAGAAAAAAACAGCTCTGGTGGCTGATTATTGATATAATGTATCAATATAATTGTGACGATCAGACGGATACACAGACAGACAGAGTTGTGGAATAATAAAAGTTATGGAATAATTGTCATTGAATGAACATAATATAATTCCTCCCCCTCCCCCCCACCAGGTCAGTACTCCGGCCAGCCGGTCGACGTGCCTCAGAACCACAAGCGCGCCGTGTGCGACCTCACCGTGGCCGACCGCTTGGCTCTGTACGACCACGTGGTTGGCGTCCTCGGCCAACGGGGGGAGGCGGCCTCCTGCAGCAACGAGGACCTCTACGTGGACCTGGTGTCCAAACTCCAGAAGGGTGAAGAAACACATGAAACACCTCCGTGTGCTCGAGTGTTCCTCCTCTCCCTCGGCTTTCACACGCGTTTGTGTGTTTGTGTGTTTGTGTAGACGAAGACCAGAACGAGCCAAAGACTCACCTGGAGCTGATGGCGGAGATGCGGGACTACAAGAGGCGGCGGCAGTCTTACCGAGCCAAGAACGTCCACATCACCAAGAAGTCCTACACTGAGGTACTGCTCATTTACCCAGAATCCCCGGAGTCATGTGGCCTCCTGCAGCAATGACTCAAAGTGCTTTTAGATGTTTTATAACAAACACAATGAAAGTAAAATAACTTTCAAACCAAAACATTGTATCGTTATTATTTACTCTATAAACTGAAACATTGTTTGATAAAAATATTTCTTTCTGCTTAAATGATGATGAAGAAACCAATTGATTGATCCTGCAGGTGATCAGAGAGGTGATCAACGTCCACTCAGTGGAGCTCACCAGACAGTGGAGAGAGGAAGAGGACGAGGAGGAGTCCACCAGGTCTGAGCTCCCCTCCCACAGATGTGTTTATTGATATATGCCACAGCGCCGGGTGTCGGAGCCGCTGAAGGGCTAACGGGCGATTATTATACTTTTGTCCGTCAGACGCCGGCTGGAGGAAAAGAGATCGGCGTCGTCAGAGTCTCGGCACTCCAAAGGCCGACGGCGTCGCAGCCGAGAGCGAAGCCCAGACAGAGAGAGCAAGAAGAAGAGGAAGAGGAAGGAGAGGTGAGGCGTTAGGCTGGTTTAACACATGAAGCATAGACTTCTATACAACCAGAGGAGTCGCCCCCTGGTGGTCAGGAGAGAGAATGCAGCTTTAACACATGAAGCATAGACTTCTATACAACCAGAGGAGTCGCCCCCTGGTGGTCAGGAGAGAGAATGCAGCTTTAACACATGAAGCATAGACTTCTATACAACCAGAGGAGTCACCCCCTGGTGGTCAGGAGAGAGAATGCAGCTTTAACACATGAAGCATAGACTTCTATACAACCAGAGGAGTCGCACCCTGGTGGTCAGGAGAGAGAATGCAGCTTTAACACATGAAGCATAGACTTCTATACAACCAGAGGAGTCGCCCCCTGGTGGTCAGGAGAGAGAATGCAGCTTTAACACATGAAGCATAGACTTCTATACAACCAGAGGAGTCCCCCTGGTGGTCAGTGGAGAGAAGGCAGGTTAAAGACTTCCTCAACAGACTTTTGTTTCTCAAAGTCTTCCTCACTGTTTGCTTCTTGGATCTTCGCAGGGATTCCTGCTCCCCGGACGAACACCACCACCACGACCGGAAGAAGAAGAAAAAGAAGAAGAAGAGGGAGGAGAAGGAGAAGTGAGGAAGTCGGTTCAGATGAGGTCAAAGGTCGCTGTGGCCTCTGCAGGTTTAACGACGTCATGTCAAAACATTTAAGTCCGTGAACGAGTGGATTCTGGAAAGAAATAAAGTTTTGGAAACCCAACTAAAAAGTTTTGCTTTTTGTGCTTCGCAAATTTGAATTGCGTATGACCATCTGGAACAGGCCCCGCCCCCGCCTCTGCCTGATTGGCTGGCTGTGGTTTTCAAGGATGGACATTACATTCATTTCACATGGAATGTTGGACAGGAGTGTCATAGCTGTCAGGCTTTCACCACGGGGTCAAAGGTCACACTTGTTAAAGGATTACATTTCTCTGTGTGTTCACACAAGGTGTCTGCCTCATTGGGAAACTTTGGAAAGTCTTTTAATTTGACATGTTGGTTTCTGGATTCTTGCGACTGGCAATGTTTTACTCTGAAATTCATTCAAGAAATAAATGCTACTTAAAATGTGCAGGGCATCATTTTAATAATACATGTACTCATACTAACTTTATATGGTCACTATAATAAGAAATATAATATATCAATTGTATTTATACATAACCTTTCAAAACAAAGGTAATGAATGATACAAAAAAAAGTTGAATGGACATAAATATCACCAAAATAATATAAAAATCATCACAACAAACTCAAAACTAACCTTCCTCTCAAATTATTTGAACAGTATATTTATATAAATAATAAAGATCAGGTACCGGCTGCCTCTGTAACGTAAAGACTGTTGACGTGAAATGTGGAAAGTTGAAGCTCTTAGCAAAATGTCGGCTTAAAGTTAAGACTTTGCTTGCATGACTTTCCTCTCTCTCTCCCTCTCCCTCTCCCTCTCCCTCTGTCTCTGCTGATGCTGGACTCCGGCTTCAGGTATTTCTCACCCTGTTGAGACGCCGACTTATAGGACAGGTTGACCAACGGCCACAAAAGAGAGAGAGAGGATCCCGTCAGTGCCTGGGAACCTGAGGGATCCTGGAGAGGAGACAGAAGGGAGACAGGGGGAACCAGTAGGGGGTAATGCTGTGAGGAGAGCTGCTGAATCGGGTCTGGTTTTTGTATCCTGAAGGCATCTTGTGCAGGATCTGGTCTGAGGGGAGTCTGCAGCACCATGGGAGCCCCCAGCAACAAGGTAAGAGGGGTCCGGTTTAGGCTGAGGGGAACCAGGGGGGTCCCGCAGGTCTGTTGTCGCTTGTGGTCCCTTGAGTGGGACCAGGAGTTGGATTCTAGTTGATTTGAGTCAACTGACGTGAATTAAATGTTTTGTGTAAGTGAAACATGTTGTCTCATCGCCGTCAGCTGTTGTCTCTTTGAAGCGTCTCTTTGAAGCGTCTCTTTGAAGTGCTTCAAGGCTCCAGCACTTAAACGTAGTTACGGCCTGAAAGGTTTTATAGCCGGAGATTCCTGCCAATAAGCTTCCCTCATATGTTCATGTGTTGAGAAACGACCTGCAGAGAGATCCACCTGGATCTCAAACAGGAAGTTATCATAACAAATAACTCATATATTTGTATTTAGTTATGTAAAGAAATAAAGAGAGCAAAGAGAGCGTTAGTGCTCACCTCACGGGCCCGGAGGTCCTGCAGCTCAGGGCTATGGCTCCACTGTGTGTGTGTGTGTGTGTGTGTGTGTGTGTGTGTGTGTGTGTGTGTGTGTGTGTGTGTGTGTGTGTGTGTGTGTGTGTGTGTGTGTGTGTGTGTGTGTGTGTGTGTGTGTGTGTGTGTGTGTGTGTGTGTGTGTGTGCGCGCGCGCGCGCGCTAGTCTTTTCATGATATTTGTTGACAATAAGAAATATTGTCAGCTATGACTGTCTCTACTTTTAACTTTAAGGATCATTTAAAGTTAAATGAGTAACTTTCATGAAGTGTTTGTTCTTATTTTGTTAGAAGCTGGTTTAAGAGACATTTCTTTTCATTTATTTCCATTGTGCTCCGTATTATATTTGTCTATTAGTTTATTAATATATATATATATTAATAAACTAATAGACATATATATATATATGTCTATTAGTATATATCTATTAGTATATGTCTATTATATATATATATATATATATATATATATATATATATATATATATATATAAACTAATAGAGTTTTCTTGTCTCAAAAGTGTTCTCTGGGATTTGAACCAGCGTTCATTCACTATGCAGAGAAACCCCCCATTAGACGTGCTACCTATAACCCACTTTCCTGTTATGGAAGCAATTTTAATACCAAATATCCAGAAATATCTCGCTGAGAAGCTGTTCTGGTCTTCATACAGATGATATTAAATGTTATGTGTTATTAAATTATTAAATGTTATATTATATTAAATGTTATGTGATATTAAATGTTATATGATATAAATGGTATATCATATAAATGTTATGTGATATTCAATGTTATATGATATTCAATGTTATGTGATATTAAATGTTATGTGATAAAAATATTATGTGATATAAATGTTATGTGATATAAATGGTATATCATATAAATGTTATGTGATATAAATGGTATATCATATACATGTTATGTGATATAAATGGTATATCATATAAATGTTATGTGATATTAAATGTTATGTGATAATAAATGTTATGTGATATAAATGTTACGTGATATTAAATGTTATGTGATTTAAATGTTATGTGATATTCAATACTATATGATATTCAATGTTATGTGATATAAAATTATTAAATGTTATGTGATATTAAATGTTTTGTGACATTAAATTATTAAATGATATGTGATATTAAATGTTATGTGATAATACATTGTTAAATGTTATGTGATATTAAATGTTATGTGATATTAAATTATTTAATGATATGTGATATTAAATGTTATGTGATATTACATGTTACGTGATATACATGTTATGTGATATTAAATGTTATGTGATATTCAATTATTTAATGATATGTGATATTAAATGTTATGTGATATTACATGTTATGTGATATAACATTTTATGTGCTATAAATGTTATGTGATATTACATGTTATGTGATATTAAATGATATGTGATATTACATTTTATGTGATATTAAATGTTATGTGATATTAAATGTTGTATGATATTACATGATATGTGATATTAAATGTTATGTGTGATATTCAATGTGACATGATTTCCCCCTGCAGGCTTCTCTCCTCTCTCAGCTGCTCGTGCTGTGCGTCGCCTCGTCTCTCTGCCAGGAGGAATATTCTGGATCCCACTCAGGTACCTTCATCCATCAGCAGCATAATAACATGTATAATAACATAATAATAATGCCAGAAACGAGTATGTTTCTTTGGCAATTAATCTTCCGTTATGACCTAACCCTCATCATTAAAGCTTGAGTCATATCCATCTGTGACACACACACACACACACACACACACACACACACACACACACAACCAGGACTGATGTGTGTTCAACGTGTGTGTCCAGGTGAGGAACACACCTACGAAGGCTCCGCGGTCGACCGCTACGACAGCTCAGCTTCTCCTCGACCAGGTGAGCACCGTGACCGACACCAGCCTCCATTGACAAAACAAGTCATTCTACTTTTCAGGCCACATGGAGCTGCTGGTCTCCCGCCGCCTCCACCGGTTAGTTTGTTTTCTGTTATTTTGTGACTTCAGTGTTTTTAAAGGTTTAGTTTTGGCTCAATACCTCAAACCCACCACTGGAGGCAGCGGTAGACCAGAAGCCCCTTTCTTCTGTGAGGTAAAATCACTGCTTTTCTCAATGGAGTCTGGCAGAGACCCCTCTGGTCCTCAGGGCTAGGAGTCTAAATGTTGCCCCCGTTCTCGGCTCCTCAGAGTATCCGCCCGAGCCGACCCACGACGAGGACTGGAGGCCCGAGGAAGGGGACCACGACCACTACGGTCCTGAACCCACCCGGGTCACCATGATCACTGAGGAAGCCTTCCCCTACGCCACCACCGCCGAGTCCCACTACGCCAAGGAGGACACGGAGACCATGCAGGTCTCTACTAGCTCCTGTTTCACCACGAGGGCCCTTTAGAGGCCATTGTGGAGCTTTCATCTCACCACATGGCCTTCATTCACGGGAGATCACGTAGTCTGGATTTGGAATTTAAACCATTTTGACTGCAGTTCACGAGATAATCTACTTCTTTGAAGGAGGTTCTGGTGAACCTGCAGGAGGTCACCTGGTTTCACCAGAACCTGACCCGGTGGCTCCGATGAGGAGCTTTAAGAAGAACTCTGTAGAACCAGACCACCTTCTCTCTGGTGGTCTGTTCACTGATGGAGGTCTAGAGAGGGCCAGGACTACACTGAGGTCTATAGAGGACCAGGACTAGACTGAGGTCTGTAGAGGACCAGGACCACACTGAGGTCTATAGAGGACCAGGACCACACTGAGGACTATAGAGGACCAGGACTACACTGAGGTCTATAAAGGACCAGGACTAGACTGAGGTCTGTAGAGGACCAGGACTACAGTGAGACCAGGGTCCTCTCAGTAATTGTAATGTGTATTGTCACCCTGTGTTGTACTCCTCTTGTGGTTCAGGTCCCGTACAAGTACCCCCCAGCGGGACCGGACTCCGACTCCTCGGAGGAGTCCGGGTCCGACGCGGAGCTCGGACAGGAAGCGCCGACCGAGTGCGACTGTGAACCCGGTCAGCCCGGCTTCGCTGGCTTCGCGGGACCAAAGGTACCGACTCCTTCACGGCATCGCCCCCCAACGCCTTCCTCCTCTTCCTCCTCTTCCTCTCTTGTGGAAGAGAGCTTTCATTAGAAAACGTCAGAACGTGTATTTGCTGTTTTTCTGTTTATTATTTAGATTTTGAGGTTACGTTATGGAGAAACTCCTCTTTGAGAAATGGATTTTAGTAAATTATTTTATTTTACATATGTATTATTTTGATGGTTAGGGTTAGTAAATAATAATATATTATTGTATTTATTTATTAGTTTGATTGGTTCTATTGTTTTTAATTATATAATACATTATTTTACTAAATAAATTAAATTTTATTGTATTTATTTATTATTTTTGATCCTTGGTTTGTTGAATCTATTGTACGGTTTTTCTAATAAATGCTTTTATTGTTTTAATGTTTTACTGTTTCCTGTTAGGGATCCAGAGGCCTGCAGGGTAGAACCGGTGAGCCTGGAGCTCAAGGCCGAGAGGTGAGAGCCCAAACATGAGGACCTGTCAATCAAAGAAGAGCGTCCTGAAGCACGATGAGGTCACAGTTTGTTTACATGTTTATTTACAGGGTTACAAAGGAACCAAAGGGGTTCGAGGGAGAGGAGGAGACACCGGACCAGTGGTCAGTGAATCACGTGACCACAACACTGATATGTGTATATGTATATATATATATATATATATATATATATATATATATATATATATATATATATATAGGTACATACATATATGTACATACATATATGTGATTAGTGTTGTATATAGTCATCATATATATGAGGACTCGTCATTGTTTTTGTAAACACAAACTGAAAGTAAAAGAAAACATGAAAGAAAGAAAAACAATAGAAGTGAAAGTTAAAGTCAAAACAAAAGTGAAAGTAAAATCAATGAAGGAGCAGATGAAACTAAAGCTACTTTTAACTCAAACGAAGCAGAAACAATACGTGTGACCTCTGACCTCTGACCTCTGACCTGCAGGGCCACGCTGGACCCGAAGGAGATGACGGAGCGTCTGGTTTCTCTGGAGCCGTGGTGAGCTGAACACATGTATTATATGATATTACATATCAATAAAGCACGGAGGAGCCATTCTTTAATTATATTTTAATTATAGTTTACTGGTAATACTTTTGAACTTTTGCTGAAATAACATTTCAGTTTTTGAAATGAATCTCTTTCTTAAATAAAAGATGTGAATGATTCTTAACGTCACACGAAGAGTTTGAACGTTTCACTTTAATGATGAACTTTTTACATTATGGATTCTTGTTCTTCTTCTTCTTCTTCTTCCCCCTCCTCCTCTTCCTCCTCCTCCCCCTCCTCCTCCTCCTCCTCTTCCTCCTGCTCCCCCTCTTCCTCCTCCCTCCTGCTCCTCCTGCTCCTCCTCTTCCTCCTCTTCCTCCTCCCCCTCTTCCTCCTGCTCCTCCTCCTCCTCCTCTCTAACAGGGGGAACCAGGACTCATGGGAGACCCGGGTGACCACGGAGATCTGGGCCTGAAGGTAAAGTTAATTAAACACAGATATGTTTTAATATGTTTATGAACATTCACATTCTGTATTCTGGTGAAATCATATTTTACAAAGTTGTGATTGATTGTCTTATTATCATTATTATACATCATGTTGCCTGTATATGAAGATGTTTACTCCACTTGTTGTTCCTCGTCGGCAGGGAGACGTCGGGGTGGAGGGGCCCCGCGGGGGGGTCGGAGCCCCCGGTGAGACTGTAAGGAAACAACCGCTTTAGGCAGACGAGTACATTATGGGATGGAAGTAGAAAATAAACATTTAAAATGTGTCTTCATTCTTTATTTTAAAGACAACTAATTACATTGGCAAATGAAAATTAGTAATTTGACCAGATTATTTTAAATGTGATATAGAAATGAAAATACAGGGAAAGAGTTGACATTATTATTATTATTATTATTATTATTATTATTATTGTCATTATTATTATTATTATTGTTATTGGTCCCATTGAGGATCCAGGTGGTCTCAACATTACATTACATTACATTTCATTTAGCTGACGCTTTTATCCAAAGCGACTTACAATAAGTGCATTCTACGGTTACAAACAAGAATCAGAACAAGAATCAAGAAGGTACAATTTCGTCCAAAAGTTCAACTACAAAGTGCTATCAGTAAGAGCCGTTTCAGTGCTACTATAGTGCTACATCACATGTGTCAAACTCAAACTCAAACTCTTTTTATAATGTTTGTGCATGAAAGCACTGCTGAGTCTGTTAAAAAAGGCTGAAGTTATAAAATGATTATGTGTGTTGTATTACTTTGTGTCCTTAAGATGCACTTTGGGGTTTTTAATTGAGTGTAAAAGGGAATATTTCAAACTAGTTTTTTTGTGTTGGCATGTGAGATTCTGTACCATTTCAGGCTCAAACTGCACCATCTTTTCATTAAATCCATTTGAGAAGTTGAACATGTTCCTTGCTTTGGATCTCGGTTCATTCAGGGGTGATGGTGCAGCCAGACCAGTAGAACCACTGCCCCAGACCACATGCATGTTCTTAGTGGCTAGTTATGTCCTTCTCAACTGTGACAAAAAAAGCTTTGAACAAAGTTAATATAACAACGATTGTTTGATCTTTTTCTTTGTTATTTTCTTCTGTTTTAAGTTTGATCTTTGTATATATATATATATACACAATATTGTTACACTTGAATAAACAATACAAAGACAGTTATTTAACAATATGTTCGGTAGTAGTTCAATTTATACAGTGTTACAGTTACAACCGGCCCTTTGAGGGTGACCATGACGCTGAAGTGGCCCGCGGTGAAAATGAGTTTGACACCCCTGTGCTACATCCTTTATTCTCAAGCTGTTTGTATTTGTTGGAAATCACCGTTTAAAACCTCATGAGGCTGGTGGGGGAGTCTGGGTTTTACCAGTTGTTGCTAAATATATATATATATATATATATATATATATATATATATATATATATATATATATATATATATATATATATATTGCATACTTTGATTTAAACAGCTGAACTCACATTTAAATAGGTCTGCATTAATATGCATAAAGAATATATGAATTCTTGTTTTTATTAGTATTTGATGTATACAGTCTGTGTAAGTTGTTGTTATTTATTTAATGTAATGTATTTGTTGTATTTCAGGGCCCTCGTGGTGGCGCTGGGCCTCCAGGACCAAAGGGAGGTACAGGTATCAAGGTAAGAACACACACAGTTATGCTGATTGCATTGTATGTCATATCTTTTAGTTTAAAAACATTTCACAACATTTATAGATAAAATAACTACACTGAAAATCTCATTTCATCTTTTTAAAGTGGGTTAGATTTTTCTTCCTGTTTCCAAAAGAGACATCGACTTGTTTTATGAATTTTTGTAACTTTTTTTATAATTTTTTTACTTTGTTGTGAACCTTTCCCTGATGTTTGTTGTCTTGTTGTCTTGTTGTCTCTTCAGGGCTCTCTGGGGGGCCGAGGCCTCGATGGCCCTCAGGGACGAGACGGACTGAAGGTACGAAACCAACGAAGCACGGGAGCTGCCAAAATACTAAATAATATGAATTGCTAAATTGATATGCCTTTAAATATTCCAAAATGAATATTCTAAATAAATAAAGACATTTCATAAATGTATTCAATATGACAAAAAATTATATTTAAGTTGAATTTGCTTCTTTATTTAATTACCTTCAAATTAATTACCCTATTTATTTACTTTGCTATGCAATTATTATTTATTTAAAATATATTTTAAAAATATATTTAATCATTTTTAGATTTATTTATTTTAAAATGTATGTATTAATTTTCCCCAAACTTATTCATTTATGTATTATTTATTTATTTAATTATTTTAATGCATTTCTTCCTAAATATACAAATGAGAGGGCGGCCATTTACAAGCCAAACTATTGATTTTAATATATTACAGCAAACATGATTTAAATACTGTTTTTACTTTGTTTGAATAGTGACTAATATTAATAACATAATGAACCCACTGTGTATATGGAGTCGTGCTGCAGTTCCCCGGCTCACCATGGGGGGCGCTGGAGTCCATAAGTAACGTTGAGTCTACCACAGGGGCAGGTCGGCGCTCCGGGGTTTCCCGGTGACCTCGGCGACAGCGGATACACCGTAAGTTTCTATTCTGAGATAAAGGAATATTATGGTTATTATTAATAATAATAATTAATATGATAATATTAATAATACTCTTCAATGCCAACAGCAAAACCTTCTACAAAAGTTATTTGTTTTGAAGACTTTTGGCTTTTATTTTGGAGTCCTTTTTGATTATATTAGTTTGATATATGTACATTATGGGATGTTTTTAAGACTGAAGTAAATGTCTTTGCATGTTGGTAAGTTATTCTTGCTCGAGAAATTATTATCATTTATTTACTGTCATTACTCCTGAGACGTATTAGTGTTTTATTATTATTATTATTATTATTATTATTTATTTGTTGTCATCCTCAGGGTTACCGTGGGCAACCGGGATCCATCGGGCCGAGTGGACCGAAGGTACAAACACATGTTTATTTACTCTGTCTGTGTGTGTGTGGTGTGTGTGTGTGTGTGTGTGTGTGTGTGTGTGTGTGTGTGTGTGTGTGTGTGTGTGTGTGTGTGTGTGTGTGTGTGTGTGTGTGTGTGTGTGTGTGTGTGTGTGTGTGTGTGTGTGTGTGTGTGTGTGTGTGTGTGTGTGTGTGTGTGTGTGTGTGTGTGTTGATACTGAACGCATCCTGATCTCTGGGAAGCACCAGTGACACAAAGAAGAACAGAGAGAACATGAAAACTTCCCAAAGTTTTGGCGTAAATACCAAACAAAACCAACACGTATAACTTATTTTACAGCTCATACTCTCAAACCGTCTGTTAGTTCAAAATAAAGTCCTAACCCAATGCAGGCGGTTTATGGGGCTCCTTAGAGCTGCCGGACTCCATCGACAAAAACAGCTGACTACGGTAAAACTTCATCCCACAGAAACTAGGTAAACGTCCTCTGCTCCGACAGGAGAGTTTGAAGAAGAGACTTCCAAAGACACAAAGTCAGACTTAATCATCTGGATTAGGAAATAAACAGGAAATCCCTGTGAAATCCAGCCGCGTCATTGGTCGGTTTAGATTGAAGTCTTTTGGTGGATCGAGCTGATTTGAATCTTCATCTTCATCTCAAGTTGTTTTCACTTCTTTCTTCTCTCAGGGCGGTGAAGGGTTCGGCGGCCTGTCGGGCTCTGACGGCGACCCCGGAGAAGACGTGAGTAGACTGGAGCTCTGTCGGCCATCTTTAACCCCCCCAACACAAACATGTGTTCATCCCCTGTTGTTGGTCCTCCTCAGGGTCCCATAGGGGTCCCGGGTGTGATGGGAGATCCTGGACAGTTTGGACTTAAGGTAACGAACACTGCAGAGACATGCAGTACTTCATTCATCCACATGGGGCACTACAGTAACACTTTTAATTATGGTTAGTTCAGTTTAGGCCCTAAAAACT
Source organism: Cottus gobio (assembly GCA_023566465.1). Classification (NCBI taxonomy): domain Eukaryota; kingdom Metazoa; phylum Chordata; class Actinopteri; order Perciformes; family Cottidae; genus Cottus; species Cottus gobio. The sequence goes on from CM042221.1 coordinate 27,621,923, forward strand.
AAAAACATCTGCTTCCTGTTAGTGAGTCTGTGTTGTGTGACTTTGCTGTTTTAAAATGTGCGTTCAGAGTCACCAAAGTCACTCAATAACACAAAGAAACTAACAGATGGGCCAGAAGCTCCTCTGTTCTGGGAGGTAAAAGTACTGTTTGTTCCAATGGAGCCTGGTGTGTTATTAACACATTGAATGTTGATGAGCCTCGTGCACTTCAAAAGATCAGATTTATGACTTTTATACAATTTCTCTTAAACCACCAACGTTTTGTGTCCAGGTTCAGTTCAGTTTATTTTCTAGTTTAGTTCAAACATGTTGATTTGGAGATGAAAGAAGAATTATGTTTATGAAAACCTCCACGTGCTTTTTGTTCATTCGCACACAGCAAAATAATTTGAAGCATTTTGTATTAATTGGGGGATAATAAATGTCCAGTGGGTCGTCGGTAATGTGTGACATCATCGGTCCCGTGAGTTCAGTCAGAAACTATTTGGCGTGAATATTAAATTAAATGTATGATTAATTTGTATGAATGAGCGTCATGGCGGCTGTTCTTCTTCTGCAGGGCGGGAAGGGGGATCACGGCGTGAAAGGACCCCGCGGCAGAGTGGGCGCCGGGGTGAGTTGACTCTAAAGTCACAGGTTCGATTCCCAACTCGACCGAGCGCAATGGTGCCTGGCCACATGCTCAAGGGAAGAGGAGGACCTCTGAGGACGGACTTCACTTAGATACTCTTAAATACTTATAAATACTCTTAAATACTTATAAATACTGCTTGAGGACGAAAACGTCCAATCTGGCAACACGGACACGATCATCCGATCACAAGAGTTAAAATACTGCTGAATATGCAGTAAATCCAGCAGAGGGAGTGAAATATGAATGTTCAGCCGTTACCAGAGGACATAAAAGGACCTTTGTGACGTTTCATAAGGAAACAAAGAACAAAGGACTTCTGGTTTGTCCAGACTTGACGATGAAAGCTGTTTTTAAATGTGAGGGATTCACCCGTTTAAGGTCATTTACTTCCTTTTTCTTTAACTGAACCTTTATATGTAGGACTTTTATTTGGAGAAATAAATAAATAACAATCATAATATATATAATTCACTTTATTTGTATAAAACCTCTCAAGACAAGTAATGCAGTGTTATGATGGCAGCATAAACATTATAAAATATAATAATTAATGTATCAAATAAAATAATATAATATAAAATACACTGCGTAAGATGAGACGGGAAATGAAACCACTGAAGAATAGAAATAAAAACCTAAATATATTTATTTTAAATCAGTGCTCATGAATTGCATGGAGTCTTTAATATTTAATGTAATATGAGGTTTCCCTCAGCACTCATGGCTGAGAGGTCTATGAAAGAAGGAAAAAAAAAGCTTGTTCAAACATAATATATATTTATCTTGAACTAGTATGTTTCTGTCCGTTTGTTCAACAGGGAGCTGAAGGAGAGCGAGGAGATGCCGGCGTGCCGGGGACGCCGGGGCCGCCGGGCCTGTCGGGCCCCACCGTGAGACCCACAACTGATCACTCTGATCTTCATTGATCACTCTGATCTTCATTGATCACTCTGATCTTCATCTGATCACTCTGATCTTCATTGATCACTCTGATCTTCATTGATCACTCTGATCTTCATTGATCCCTCTGATCTTCATTGATCACTCTGATCTTCATTGATCACTCTGATCTTCATTGATCACTCTGATCTTCATTGATCACTCTGATCTTCATCTCTCGTTATAATTGATCACTCTGATCTTCATCTGATCACTCTGATCTTCATCTGATCACTCTGATCTTCATTGATCACTCTGATCTTCATCTCTCGTTATAATTGATCACTCTGATCTTCATCTGATCACTCTGATCTTCATCTGATCACTCTGATCTTCATTGATCACTCTGATCTTCATTGATCACTCTGATCTTCATCTGATCACTCTGATCTTCATTGATCACTCTGATCTTCATTGATCACTCTGATCTTCATCTCTCGTTATAATTGATCACTCTGATCTTCATCTGATCACTCTGATCTTCATTGATCACTCTGATCTTCATTGATCACTCTGATCTTCATCTCTCGTTATAACTGATCACTCTGATCTTCATTGATCACTCTGATCTTCATCTGATCACTCTGATCTTCATCTGATCACTCTGATCTTCATTGATCACTCTGATCTTCATTGATCACTCTGATCTTCATCTCTCGTTATAATTGATCACTCTGATCTTCATCTGATCACTCTGATCTTCATCTGATCACTCTGATCTTCATTGATCACTCTGATCTTCATTGATCACTCTGATCTTCATCTGATCACTCTGATCTTCATTGATCACTCTGATCTTCATTGATCACTCTGATCTTCATTGATCCCTCTGATCTTCATTGATCACTCTGATCTTCATTGATCACTCTGATCTTCATTGATCACTCTGATCTTCATTGATCACTCTGATCTTCATCTCTCGTTATAATTGATCACTCTGATCTTCATCTGATCACTCTGATCTTCATCTGATCACTCTGATCTTCATTGATCACTCTGATCTTCATCTCTCGTTATAATTGATCACTCTGATCTTCATCTGATCACTCTGATCTTCATCTGATCACTCTGATCTTCATTGATCACTCTGATCTTCATTGATCACTCTGATCTTCATCTGATCACTCTGATCTTCATTGATCACTCTGATCTTCATTGATCACTCTGATCTTCATCTCTCGTTATAATTGATCACTCTGATCTTCATCTGATCACTCTGATCTTCATTGATCACTCTGATCTTCATTGATCACTCTGATCTTCATCTCTCGTTATAACTGATCACTCTGATCTTCATTGATCACTCTGATCTTCATCTGATCACTCTGATCTTCATTGATCACTCTGATCTTCATCTCTCGTTATAATTGATCACTCTGATCTTCATCTGATCACTCTGATCTTCATCTGATCACTCTGATCTTCATTGATCACTCTGATCTTCATTGATCACTCTGATCTTCATCTGATCACTCTGATCTTCATTGATCACTCTGATCTTCATTGATCACTCTGATCTTCATTGATCACTCTGATCTTCATCTCTCGTTATAATTGATCACTCTGATCTTCATCTGATCACTCTGATCTTCATTGATCACTCTGATCTTCATTGATCACTCTGATCTTCATCTCTCGTTATAACTGATCACTCTGATCTTCATTGATCACTCTGATCTTCATCTGATCACTCTGATCTTCATCTGATCACTCTGATCTTCATTGATCACTCTGATCTTCATTGATCACTCTGATCTTCATTGATCACTCTGATCTTCATCTCTCGTTATAATTGATCACTCTGATCTTCATCTGATCACTCTGATCTTCATCTGATCACTCTGATCTTCATTGATCACTCTGATCTTCATTGATCACTCTGATCTTCATTGATCACTCTGATCTTCATCTCTCGTTATAACTGATCACTCTGATCTTCATTGATCACTCTGATCTTCATCTGATCACTCTGATCTTCATTGATCACTCTGATCTTCATCTCTCGTTATAACTGATCACTCTGATCTTCATTGATCACTCTGATCTTCATCTGATCACTCTGATCTTCATTGATCACTCTGATCTTCATCTGATCACTCTGATCTTCATCTCTCGTTATGATCTGAATGAAGTCACAACACCTGCATGTCTTGCAGGGGTCTAAAGGAGAGACGGGACCCGACGGAGTCAAGGTGAGTCCCCATTACCCAGAATACCTCGTTAGCATAGCGACAGCGTCTCGTATGGTTGCATCTCAACGTACTCACAGAAATATGAACATGCTAGTTTGTTTTTATGATTTAATCAAAGTTATTTTTTACATTATTTCCTCCCTGATGAATTTAATTGTTTTAATTTATAGTTGCAGATTTTTATTTACAGTTTTATTGTAATTTCTAGCCTTGCAAAATGTGTATCTTTGCTATTCTTCTTTGTATTTGTTGGATTGAGTGTTTATAAAGTTCAACGGGCTCAGCCTCACTGTAAACAACTCTTTAACGTGTCACTTGAGGACGCCGTCAGCTGATCCACCAGACTTCCTCTTTCCTCACATGTTGTTGTTGTTGTTGTTTTCCCTGCAGGGAGCCGCAGGAAAGAAGGGCACTAAAGCGGCTAAAGGACAAAAGGTGTGATGACGGCCCGTCACCTCGTTTCACTTCCTGTTTGCACCTGTTTCCTCTGATGAGCTTCTTCCTCTTGTCACCTTGCAGGGCGGCGTGGGGGACGGTGGAGATAAAGGACAGGTGTTTACACACACACACACACACACACACACACACACCATACACCACACACACACACACACACACACACACACACACACACACACACACACACACACCATACACCACACACACACACACACACACACACACCATACACACACACACACACACACACACACACACACACCATACACCACACCATACACACACACACACACACACCATACACCACACACACACACACACACACACCATACACCACACACAGACACACACACACCACACACACACACACACAGACACACACACCATACACCACACACACACACACACACACCATACACCACACACACACACACAGACAGACACACACACACACACACACCATACACCACACACACACAGACAGACACACACACACACACACAGACAGACACACACACACACCACACACACACACACACACACACACACACACACGATAAAAATAGCAGACTTATAGTTTTATACATATCATAAAAGACAAACTTTGGGGGAATTCTGTCCAAGAGGAAAACAAAAAGTATGAAATAAAGTTGATGAATTAAACTTCATATTTTACTTCTTCGTCCGTCCTTCGTCTCTTTTCTCCGGCAGCGTGGACCGAAAGGCGGCGCCGGCCGCGGCGGCGTCCCCGGCCCCGTCGGGCCGCCCGGCGTCCCCGGCACCAGAGGAGAGCGCGGCGCCATCGGTGACCTTGGCGTTCGAGGTCAAGCGGGACCCAAAGGAGTCCCGGGGCCCTCTGTGAGCAACAGTCTGTGCAGTCTGAAAGAAATTAATATTTACTTTCAAGGGTTTTTGTCTCGGCCACCGAAATATGACAGATTTCCTTGAGTTTGATACTTAATCTTAAAAAAAACATAAAACATGAAAAAGTATTTTATCACTGGCTTTTTCACTTTATATCTCTTCATCGCTGTAAACATTTGATTAAATGCAATTAAAATAATGTTTAGTCACATCGTTCTGTGTTTACAGCCCTTTGTCCTGTAGTTTACAATGTTAATGTATTTTTTTACAAATCATAAACATCTTTAAATAACAGAAATAAAGCAGCAGTAATGTCCATGTGTACAAGATTAAATACAATTTAAAATGATTCACTGAATAATTAACGTGTTAAAAGATGTTGAGCAAACATAAAACTCATTATATAGATTATTATAGATCATTTTCCTAAATGTTGAACCTGGTTTGTGGTTCAGGACTCGTTACCGTCGGTAGAGAAGATAACCGAGTGGTTCTGTGTGCAGGGTCCAGGTCTGACTGACGAGCAGGTCCTGCAGCTCTGCAGGGGCGTGGTCACGGCCCAGATCTCCCAGTACGCCGCCTCCATCCGGGCCAAGTGCTCCCAGGGCTGCCCCGTCAACAACCGGACCCTCATCGGACCGCCGGGAGCACCGGGGGGGTCGGGGTCCCCGGGGAAATCCGTAAGTCCAGTGTGTGTGTGTGTGTGTGTGAGAGACTTTAAGGACTTAATTAAAGCGTCGCTGCCTCCACCAATCAGGGCAAAGCAGGAAAGGCCGGCGTGAAAGGAGCCAGAGGGGCTCAAGGTGACCGAGGCCTGGAGGGGCAGGAAGGAGCGCCGGGCGACAGAGGTATCACGCTCACCTCCTCCATAATTCATATGTTTATGTTGCATAACTACATGTTTTGTCTCATAAGATGTACAATTCATGCCTTTAAGATTCTAAATCATGTTTTTTCAGATGATTTTATCCATTTGAATTAACAGCATCTTTCCCTGAAATACAGTCTGTAACACACACATATATATATATATATATATATATATATATATATACTAAACACTGTTTTAGACACAATCATTGTCTGAAAAATAAAGAGTAATTCAAGTCGGAATACAATTGCTAAATGTAGGGAGCAAAAGAAGACATTTGAACATGATTTTCCTGTTTATTGTGGATGAGTTGTTGGTCTTGGGTCGACAGGTCAAAAGGGGCCTAAAGGCAGCTCAGGTGATCCAGGTAAAGGCCTGGCGGGGCCCGACGGACCACAAGGCCAAAGAGGTGCGACGCTCCTTCATCTCTTTACTTATTTTACTCGTCACTTCTTCAGGATGCAGCTCCGTTCAGTTTGATTCAAACCCATTTAAGGGTTTCTATGAGTGCTGCTTTGTGTGTGTTTTATGGGATGGGAACCCTTCGATGGGACATCAGGGCCGTTACAAAAAATGTAATAAACTGGAACGAATGGAAGGAGGTTAAGATAAGAACCGAACTCTGAAGATTAAAGTCGAACATTTACGAGTTGTTGTTTTCTTCTCATTGAAAAGGCCCCAATGTTTTGCAATTCACAATTATTTATCTCGATAATCCAAAAATATATTACATACCGTCATCACTTTACATGTTGTTAGGAAGCAAGTTATTATATTGCACCACAGATTCAACAACAAACACCTAAATAAGGTACTTAATAATAAATAAATAATAAGATCCCATCGCATACATAAAACACTGTCCTACCTCATCATTCCTGTATTTTACACCACTTTATATAATCTACAAAAATAAATAAATATATATATATATATATATATATATTTATTTTTGTAATTTTCCTCTCCCAGGTCTGCCGGGTCACCCAGCAGAACCCAAAAACGGCATGGAGGGCCCCCGAGGGTCCCGCGGCTTCCCCGGTCCAGTCGGCCAGTCCGGCGCGCTCGGGGCTGCCGGCGTGCCGGGTTTCTGCGAGGCGCGCGACTGCAGCATTCATGCGCCGGTGCCGCGCAAAGAGCAGGGCCTGGTGAAAGGACCGGTCAGCGCACAGATCTGAACACCAGCAACTGAGAGATTTAAAAACGGAAACGAGATCCAACTGGTGGCAACTTCACAGTTAAAAATAATTTGTGAGATTTCAGACAATAGTTTGTTTAAAAGCTGCGGATGATTCAACCCTCCATTGGAAACGTCAGAGGACCCAGTGAGGCGCCCTGGGGGACGCCGCTGGGTAAGAAAAGGAAACTAGAAAAGACTTTTACAGCTTTGAGCAGAACAATGACGTGTTTGTTTAATTTGATAAAATCACCAAAGGATTCCCCCATTGAACCCTTCTTTCAGTTTATTTTTTATTTTCTGTTTCCCCAAAAGTCACAATGAAAAGTAAAGAAAAGGTTCGATGTAAATATTTTGTAAAGTATCTCAACAACATCTGATATATGTTTCAGATAAACTGACTGTGTTTTTTCTTCTTCAGTTTGAAGTGTTTGAAACTTCTGAATCTCTAAATAATCTTCTTTTGTGATTATCTGGCTTTCCAAGTAAACCAGTAATCTGATTATTGTTTATATGTTTCAAAGTGATGTCATCATTCAAAAAGAACTGTAAACTATTGAAAGTATGAATATTTGTTTTGAACACCTGAGAAAATAAACTCCAGTTTAAATGAATAATTCAGTTTGTATCCAAATTAAAAACTCAGACATCACAACACCAGACAACATCTTATTCTAATGAAGTTCTGAATTTGATTCATCATTCACGTCCCACTGAGATCAGCTGTTGATGGTCACATTTACAATGGTGTACTAAATGTTCAAATGACAGAGCTTCAATGTGAAAATTAAATTTTAAAAAAGTGCAATTAAAGACATGAAGAATTGTGCCTGTCACGGATAATATGATGTCACGGATAATATGACGAACCAGACACGAGGGTGTTTGATGTTCTGACATTTGTGAGACAAAATGTACAAAGCAGAAATAGCAGTTAGTGGTGGATGTTTCCATGACGATAAGCCCCTCCTCCTCTCCGGGGATGAAGGTATAATCAAAAATAGACCGGAAGTAAAGCGAGGCGTGAACGCAGCATTAAGGACTGTGAATAGACAGAACTCCCCTTCAAAATCAAGAATCCCCTTCAAAATAAAAGCACAGGACTTTTGTCTTACAAATTCTTTTTGCCCAGGACCTGCGACCCACTGAAAATGACCCACCAGTTGAGAATCACTGATTTAAATGCCTTCAAGAGACACAAATAACAAACATTTGAATATTTATCAGGAAAACTTTTATTAAAAACATTTTTCCGTTTCATCACCAAAACTACAAATAATAATTTCTTTATTTAAATGTTTAAATATTACAGATTGAAAGGAATGTTTTCAAGACTTTTTCACTTTTTTTTTTTTTTTACAAACAAAAGAGCAGCAAGAAAACAAGAATTGCACAAAAGACGAATGATCACAGTATTGATCAGAACCGGTACGAGGCTTAAAGTACAAATTCATTGTCAGTCGATTTATGTCGGGTGTAAAGATTAAAAAAAGTAATTATTACATGTTTCAGTCAGCAGAAATCACATTGATACAGAATTACTCAAATAAATAGTGTCAACAAACATTCATTCAACCATTGAAACTCTCAAGAGAAACAAGTTGACGCTGTAAGCCTGAAACGTTCCCTTCATGCATTCTGTTACCGGCTTCACTGATCACACTGAGTAATCAATGGTTTGTAATGCCGAGTGCCTTGCGAGTGCTCGTCAACCGTCAAGAGAAAAAGGTCCAAGGCGGTCGCTTCAATTCTTAAGTTAAGTGTTTCAGTCACACAATAACAACAATAAACACAATAGCAGCTCCTGTGTTCTGAGAGGTAAAATCACTGCTTTTGTGAATGGAGTCTGGTGTGTGTGAAGAGAACACAGACAACAGGAAGATCTGTCTGACATCACAGTAGAGAGGTGAAGATGTTCGAAATATAGAGACACTGAAACATTATTTTATGTGTGTAACATTTGTCTGTTTCTCTGAATTAGCCGCCGCACAGAGGTCAGCGTGACCCTGAAGAGAAGGTCGTTGTTGTAATGTCGGTAGTTAGAATAAACGTCCCCTGATCCCAGATCTTGTTGTGGCACTCAACAAATACTAAATCCCCCAAAACCTCCTCCCACATCACATGGCATGTGTTCATTAAAAATAAACTAATTAAGTAATTAAACATGCCGATTAAATTGCTCATTGTGGGGATTTCCCAACAGCATCAGTTTACTGGAAACTACTGGGAAGTCTGGGAAGTCCCACTTTCACTTTTGGTCTAACCTTTAGTCACTTAGATAATATATTTATTTAACCTATGTTGCCCGAATGACTAATTATTACATATTTAATTAAATAGCATAAGCTTAAGGTGAACAAATAATTAAACGTTAATGCGGCAGTGACGTCATAAATAGGGGACGACAACTTGAAACTTGAATAGAAACTTCTGTCACACTAAATTAATTAATAGTTTTCATTATATAACAAAAGGTTAACAGTGGTCATAAACTATGAAACAAATCACAACTTAATAAGCAAATTGAACAAAATTAAACTTTCTACACCGGATGTCTCTTGTTTGTTTTATATTTCACGCGACAAAAACGTCGCCAGACGTCACTTTAAAATATGAACATTTAACATATTCCGGTCTGTTTAAGGTCGTCAACAGGTGGAGCTCAATAAAAACACGTCTCCGGAGTCAACACGATGCGATCTTCAATTCGGCTCATTTTAAACTGACCTTGCATTATTTATGTATTCTCATATTGGTGTAAGCATTAGAGAGGAGGGGGTCAACGCGCATGTAATTACAAGGCTAGGGGCCGTTTAACTGCCGTATTTGTCAACGCACTCTGGCGCGCGTCCGTCACAACAGCACGACTCGGGGTTTAATACTCAAATAATAACTCAATAATAATAATACTTTTAATGTTAAAGAACTCGTGGACTGGATCTGGATAGTTTACAAACTTACCTACAGGACCCGAACTCATCCTCATGCACGCGGGTTTGTTATGATAATTTGCTTTGGATAAAAGCGTCAGCTAAATGAAATGTAATATGATAATATAATATTAATCTGGGGGTGACTGTGGCTCAGTGGTTAGCAGGTTCTTCAATCTGCTGGTTGGCTCCGCCTCCTCGTGATGTGATGTCAAGGAAGTATCTTTTAGTTTCGTTTGTAGAATATAAAGTAGGACACGCACACCATCTGCACCATCATCATCATCATCATCCTCCTCCTCCTCACGATGCCATCTCCAGATGTCGCGAGCCTGGCTCTGCTGCTGTCGCTCTGTAAGTAGCCTCATTTACGACATTTGTATTTTATTCTAGGCTCTATAATAACCGTCGCGGCTCCGCAGGTGCGACGGCCGCAGCGGCTCTGCTCGAGGTCCACGCCGTTCAGGGAGCGGACTGCACCCTCCAGTGCACCGCGGAGCTCCGGCCCGGGGTCCGGTACGGCGCGGTGAGGTGGTACAAGGTAACTGCGCCGTATTGCTCTGCACGTGCACGTGGAAGTACACGGACACGAGCCCAATTCAAATGAATGCTGCTTCCGTGGATTATATTGCGTAATATTTAATAATACTTCAGCTCGTTGTTGTATTGTTCAAGTAAAAGCAGCTGCAGAGGTATTACTGAGTCAGAGCTGCAGAAATACTGAAGTAAAAGTAGAAGTATCATTAGGAAATACTCCAAGTTAAAGGCCTGTTGAAATGAAAGTACAGAATATCAGCAACATGTTGTAAATGAAAAGTAAAAGTCTCTCATTGTGCAGAATGCTCTTTTCAAAGCTTTATTATTCATTTTCTTTATCACTAATAAATACATTTGTATTTTCTTCAATGCCAAACTGATTTTACACACTTTGTATAATACTTTTGTAGTATTTAAGATACTTTGTATACTACTTTTTTTTAGTATTTGTTTTACATTATTATCGAGAACACAAAAGCAACATATTTAAAAAGATACCTTTAAACAAACAGCACATTTATATTCATAAGTAGCTTTTTAAATAAAACATAAAGTAAGAATAACAAAAGTTTTGTCTCTGAGATGTAATACTTTTACTTTTACTTTCAATTTAGGAGTTTTGTGTTGCAGTTTGTTTTTACAGTGTAGAATTTGTACTTGTACTTGAGTATATCATCTGAATACTGCCTTCATCATGGTGGTAGAAGTAGAATGATTTGAATAGTATTTGCATCTTTTGTTTACTGTCAGAGCTGAAAGAAGTACTCAGATCGTTTTAAGGAGTAAAAGTACCATTGTGTATAAATACTCTGTTACAAGTAGAAGTTATCTTCCGAGTAGCTCAATAAAGCTTCATCTTAATCTGTAATATTACATAATAAGGTATTAGTTGATTGATTTGTATTAATAAGGTAAAAGAATAAGACAATTATTGTAAAGATTTACTCAGAAATGATTAAAAGACTAAATACTTATTTATTCCTCTTTTACCCATTTTTAAACTTGTTTATTTATAGTTTCTTCTATTCCTATTTATATTTTGCCTTTTGTAGTTACTTTTTTAAAATCTATTCATCTTTATATATTCTCTTATTTATTGCCTCTATTTATTCCACTTAATATTTAAAAACCTATATATTTACTTACGTATTCTTTTATTTATTTTTATTTATATAAAAATATTTCCTTTACTTTATTAATTCTTATATTTTGTCCTTTGTATTTAATATATATATATATTAATTCTTTTATTTATTTCTCTTATTTCCACATTCTTTGTCCTATTCATTTTTAAATTGTATTTACATAGAAGTATTTTATATAGAAGTATAAAGTAACATGTTACTGGTTACTGTAAACCAGCTGTATATGTAACACGGCGCTGATGATGTCACATGATGATGTCACAGGTAGGAGAGCCGCCGGCGTCCAATCTCAACGGCCTCCTGACCAAAGACCTCCCCAACGGCACGACGCGGTGGTACAGCGGAGTGCAGCGCGAGGTGGAGCTGCTGGCCGAGTCCCGCGACATCTTCCTGCCCAACGTCACGTGCGGCGACAGCGGCGTGTACACGTGTCACATGGCGGCGCCCGTGGGCGAGCAGAACCGGGAGAGCCAGGTGGTCCTCGCTCTGAGAGGTGAGAAGCAGACACTCAGACTCTGATTGGCTGGAGCACCTGCTTTTAAAACAACAATAACTTATATTTCAATCTGATATTTTAATAAAGAATTCCCAGCGAAACATCAAAAATTAACCGCCTGAAACCAGCTTCTGAATAATCTTTTGGTGACAAACGCTCCGAGCATCATTTTACACGTGGAACGCCACGTTTCTGAAACTGTTCATAAGGTCTGGAGCATAAAGATATCAAGTTATCACTCAGGATGAAGTCCAGAGCAACGACACCATCCACATGTCAGCAGTTTTGGCCTCAACTCATTGACACTAAAGCCCTTAAGAATATTAAGAATGATATTTATATATACTCTGTATATATTTTAGCCCTTTTCTACCTTTTTCTAAAATCTTTCTTAACTTTTTTTCAATGTTCCCCTCCAATTATGAGTACAGTTATTTTATTAATTTTTATCGTTTAATTCCTTCCCAGCAATAAAGTTCTTATCTCATATTTTCATCTGTTCATTCATGCATGTTTGAACTCTGTTATTGTTTTCAGATTGTCCGGCGGAGAGCCCGCTGACGGACACTTACCTGGTTGTTTTCGCCACCGTCGTGCTGATGCTCGCTCTGGTGATTTTCCTCATCAGCTACGTGAGTCATGGAATCAGCTTTCACGCTCTAAATGCTCTAAATGTTCTACATGCTCTACATGCTCTACATGCTCTACATGCTCTACATTTCTACATGCTCTAAATCAGGGGTGTCAAACTCATTTTAGCTCAGGGGCCACATGGAGGAAAATCTATTCCCAAGTGGGCCGGACCAGTACAATCATGGTATATATAACTTAAAAACAACAACTTCAGATTGTTTTCTTTGTTTTAATACGATCAACATAAAAAGAAACTGGAGCCTGAGGACAGTGTGTCCAAAAGCACAACATCACTATTAATCATAAAACACCTCAAGTTATTTGAAAATTCTGAGGACAAAGAACACACAAACACACAATGCCTCAGTGATTCACAGAAGTATATCACAGATCACAGAACTATATCAGGGTGTCTCATGCAGCACTTTAAGTGGGGCTGCATAGTTTATTTGACTCCTGATACCTGGCATCTTTTAGCTTTCACCAAGGCATCAATATCAGGCGTCACATCCTGAGTGGCAGACAACTTCAGGATGTGATTCAAGTGCTTGTGCGTGAGCCTTGAGCGCAGCTTTGTTTTATTTATGCTCATTACAGAGAAAACTTGCTCACAAAGATATGTGGTTCCAAACATGCACAACAATTTTGCAGCGAGGGCTGTCAAGTTGGGGTAACCTGGCAAGATATTCTGATAAAATGTGTCCAAGCCAGATGCGGCAAATTTGCCCTTCAAATCCGAGTCACACTGTAAGTCTATTATTTCAAGTTGGATGTTGACGGGCAGATCAAAGGGATTCACGGTGAATGGCGAGCAAAAAACTTTGAAGTCTTTCTCCAGTTCACCAAAAATCTGAAAGCGTTGCTCAAACTCCCGTAACAGTCCCGTTATTTTATCTTTGAACCGCTTCATGTCTGCCACATGTTGGGTCGTGCACACATTTTTCAGACAGGGGAAGTGAGCTGCATCACCACCGGCGAGTTGCGTCTCCCACAATGACAACTTCAACTTGAAAGAACGTATGCTGTCATAATACTGCGTGACAACTTTGTTGCGCCCTTGCAGCTGTTTGTTCAAGTTATTCAGGTGCTCTGTAACATCCACCATAAATGCAAGGTCCTGCATCCATTCTGCGGAATGAAATTCTAACACTGGTTTGCCCTTTTCTTCCATGAACTGTTCAATTTCTTCTCGTAAATCAAAGAAACGCCTCAGCACAGCACCTCGGCTTAACCATCTTACCTCAGTGTGGTATGGCAGGCCATAGATGTGGTCTTTCTCTCTGAGAAGGCTGTCAAACTGACGGTGATTCAGGCTTCTGGATCGGATGAAATTAACGGTTTGGATGACCACCTTCATGACGTTATCCATCTTTAATGACTTGCAACACAAAGCCTCCTGGTGCAAAATACAGTGAAAAGTCCAAAAATCACGTCCTCTATTTGCAGATTGCACTTTCTCTCTGAACTTTGTCACAACGCCTGCTTTTTTCCCGATCATTGAGGGCGCACCATCTGTAGCTAGGCTGACAGCGCGGGACCAGTCCACTCCGACCCTGTCCAGCGCGCCGACGAGTGCGGCGAAAATATCAGCTGCTGTCGTTGTATCGGTCATCGGCACCAACTCCACGAACTCCTCGGTGACGGTCAATGTGTCATCAACTCCGCGGATGAAAATGGCCAGTTGTGCAACATCTGTAATGTCCGTGCTTTCATCAATTGCAACTGAAAACGCAATAAATGACTTTACTTTTTGCTTCAACTGGCTGTCCAAATCCACTGAAAGATCGGAAATCCTGTCTGCAACTGTGTTTCTTGACAGGCTAATATTTGCAAAAACCTGGCGCTTTTCAGGGCACACAATATCTGCTGCCTTCATCATGCATGTTTTTACAAATTCACCCTCACTAAATGGTTTTGAAGCCACTGCGATTTCATTAGCAATGAGGTAGCTAGCTTTCACTGCAGCGTCACTGAGGTCTCGGCTGTGAGTAAACACAGACTGCTGTTTCTTGAGACCCGCCAACAGTTCATTCACCTTCTCTCTTCTCCGCTGTCCTTGAAAGTTGTCATATTTGTCGGCATGAAGACTCACATAGTGGCGACGAAGGTTATATTCTTTCAGCACTGCAACATGCTGTGAACACACCAAACATACAGCTTTCCCATTCACTTCCGTGAATAAATAGGAGGATAACCATTTGTCTTGGAACACTCTGTGTCCACTTTTCTCTTTTTTGACAGACATATTGTAGCAATGAGGGTGCCAAAGCACATAATGTTGAAAGTAGAAGCCGTAATAAATATCGCGGGCTGGCTGCACTTGCTTGCCTTACTTGCTCTGCCCCGGTATAAACAGTTTGCTTGCTTATCACGATTGCTATTGCGCCATCCAGTGGACGCAATTGGAACAGCAGTTTCTTGTATGGAAAAATTGCAGCTCATTTTTATACTTTACAAAATCATCTCGCGGGCCGGATTAAACCCGTTTGCGGGCCTGATCCGGCCCGCGGGCCGTACGTTTGACACCCCTGATCTAAATACTCTACATGATATACAGTACATGCTCTGAATGCTCTACATGATCTACACGGGCGACTGTGGCTCAGTGGTTAGCAAGTCGGTCTTTCAATCAGAAGGTCGGTGGTTCGATCCCCGGCTCCACTAGTCCATGTCATTGTGTCCTTGAGCAAGACACTTAACCCTCATTGCTCACCGTTGCTGTGTCTACGGTCTACTGTATATCATGTAAGTCTCTTTGGATAAAAGCCTCAGATAAATGTAATGTAATGTAACATGATCTACATTTCTAAATACTCTACATGACATACAGTACATGCTCTACAACAACACAGTTCACTTAACTCCGAAGCTTCGCTGCACCTTTTTGTTTTTAAACGTCTCACTTCTCCATTTCCCTCCTCATTTTAAATGTTTGTTGTTGTTTGTTTTCTCTCTCTCCACCACAGTCCAGTCTGAAGAATATCATCAGAGACAGAAACAAGACGCCGAAAAAAGAAACGTTACTGGATGCAGCGCTCAAACCGCTGGACGAAGAGGACCTGCAGTCGATTTACACGCTGGGTCCTAAAGTTTCCAAAACCCACTCGATGGAGTTCGTCTGCGTTTAGAGAAGCAGAAACACGGCCAAGACGCCACGAAACAGCTTCTTGTCATGGAGGGGGACCGGGCGACCACCGCACGGCGGTTCGATCCCCAGAGCGCCCCCTTTCCACTCGCGTAGAAGTGTCCTACGCTGCAACCAAAGTCGCTCAGGTGACGGTCACACTGTGTGTGCATGTGCGTGTGTGTGCGTGCGTGCGTGTATGTGTGTGTATGTGCGTGTGTGTGTATGTGTGTGCATGTGCGTGTATGTGTGTGTGCGCGCGTGCATGAATAGGTGCTAGGGGATCTAGGTCCTCGATCTTTCTCAAACCTGTGAAATGTGAAACAGTTTTCTCGCCTTGCGATGATTTACATATATATATATTTTTATAAGTATTGTATTGTTTATTGTTAAAGCCGGGGTTTAAAAGCATGTTTTCTTTAAAACAGTCGGTCAAAACAACACTGTTTATCAAAACCAGAAAGCCAACGTCAGGTTTTTATCTTTCCGACGGTTCTTGAACGCGTCACGTGTGACAAAAGCAGCCAAAACAAACCTTAACATTCCTCATTCCTCATCAAAAACATTTTATTCTACTCGTCTCATTTAAAATGTCGCCCATAATTCACTTTCATCATATTGTGTAAAAGCATTAAACTCTGAGCTCCTCAGTGAAACTATGACGTCATAATTTATACACCTGAGACCAACAGTCATGTGACCACAAATCTTTGAAACTTGTAAACACACAAACAAATAAATTCAACTTGCATTTACTTTTTTAATGATTTATGTCATAATAACTGAGTTATTCTGCACTAAAGACTTGTTTAACTTCTAGTGCAGAGCGGAGCAGCACTTTAATGTGATTGTACTTCTTGATTCTTCTTTGTACTCATGGTGGAATGCACGTATTGTAAGTCGCTTTGGATTAAAGCGTCAGCTAAATGAAATGTAATATTAAAGTAAAAAACGAGGTTCACATTTTGGGCTCAATAACTGCACATTTATGGAAATGTTTGGTTTCATTTTCATCCTCTATAGAGCCTCTCCTCTCAGAGAGGGAGGCTCTATTTATAACATTTCTAATCATTTACTCATCTTAACCACTCAGTTGGAAACTCCCACTTGGGAAGTGATACTCGCCTTTAAGACGAAACCAGAAGTGAAAAGGTCGCGTCTGCTTTGTGGCGTAGCAGAAGAAATCCCCTCAGGACCTCCCCTTTAATTAAATACCTTTGAAATAGATGTTTATACGTTGGCTCTGACGTCAGCGCGTGAAACAGTAACGCTGGCAGTGTGTGATTTAGTGTCGTCAGCTCGTTTGTTGTGAGAGTTCTTTAGTTTAGAGCCAATGAGAGAAGGTTATTAGGTCAAATTAAAGACACGGATATTGATATCCTCCTGATTCTGATATTGATATTGTTATGATAAGTTTTGTCTGTTTCACGTGTGATAAGCAAAGCTTTGTGTTCCTGCAGTTTAGTGTGTTGACGTTGAATAAAATACTATCATCGTCTTTTCAACCTCTGTCTCCTTTAATTAACATTAAATTACGTGTTTGGACATTTAAGTGACTCACCTTTGATTGTGATCAAGTTTATGATTCATTCACGACCTTGTTTTAATGTTTAGGTTTGTGCTGCTTATGAATCATAGGAGGAAACATATCAGCATTTTGTTTTATGGGGGAAACTCCACCTCAGTTTCCATTTTACAAAAATATAAATTGTAAGGAAATTCTCAGGAGGTGAAATCCATCCATCCATTATCTGAACCGCTTATCCTCTTTAGGGTCGCGGGGCGCTGGAGCCGATCCCAGCTGTCATTGGGCGAAGGCAGGGTACACCCTGGATAAGTCGCCAGTCTATCCAGGGCTGGAGGTGAAATCCGTTTGTGATAAACATCTGACGAGAAGATGAGAAACTAATGAGGAGAACAAGCCTGTTTATGATTTGTTCATTTCATAAACACTATAAATAAAAGGTGGATCGATATATTGATTCTTAACTTTGAGAGATTTTTTATTTAATTGTGCAACATTGAAGCCGAAGAGGGCGAGGCCGTGAATACTACATATCCTATAATGCAACTTGCCACCTTTTTCACAATCTACGGTTGGTGTTAACTAAATATAACCTGTTAATAATAACCTGATCAATACGTCAGCTGATATTTATCTATTTAGTTGGTATTGTCCTGTAGCTCTGAACAAGATACGCGTGTATAAAACATATTTTCATCACTTTTATACTTCTTGTTGAACTTCATGATGTTTGAACGTGTTAGTTCAGCTGCTTCTCTCACAGGAACAAACACCTTTTCTGTTTCCTTTCCTCTGGGAATAAAGTTTTGGTTTATACCAGATGTTCACGCAGATGTGACCTTTTTCAAAATATCACTTCCTGTACAGCCGAGAACTTCATATTACGAAATGTTTGTCTATCTTTTGATTGAATTACGTCATCCTGTAATACATTTGGATTTACATGACCTTTGACTGTTAAGGTCGATGCAGCAACATCACGTTAATTAACCCTTTATAGCTGCTAAGCCTCTTGTTGTTGTTGTTGTTGTTGTTTTATGTCTCTTTGTTCTTGTTATACTAGTAAGGCCAACATCAGACAAACAGTACTTCATGAACAGAACATATCAATATAACTGATTATATGACAACAGTGACGTCTACAGGAATGGAGGCACACACACACACACACACACACACACACACACACACACACACACACACACACACACACACACACACACACACACATATATACAGCCCGCTCCACCTCAACACTAACTGACGACCCTCCCATCCTGCAGGAGGAGCTGGGACGGTCTGCCTCCGAGAGGGCATAAAAGGCGGCCCCAATGGGAGTGGGAGTTAGAAAAGTTAAGACAAGATGCGCGTCTTCGTGAGGTCGAATTTGTCCATGTTCAGATGAGACAACAGTTAGAGTTGGAGCGATATAAACTGGAGCTTATAAGTGAAGGAAAGCTTAAGGCTGATCCACAGAAGGGAGAGCCAGTGTCATCATTTGATGTTTCTGTTAACTTAAGGTTGGTTCCAAAGTTTAATGAAAAAGATCCTGACATTTTCTTTATTTTATTCGAACGTTTAGCAGATGCTCGGAAATGGTCAGATGCTGAGCGTACTCTCTTACTACAGTGTGTGCTCACTGGCAAAGCCCAGGAGGCTTTTTCAGCCATGAGTGCTGCTGATAGCGGTAGCTACCAGTTGGTTAAAGCTGCTGTACTTATGATATATGAGTTGGTACCAGAAGCTTATCGGCAACGGTTCAGGTCACTCAAAAAAGAAAAGCAGCCTCATGTTGAGTTTGCTCGTGAGTTAACGACTCATTTTAGTCGCTGGTGTTCTGCTTCACAAGTAGATACTAAGGAGGACATTGAGGAATTGATCTTGCTTGAACAGTTCAAGAGTACTCTGCCTGACCGTGTGGTTACCTACATTCAGGAAAGGGCGGTAAGCAAGGTTACAGATGCGGCTAAATTGCAGATGAGTTTGTTTTGACGCATAAAGATTTTTTGGGTGAGAGCCGAGGTCGTGGCGGGTTTGGCTTCCGAGGGAGTATGGTCGGAGTTAACTCCAGTAAGTTTTGGTCAGATGGAGCAAATACGTTTTCAGTTAAAGCAGATCGAGGGTTACGGGGACGAATGGACCCCAATCGTGTCTGTAATTATTGTTTTGGCAAGGGGCACTGGCCAAATGAGTGTCCAATGTTAAAAACAAAGTTAGAGCCTGGGGTTTTACCACCGAAACCGTCTGGAGCTGACAGTTTCCTCAGCTCATCAGGAGATTGACCCTGGTTATGCTGGGTTTGTGTCAGATGGTTATGTTTCACTGGTAGGGAGTGAAACAAAAGTACCTGTTAAGATATTAAGAGACTCAGGAGCTCTGGAATCATTTATTTTGGAGTCTGTGTTGACGTTTTCTTCTGAAACAGACACTGGTTCAAGCACTGCCGCCCGAGGGATGGGTTTGACAGTCTTTTCTGCGCCAAAACATGATTTGACGTTGGTCTCAAATCTGGTGCACGGTGACGTGGTCATGGGAGTGCGCCCTTCACTGCCTATGGGGGGAGTACAGGTAATTTTAGGTAATGACCTGGCTGGAAATCGGGTGTGGCCTTACGGGTCGGTAAACATTCTACCCTCCCAGGTGGGGTCTGAGTACTCCATGGCGACTTCTGCAGTACATCCTTCCTGTGCGGTAACACGGGCTATGAGCCAGACCAGGGGTGAGTCCAGTTTGGGGCGTTCAGATAAGAAAATTATGTCTTTGGTTCCTGTGCCTGTCTTCCCTTTGCCTGTCTCTTGCAGTGAAAAGAGACATTTCTGCTTTCATTAAAACTTGCCACGTGTGTCAGCTGACTGGAAAACCAAATAGGACAATAAAACCTGCTCCTTTGTATCCAATTCCAGTTGCTGACCAACCATTTGAGCATCTGATCATTGACTGTGTCGGTCCCTTGCCACTCTCTAAGGTGGGTAGTAACTTCTTGTTCACGGTGATGTGTCAAGCTACACGCTATCCAGCTGCATATCCTCTCAGAAACATTACCACTAAGTCTGTTGTAAAGGCGCTGACTCAGTTTATATCTATTTTTGGCATCCCAAAAGTAATTCAATCTGATCAGGGGTCTAACTTCAGTTCAAAGTTGTTCGCAGAGGTGTTGACACGGTTAAATTCATTGTCAGTCAAGCGCTTACCATGCCCAGAGCCAAGGGGCTCTAGAAAGGTTTCATCAAACGTTGAAGTCCCTCCTCTGTGCGTATTGTACTGAGTTGGACCGTGACTGGGAGGAGGGGTTACCTTGGCTGTTGTTAGCAGCCAGGGAGGTGTCGCAAGAGAGCTTGGGGTTTAGTCCAAATGACTTGGTCTTTGGTCACGCGGTGCTCACCTCTAGCTTCCTTACACAGGGACTGGCAAGCGGAGGAGGCCCCAACAAACTTAATCGATCATGTAAATGGTTTTAAGCAGCGACTGTACCGGGCGAATGAAACGGCGAAAAAAAACCTGCAGGCCGTGCAACATAAAATGAAGAGCCTGTATGATCGTCGGGCAGAACGCCGTGAGTTCAGTGCTGGTGATCAAGTTCTGGCACTTTTGCCGTTGGTTGGATCTCCTTTTCAGGCTAGGTTTTCGGGCCCCTATACTGTGACCCGAAAAGTGTCTGACCTAAACTACTTAATTGCGACCCCTGATCGAAGGAAATCTGTGCAGCTCTGTCACATTAACTTGTTAAAACCCTACTTCGCCCGCCCCCCTGTGCCAGGGCCTGGGGTTGCCTCTGTTGCTACAGTGGTTCCGGTTGGAGGGTCACCTCCACCTCCGGTCCCGAGAGAGGAATCTGAGGATGAGGAGTATACACCGGATGATCCCATTTTGAAGTCTTAAAAACTCTGAATCACGTGCCAATCTGGAGGTGACATTGAAACATATACCTGAAGCGAAGCGAATAGAGTTGGTGAGTCTTATTGAGGGTTATCCCTGTTTGTTTTCTGACACTCCTTCTCGTACTCATCTGATAGAGCATGATATTGATGTGGGAGATGCACGGCCAGTTAGACAACACTTTTATCGTATGCCTCCAGACAAAAGCAAACGTTTGGAAGAAGAGGTCAGCTATATGATGGAAAATAACATTGCTGAGCCGTGTTCGTCTAGTTGGTCTTCCCCATGTCTACTGGTTAAGAAGCCAGATGGAACCTTTAGACCATGCACTGATCTCCGAAAAGTAAATCAGGCGACTAAGCCAGACTCTTTTCCACTCCCTCGCATGGAGGACTGTGTGGACCAGGTTGGCTCCGCTAAGTTTGTCAGTAAATTTGACCTACTTAAAGGGTACTGGCAAGTTCCCTTAACGGCCAGGGCTAGGGAGATCGCCAGCTTTGTAACGCCGAGTGGGTTGTATTCCTACACAGTTATGCCGTTTGGGTTACGAAATGCACCAGCCACATTCCAGCGCCTAATGAACAAGGTGGTGTCTGGGTTGGTCGGGTGTGCTGTATACTTGGATGATGTGGTGATTTACAGTGACACTTGGGAGGAACATCTAAAACGTGTTAGAGCACTGTTTGACCGTCTTGCTTGGGCGGGTCTGACCATAAATCTGGCCAAGTGCGAATTTGCTAAGGCAACAGTAACCTACCTGGGAAAAGTGGTAGGACAAGGGCAAGTGCGGCCAGTGAGAGCAAAGGTGTTGGCGGTTGATCAGTTTCCTGTTCCTACTACCAAGAAGGAACTTTCTCGTTTCTTGGGTATGGTTGGATACTATCGGGGGTTTTGCAGAGATTTCTCCACAGTAGTTTGCCCACTTACGTCTCTTCTCAGCCCAAAGGTCAAATTTGAATGGTCCCCCACTTGTCAGAAAGCCTTTGAGACTGTCAAGTGGTTGTTGTGTTCGGCTCCTGTCTTAGCAGCCCCCCAGATGGACCAGCCTTTTTCTCTGTATGCGGACGCTAGTAAGGTGGGAGCTGGGGCTGTATTAGTGCAGGACAATGGAAGTGGTGTAGACTGCCCGGTGAGTTACTTTTCCAAGAAGTTCAACTCTCACCAGTTGAACTACTCAATCATTGAAAAAGAGGCACTGGCCCTGATCTGGGCATTGAAACATTTTGAGGTTTACGTGAGTGGTGGGGTAAGACCTTTAGTGGTATATACTGATCACAACCCCCTGACCTTTCTCCACTCCCTCCAGAACCCAAACCAAAGGCTTATGCGCTGGTGTCTTTTCCTTCAGCCATTCCATTTAGATATACGTCATGTAAAAGGAACGGACAATGCAGTGGCGGATGCCATGTCCCGGGCTATAAATGTATGAAGTAACGTGTGTTTTACTCCCTGCAGTGTCTCTTCCGGTCGACTCTGGTTGTCTCTTCTCTTAACATCGCTTAGGTACCAAAGTGCAGAGGGGAGGTTTCCAGATGGCTTGTTTGAGATCGCCTGCAGGGAGGACCACAATCTTAAGGGGGGGGGTGTGACGACCCTCCCATCCTGCAGGAGGAGCTGGGACGGTCTGCCTCCGAGAGGGCATAAAAGGCGGCCCCAATGGGAGTGTCGCGCTCTCTGACATGCTCTCTCTCACTCGGCAGGGCCTGCGGCACAAGACACCTCCTGAGTTGCTTGATGAAATGGTCTGGGCCTAAAATAAAGAGGTTTTGTGTTGAGGATTGAAGTGTGGCCTCCCTTTTTGTTGCCAGCCTTGAGCCAGGTGGTAACAATATGTAAATAAATGATATTCATCAAGTAGAGGAATGTGGAATAACGTCCTTCCGTTGGGTGTTTTCCGTCAGTAAAAACGGTTTTTGGCTCTTTTCGCACCATCTGGTTGTCGTGGCCGAGTGGTTAAGGCGATGGACTAGAAATCCATTGGGGTCTCTCGCCGGCAAGTCGTGTATAGCTGGTACTCACTGACAGCCAATGAAATTGCAGCATTATTAATGCTGTCTAAGGTGCTGAACATCCTCTCTGCTTTCAGCACCTTAGACTCAAATATTATCCTGTTCTATTCTATTCTCGAGTCTCAGTTTGGGCAATGCCACACATCAATGATGAAGAGCTATTTATGAATCAAGAAAAGTGTATCCCACTTTGCTTTTTTCTGATTGTCACTATGTTGTAGTGGCAGATAGATCATATAAGTACTTATTTATGGTCATTAATCTATTATATTACAGTTTCCCTACTACAAACATTTGAATTGCATAATTACTTAATTACTTTACTGTTAATGGTTCACATATTAATAAGACATGTAGACATTAGTCCATGAAATATGTTTATTAACCACAACAGGGACAGTCAATATTGAACACTGAGCACATAGTGCAAAGTCACATAAACACAACACAAATGTGTAAAACAAATATAATAATGTATATATGCTTTTGTTGCTTTGTCTCCATCCAGATCCTCTGCTGCTGTGAACAGGCCCACTGGCTGACGGTCGGAGCAGGAAGCTGTGGAGGAAGACAGGTGGGGACAGCTGGTGGCTCACCTGGTCAGACGACAAGAAAGACATCGCAAACTATTAAGATTCTGATCTCATCTTTTTACAATGTACTCAAACAAATCAAAAACATTCAACACTGACTTTGATCTCTTTGTGCAGTTTGCAGTGGACCCGGCTCTGCAGACGTCTCAGGAGAAACCAGGAGCCTCTGACGCTGTAGAGAACATTGAACATGTTATTATTGACAGTAAGATGAAGCAGGAATGTAACATGACACTGTAGTCTGTGAAACTCAGACAGCTGTACGCTGCAGTGCTGCCTACGTTTGGTCTGAAAACAGTGCACCAGTATCTTATTTACAACAATAAAGATTTTAAAGAATGAACAACCGTTTGATGGACACTGCATAAGGATATTTCTAGGATACCAATCCAGGTAAAATAATACACACCAGGCACTGTGACGGTTGCCTCTGTGGACAGATGAGCGTCTCCTTCTGGCATCAGACACACGAGCTGCTGGGGAACAGGCACAGGGCTCTTTACAGAAGGAAAAGCAGGGAAGGATCACAAAAGAGAATCAATTCATGGTTTATAACTAATACAAGCACAGTGAATATGCAAGAAACGCCCAGAGTTCAATTCACCTTTTGACATCCCAAACAGACATGTGGCATATGATTATGTAATAAACAACTGTATCACATTCTGGTGTTCTCTGATTTAACAGTGGAGGAGAAGGTATACAGATCTTGTACTTCAGTAAAAAAAATAATATTAATAAAACCACATGATGTAAATACTCTTTAACAAGTATAAGTCCTGCATTCAAATACATGACTCAAGGAAAGTATTAACGTTTAGCTTCAAAACAAACTTTAAGTATAATTACTCATACTCGGCTTGATAGGCTGCAGGTGGTTTAATCTATAATGACACCATTAGTTATTAGTTAGTTGATAACCTTCATCTGCTAACTAACTAGTAGCTCATTAGTACCTCTTTCTGTCACATAAATGTGGAGCAGTTCATGAACATGACTATAAACTACATGCGTCTTAAACACGTTCCTCAGTAACGTTACTCAGCGGAGACGTGCATGTGTATGCGCGTTCACGTGATTCAAATGAAGCCGCGGGTCCGTGCTGTTCTTTCACTGCGTGTGTAACAAACTATCCACAGTATAATTACAAGCATGTTACGGACTTACAGTAGAAAACATGATATAATACATTTTAATGCACATTCACGTTAACTTGTGATACTTCCGGCCACAGAAATACAAAGAAGTTACACATGAATAAAAAAAACGGAATAAACATGACTAACGTCACAGCTTTCAAGTGAACTAGAACATGATAACATTAATTATCATTACGTATGAGGTATCGTTATTCATTTTAATAACTTACTGTTTCGCGTAACGTCCACACAACGGAGAGCTGCAGAAAATACGGGATGTCAAATCTCTGTTCCGGATGCGACTGAGACAGGAAAAGAGGGGGGACCGGAAGAGGAGCCGGGGAAACTCAAAACGGCTCCACTGCGCCACTGGCGGCCAAATATATATTACATCGGCGGTTTTCAGCACCGCCATAGAGAATGAATGGAAGGCTCGTTTAGGGCGTTTAGCTAAAGAATCCCCGGCTGCCGCCCCGCGCAGGCTCGAATCCTGCCGACAACGTCAAGCTTTTGTTTTCTTAACAATTATTGTTGTTATAATCAGAATCAGAACCATTTATTTCCATGTAATGTTTTCACATTCAAGGAATTTGTCCTGGCGGGAGGTGCATAATGTTTAACAATAACAGCAAACAACAACAACAAAGAAATCAAAACATTAGTGCAAATTGTTTTGTTTGCTTTGTTAGTTAATGTAATATTAATATTTTTAATTGTTTTATACATTGTGCATTTTTTCTTATTATTCTATTATATGTTTTATATTGTGCTTTTTAAAATATTATTGTATTGCTTATCTGTATGTATAAATGCTGCTGTAGCTAAAAAAACAAATCCCTTTACGGGATTAATAAAGTATCTATCTATCTATCTATCTATCTATCTATCTATCTATCTATCTATCTATCTATCTATCTATCTATCTATCTATCTATCTATCTATCTATCTATCTATCTATCTATCTATCTATCTATCTATCTATCTATCTATCTAAATTCACTTATTTTGAAGGAGACGTCGCTCTACTTCCGCTCTGTTCTCCTGTTACTTAGCAACATCGAACACTCTGAGCGTGCGCGCGCATGTGGTTATTATTCTCTCCCCCCCCCCCCCCCCCCCCCCCCCCCCCCCCCCCCCCCCCCCCCCCCCCCCCCCCCCCCCAGTAAAAACCAACATGGACGACGACCTGGACGAGCTGCTGGACGAAGTGGAGCGAAGGTTTTGTCGAGACGCTTCTGTCGCGTCGACGGCGGGAAGAAGCGGGAAAGCCTCCGCGAGACCAGGAACGGGACCAGGACCGGGACCAGTACCCCACAGGTCGGTAACCAGTGCGCGTTCTGGGCCTCAGAGGCTAAAAGGTTATGAATTATTAATGTAAATAAAGAGTGACTAATAATTACATGTTAGTTATTCTTCCTCTCAATGCAATTAATAATTAAATATTATGGTCTGTTTCAATGTATCAAACTTCTAATTTTATCCTTTTGCCGTCATAATTATTTTTAACACATTCCAATTATTTAAAACAGTTTATGGTACTTTTCTTTTCTAATTATCACGCAAGGCACTTTATACATATACAATATATATTTAATATGTCCATAATAACACATATATAATTATGTTTCATAACCACTAGTGCGATTAGTGACAACATGTTCTTCTTGAATTTGTGAATGCGTATAATATATAATATTCTATTTTAATGCTCTGCTTGGAGTTTGATCTAATTATTTGATGCTTGTTGGTTTCTTTTGTTTGTTTATTTATCTTGTTTTTTGTGCTTATTTTTATTATTATTATTATTGATGGTTCATCTCAAAGTGGGTGGTTCCTCTATTTTGTTTAATTTGTAATATCATAATAGCAATAAAGAATCCATAATACTCATTTGATAATATAATATATATTCTTCACTTCATGTTGGGCTTCCCAAATAAAGTCATCAGGTTTAAAAGAACATTTGTTTTGTAAAAAATCAATAAAGAAATATTAGGAAAATAAAACTATTTTAAAGGAAATAAAAGACAATTTAAAGAAAATTAAGTAAAATCATGAAATACGTGGAAATATATTCTGAGAGCAGCTTTAGAAAGTAATCCCCAAAACGAGGATGGACGTTTAAAGGGAACTCACTGAATACACAAATATTTAAATGAAATATCCGGGGAAGCATAACGGGGAAAGCTCCATATTGTTTATTTCATTTCCTGTTATTTAACAAAATTATTTAATAATAAATTCTGGAGAAATGCTGACTCCCTAAAAGCAAACGTACTAAAATAAATAAAAATACTGGTCTCGGCCGATGGGAAGTCTTTTGTTCGTGTAAAGTTTAAAACCTTAAATATTAAACATTAAACTTTGTTTTGCTCCATATTTAGTGCCACAAAACCTGAACAGCTGATGAGCAGCGTCGCCGTCGACCTCGACGACCTTGACGCTCTGCTAGAGGAGTTCCTGGAGGACGACCCCGGCGGCTCCACTCGCCTGAAGGTGAGCGCGACCTTGAAGAAATATGTTCCCAATTTATTTATTTTCTCCACATGGACAAACGGTCAAAGTGTCTCCTGACCGTTTCATATCTACCTTCCCGAGTGATGGGAAGAAAATAGTTCATTAAAAGAAGCCATATTTTAAAGCCATTAAAACATTTTAAGAGAAGTTCAAGTATTACAAATATGGGAAATACTCGTTTAATGTAACTATTTAAGTTAAGTAAGTGTTTAAAACTACATTTTATCACTTTTCATGTTTACACACAGATTTCACTAAATGTTTTGTCATGTAAATTTGGTTTAAAGTCCTGTAACTCCATTGGTCAACATGTGTATGAACCCTGATTTTATTACCGTGCTGTTTTCTTATTAAATTGAACTTTTTATTTCAGACACAAGAGTTTCCTGAAGGCACGCGAGGAGAGAAGAAGCTGTCGTCTCAGTCGGGAGGAAGAAAGTAAGTGAAATAAAACAAACATCATACAGGTGTGGATAATAATTACTGCAGCTTATTGTCATAATAATTTGTATTTGATTTTTTTGTTTTTTTGTTCTAGAATCTAAAGTTTGACTCTTCTAGTTAAAGTTAACACTTAATAATAACCATCTTTAATAAATGGTTAATTTACATTACATTACATGTCATTTAGCTGACGCTTTTATCCAAAGCGACTTACAATAAGTGCATTCTACCGTTTACAACAAGAATCAGAACAAGAATCACGAAGGTACAATTTCATCAATAAAGTTCAACTACAAAGTGCTGTCAGTAAGAGCCATTTCAGTGCTACTATAGTGCTACTTCCTTTATTCAAGGTATAGTCGGAAAAGATGTGTTTTTAGTTTGCGACGGAAGATGTAGAGACTTTCTGCTGTTCTGATGTCAATGGGGAGCTCATTCCACCATCGAGGAGCCAGGACAGAGAACAGTCGAGACTTTGTTGAGTGTTTAGCTCGCAGCGATAATTGGTTTATAGTTATGTAACTGTTAAACAATGATGAAGTGATACATCATAATTCTAAGAGACAATCAAAATTGCATTCTGATAAATTGGTGCATACTATTAAATACTATTTTAATTATTTGTTAATGATAAACAAATCATTTGCTAAATCTTTAAGAAATCGTGTAAAACAATGTAAACATCTATAAATATTAGATTAGATAGATGGATAAGAAATCAATTATGGACCATTGACTAATGTTTAAAGATGCTTTACAAGGTATACTTAACAATTTAACAAATTATAATAATCTTCATTATCACCTTTACAACAACATTCCAGATATTTATAGATGGTTTACAAGCCAATTATGAACAAATGCTTAAGAACAAACTGTGGATAATAATAGCGCCCCAATAATAATCAGAGTGATGCCTCATCCAGGTGCTGTCCCGTGTTCGTCGGCGGGAGCTCGGTCCCGAGCGGCGTGGGAACGGCAACGTCCAAGAGGTGTGAAAACACAAGTCCACTTCCTGGTTTAGTGACGCTCACAACTCGTTAACCGACGATTCCGATCCGCAGGTCATGTGACCAGCTGAGGTGCACGTCCTGTGACTTCCGGGTGCTGACGTTTGACGACTGCGAGTGGGACTCGTCCTGTGATTACCTGTTCTTCAGGTGAGTCTGCACACGTGGCAACAGGGCGGGGAAGTGCAGATAAGAGGGGGGAAATACTTCCCCGCCACTTCCTGTTTAACTTTCTTGTCGAATTCAAATTATTCTGTGATTTAGAAGGTAAAAAAAAGATCAGCGGAAAAGTCTGAAAAGCCATAATAATAATAATAAAATGATGAGGGATGATATAATAATGTGGTTTAAAAACATCAGCGTGCTTCACTCAGTAATAATTCACCTTCAAACTCCCGTGTTTCTTCTTCGTGTGTTTAGGAACAACGTGCCGGACCGCCAGAAGCTCGGCGCCCAGCTGAAGAAGAGGAGCGGCTCGCGGGCCTTCGCCTGCCAGTGCAGCTGGTTCACCGCGACTGAGCCGACCGACCTCAGGGAGCGAGCGGCGCTCCGATGGGTCTGCGGGAAGCACCGGGACTGAAGCCGCTCCGGAGGACAGCTGGAGCGTGACGGAGCACAGGACCCGCTGCTGCCTACCAGTCTTCTGCTGCAGGCTCCGCCCACTCGTCCTTCTGTCACTCCAAAGATGCTCTGAGATTCTGACGCCTCTGATCTACAGTCAGATCAGTTTGACATCAGAAACATGAATAACTTGGTGATTGTCCGTGTGTCCTACCAACAATAAAAGAAGTGAAGGTTTGAGGGAAACCACTGAACCTTTGAGACAATGAGGGTGTTTAAAGGAGCCAAACACGAAATAAGAGCTGCAGGAATGAGTCCTAAAACCAGGAAATGAGTAGGCATTTTAACACTTCCCGTTCAGTCGTCTGAAAGCAGGTTAGTGTTGAACACGACCTGAAGAGATGTTAATGTTTAGTTGTCTGATTTATAAAACAGGTCAGTGAACGCCCCTCTGGGGAATCTCGAAGCGTCACGACTAAGCGTCCTCACTAGGACCCTAGTCCTTCAGCTTAGTGGAGGAGATGTGAAGTCATGTGACCTGGTGGAGTTCCTCTATAGACTAACATGAAGTCATGTGACCTGGTGGAGTTCCTCTATAGGCTAACATGAAGTCATGTGACCTGGTGGAGTTCCTCTATAGACTAACATGAAGTCATGTGACCTGGTGGAGTTCCTCTATAGACTAACATGAAGTCATGTGACCTGGTGGAGTTCCTCTATAGGCTAACATGAAGTCATGTGACCTGGTGGAGTTCCTCTATAGACTAACATGAAGTCATGTGACCTGGTGGAGTTCCTCTATAGGCTAACATGAAGTCATGTGACCTGGTGGAGTTCCTCTATAGACTAACATGAAGTCATGTGACCTGGTGGAGTTCCTCTATAGACTAACATGAAGTCATGTGACCTGGTGGAGTTCCTCTATAGACTAACATGAAGTCATGTGACCTGGTGGAGTTCCTCTATAGGCTAACATGAAGTCATGTGACCTGGTGGAGTTCCTCTATAGACTAACATGAAGTCATGTGACCTGGTGGAGTTCCTCTATAGACTAACATGAAGTCATGTGACCTGGTGGAGTTCCTCTATAGATAACATGAAGTCATGTGACCTGGTGGAGTTCCTCTATAGGCTAACATGAAGTCATGTGACCTGGTGGAGTTCCTCTATAGACTAACATGAAGTCATGTGACCTGGTGGAGTTCCTCTATAGACTAACATGAAGTCATGTGACCTGGTGGAGTTCCTCTATAGACTAACATGAAGTCATGTGACCTGGTGGAGTTCCTCTATAGACTAACATGAAGTCATGTGACCTGGTGGAGTTCCTCTATAGACTAACATGAAGTCATGTGACCTGGTGGAGTTCCTCTATAGACTAACATGAAGTCATGTGACCTGGTGGAGTTCCTCTATAGACTAACATGAAGTCATGTGACCTGGTGGAGTTCCTCTATAGACTAACATGAAGTAATGTGACCTGGTGGAGTTCCTCTATAGACTAACATGAAGTCATGTGACCTGGTGGAGTTCCTCTATAGACTAACATGAAGTCATGTGACCTGGTGGAGTTCCTCTATAGATAACATGAAGTCATGTGACCTGGTGGAGTTCCTCTATAGACTAACATGAAGTCATGTGACCTGGTGGAGTTCCTCTATAGACTAACATGAAGTCATGTGACCTGGTGGAGTTCCTCTATAGACTAACATGACGTCATGTGACCTGGTGGAGTTCCTCTATAGACTAACATGAAGTCATGTGACCTGGTGGAGTTCCTCTATAGACTAACATGAAGTCATGTGACCTGGTGGAGTTCCTCTATAGGCTAACATGAAGTCATGTGACCTGGTGGAGTTCCTCTATAGGCTAACATGAAGTCATGTGACCTGGTGGAGTTCCTCTAGAGACTAACATGAAGTCATGTGACCTGGTGGAGTTCCTCTATAGACTAACATGAAGTCATGTGACCTGGTGGAGTTCCTCTAGAGACTAACATGAAGTCATGTGACCTGGTGGAGTTCCTCTATAGACTAACATGAAGTCATGTGACCTGGTGGAGTTCCTCTATAGACTAACATGAAGTCATGTGACCTGGTGGAGTTCCTCTATAGGCTAACATGAAGTCATGTGACCTGGTGGAGTTCCTCTATAGGCTAACATGAAGTCATGTGACCTGGTGGAGTTCCTCTATAGGCTAACATGAAGTCATGTGACCTGGTGGAGTTCCTCTATAGACTAACATGAAGTCATGTGACCTGGTGGAGTTCCTCTATAGACTAACATGAAGTCATGTGACCTGGTGGAGTTCCTCTATAGGCTAACATGAAGTCATGTGACCTGGTGGAGTTCCTCTATAGATAACATGAAGTCATGTGACCTGGTGGAGTTCCTCTATAGACTAACATGAAGTCATGTGACCTGGTGGAGTTCCTCTATAGATAACATGAAGTCATGTGACCTGGTGGAGTTCCTCTATAGACTAACATGAAGTCATGTGACCTGGTGGAGTTCCTCTATAGAAAACATGAAGTCATGTGACCTGGTGGAGTTCCTCTATAGATAACATGAAGTCATGTGACCTGGTGGAGTTCCTCTATAGGCTAACATGAAGTCATGTGACCTGGTGGAGTTCCTCTATAGACTAACATGAAGTCATGTGACCTGGTGGAGTTCCTCTATAGACTAACATTAAGTCATGTGACCTGGTGGAGTTCCTCTATAGACTAACATGAAGTCATGTGACCTGGTGGAGTTCCTCTATAGATAACATGAAGTCATGTGACCTGGTGGAGTTCCTCTATAGACTAACATGAAGTCATGTGACCTGGTGGAGTTCCTCTATAGACTAACATGAAGTCATGTGACCTGGTGGAGTTCCTCTATAGACTAACATGAAGTCATGTGACCTGGTGGAGTTCCTCTAGAGACTAACATGAAGTCATGTGACCTGGTGGAGTTCCTCTATAGACTAACATGAAGTCATGTGACCTGGTGGAGTTCCTCTATAGACTAACATGAAGTCATGTGACCTGGTGGAGTTCCTCTATAGACTAACATGAAGTCATGTGACCTGGTGGAGTTCCTCTATAGACTTAACATGAAGTCATGTGACCTGGTGGAGCTCCTCTATAGACTAACATGAAGTCATGTGACCTGGTGGAGTTCCTCTATAGACTTAACATGAAGTCATGTGACCTGGTGGAGTTCCTCTATAGGCTAACATGAAGTCATGTGACCTGGTGGAGTTCCTCTATAGATAACATGAAGTCATGTGACCTGGTGGAGTTCCTCTATAGGCTAACATGAAGTCATGTGACCTGGTGGAGTTCCTCTATAGACTAACATGAAGTCATGTGACCTGGTGGAGTTCCTCTATAGATAATATGAAGTCATGTGACCTGGTGGAGTTCCTCTATAGATAACATGAAGTCATGTGACCTGGTGGAGTTCCTCTATAGGCTAACATGAAGTCATGTGACCTGGTGGAGTTCCTCTATAGACTAACATGAAGTCATGTGACCTGGTGGAGTTCCTCTATAGGCTAACATGAAGTCATGTGACCTGGTGGAGTTCCTCTATAGACTAACATGAAGTCATGTGACCTGGTGGAGTTCCTCTATAGACTAACATGAAGTCATGTGACCTGGTGGAGTTCCTCTATAGACTAACATGAAGTCATGTGACCTGGTGGAGTTCCTCTATAGGCTAACATGAAGTCATGTGACCTGGTGGAGTTCCTCTATAGACTAACATGAAGTCATGTGACCTGGTGGAGTTCCTCTATAGACTAACATGAAGTCATGTGACCTGGTGGAGTTCCTCTATAGACTAACATGAAGTCATGTGACCTGGTGGAGTTCCTCTATAGACTAACATGAAGTCATGTGACCTGGTGGAGTTCCTCTATAGACTAACATGAAGTCATGTGACCTGGTGGAGTTCCTCTATAGACTAACATGAAGTCATGTGACCTGGTGGAGTTCCTCTATAGACTAACATGACGTCATGTGACCTGGTGGAGTTCCTCTATAGACTAACATGACGTCATGTGACCTGGTGGAGCTCCTCTATAGACTAACATGAAGTCATGTGACCTGGTGGAGTTCCTCTATAGACTTAACATGAAGTCATGTGACCTGGTGGAGTTCCTCTATAGGCTAACATGAAGTCATGTGACCTGGTGGAGTTCCTCTATAGATAACATGAAGTCATGTGACCTGGTGGAGTTCCTCTATAGGCTAACATGAAGTCATGTGACCTGGTGGAGTTCCTCTATAGACTAACATGAAGTCATGTGACCTGGTGGAGTTCCTCTATAGATAATATGAAGTCATGTGACCTGGTGGAGTTCCTCTATAGATAACATGAAGTCATGTGACCTGGTGGAGTTCCTCTATAGGCTAACATGAAGTCATGTGACCTGGTGGAGTTCCTCTATAGACTAACATGAAGTCATGTGACCTGGTGGAGTTCCTCTATAGGCTAACATGAAGTCATGTGACCTGGTGGAGTTCCTCTATAGACTAACATGAAGTCATGTGACCTGGTGGAGTTCCTCTATAGACTAACATGAAGTCATGTGACCTGGTGGAGTTCCTCTATAGGCTAACATGAAGTCATGTGACCTGGTGGAGTTCCTCTATAGATAACATGAAGTCATGTGACCTGGTGGAGTTCCTCTATAGACTAACATGAAGTCATGTGACCTGGTGGAGTTCCTCTATAGACTAACATGAAGTCATGTGACCTGGTGGAGTTCCTCTATAGACTTAACATGAAGTCATGTGACCTGGTGGAGCTCCTCTATAGACTAACATGAAGTCATGTGACCTGGTGGAGTTCCTCTATAGGCTAACATGAGCCTCTCTTGGGGGTCTTGTTCTGCAATGGCCAAGTCAATCACCTGACCTGAATCCAATTGAGCATGCATTTCACTTGCTGAAGACAAAACTGAAGGGAAAATGCCCCAAGAACCAGCAGGAACTGAAGACGGTTGCAGTAGAGGCCTGGCAGAGCATCACCAGGGACGAAACCCAGCGTCTGGTGATGTCTATGGAATCCAGACTTCAGGCTGTCATTGACTGCAAAGGATTTTCAACAAAGTATTAAAAGTGACAATTAGATTTATGATTATATTCATTTGTCCAATTACTTTTGGTCCCTTAAAAAGAGGGTGGCCACATTTGAATTTGTTGTAATTCCTACACCGTTCACCTGATTTGGATGTAAATACCCTCAAATTAAAGCTGAAAGTCTGCACTTAAAGCACATCTTGATTTTTTCATTTCAACTCCATTGTTGTGGTGTACAGAGCCAAAATAATGAAAAATGTGTCAATGTCCAAATATTTATGGACCTGACTGTATAATTCTACATTGCAGTTCAACAATAAATGGTGCATGGACAACAAACACCAGAATAGTTTCAGAACATTTTCTTTTTTATTATTTTAAATAATTTATTACATACTCAAAGATTAAATTAACTCCATAAACTGTGCAAAACACTCTTAAGCACCTGTAAAGACATTTAAGCAAATTATGACCCTCTATACCCTCTACAAACATGCTTTTATGGATACTGTACGTACCAATACAAAATTAAAAGATTGATGTTCAGAGGGGGGTATTTTATTATGTTATTACTAAGCAAACAGAAGTGAATAACTCATCTGTTGACAAAGAAGCAGTAGCGGCCAATAGACGCAAGGAACATTTTTCACAGATTAAAAAAAATATGCCATTTTAGAGGAATAGTTTGATATTTTGGGAAATATAATCATTCACTTTGCAGCAGAGACATCAATACCACTCTCATATCTGTCCGTTAAATATGAAGCTATCCAGCCAGCGGCTAGTTAGCTTAGCGTAGCTCAGCAAAAAGACTGGAAACAGGGGGGAGCTGCTAGCTTGGCTCCGTCTGAATGCAACAAGAGAGGTTCAAAGGGTTTAATTAATTCTTCTGAGATGAGCATCTACATCAGGCTGATGCTAGACAGAGATCTTTTGTTGTCAAGTTAGTGAAGATGAACAGTTGTTTCTGGCATTTCTATTCACCTTCTAAATTGACACAGCATTAAAATTTGACTCGTCTGGACTTCCTAATGGCAAATTCGTTGATGGTATCATCAAATGATATTTTACTTGAGACCTCTTGGTTGATGCTCATCAGCGCAAGCCCATTGAGGCGTTCCTGACTCATCGTTGACCTCAGGTAGGTCTTAAGTAATTTTAATTTAGAGAAGCTTCTTTCAGCAGAAGCTACTGTCACAGGTAGTGTGACAGCAATTCTTAGGGCCACCCACATATTTGGAAAAACTTCAAGTTTCTTCTCCTTCAAGTAATTCAGAATTTCCATTGTCGTCATGCCGGCTTTTGGCAACACAGGGAAATTCTTCAACTCAAGTGCCAGTTCCCTCCCTTCAACATCTTTATGGTCACCGTGGCTCAGAGTGTTGCTGAAGGTTTCGCACTCCTTTGCGAGTTCTTCCTCTGGCAAATTAGGAAAGTTCACCAACACTCCAAACTTGTCCTCAACATCACCCAAGAGCTTGAAGCGTTCTTGCAGGGATGTAACGGACACATCAACAATGACATTGAAAAAGGACATTTCCAATCTCTTTAGCGCATCTACCTCTGGCTCATCAGGGGATTCATAAGAGAACTGTCTTTTGGTTTTCTCAGCCTCTTCTGCTTTCGGACAGTGTCTACATTCATCTCCTCACAGAGATCTCTTGCAGATACCTGAGCAGAAGCGAACCCAGTGCTTCTGTAGCTGACCAGAGAGGCTTCAGTTGTCCTCAGGAGATTCAGAGCCACATCCAGTTGCATAGACACTGACTGCAATGCCTTGCTGACATGATGAATTTTGGCCAGCATGTCATACCACACAATGCTACAAATTGAGAAGCGGTATGACCCAACTTCTTCAGCCAAAGACTGTGCCTCAGTTTTAATCATAGAATCGGTGGCTTTCTCCCTGACCTCAAGAAGGGCATCCCTCACCTCCCCTGTCTGGAATCTCACAGCCTGTACACTGTTAATGCGACTTTCCCATCTTGTATCTTACCAGGATTTCACAGTTGTTTTCACGTGGTGCTTTAAGATGGTCCACCTTTGTGTGGAGGCAGAGAATAGTGTAAAAATTCTCTGTAGATAGCCAAAATAGTTAATTGCATCTGTGGAACTTTTTGCTGTATCAGCAACAAGATTTAATGTATGTGCTCCACATGGGACAGCCCTGGGATTTTGTTTCAAAAGTCTGGCTTGGACGCCTTTTGACTTTCCCTTCATGTTGGCGCCGTTGTCGTAAGACTGTCCCCGGCAGTCTGCAAAGGGAAGGTTAAACTCTTCTAGTCTCTTCAGAATAAGGTTGGAGAGGCGTTCTCAACTGAATGATTCCACCTCAAGGAACCCCATGAAATGTTCTTTTACTGTAGGGGTGTCTGTCATCTACTGCAACCATTCTAACTATAGCAGATAACTGTTCTATGTGGCTGACGTCTGGGGTACAATCCAAAATAATTGAATAGTATTCGGCTTGCTTTATCTCCTTTAACATATAGGGTAAAATGTTTTCACCAATGCAATCAATTAGTTCATTTTGAGTATCCTTTGCTAAGTATGTTGTATGGCTGGCTCCTCCCTCCACATTAGCAACATGCTGTTTGACTGGGTCAAACCTGACCATGAGCTCAACTTCTTTAAGGAAGTTTCCATTATTTGGCTGGAATAGCCTGTCTGAGTTCCCCCGCAGGGATATATTTCGCTCGGCCAAAGACTGTATTATGGCCACCAACCTGGTCAGGACTTCACGCCACCTCCTCCTTTCAGCTTGAAGGAGTGTCATTTCCATTTGATCAATTGTCTGGCCCTTTTCAAGTCGAGTCTCCAATTCCTTCCATGCAGTCATGTGCCCCGAATGCTCTGGACTGTGCTCGTGGCTTTTCAAGACCTCACTACAATTCTTCCAGTCATTTAGGCCACTACTAATGAGGTGGTACTTTTTCTGTGAAAAGAGCTTGCAACAGAAGCAATACAGAGTATTGTTTTTCCTTGAATATACAAGCCAGCTTCTCTTGATATTCTCCCCATTTACTAATTTCCTGTAGAAGTGGTTGTGGTGGCAGCTTCTCCCATCGTCTCTTTTTGGAAATGTAAAGTCTGGACTGGTCTGGTCCTCTGCAAACTAACTCTGTCCTTACCGCATCACAGAGGGCTGGCCAGTCAGCAGGATCTATAGGTTCTCCCTGGATATCAGGAATTGCGGAGGGCGAGGTAATTACAATTACTGCCACCACTGCTACAAGGCTAAATAATGCTACCGATTACAATTAGTAGTATTAATGTGATGTGATGTGGGGGGCGACTGTGGCTCAGTGGTTAGCAAGTCGGTCTTTCAATCAGAGGGTCGGTGGTTTGATCCCCGGCTCCGGCAGTCTGCGTCGTTGTGTCCTTGAGCAAGACACTTAACCCTCATTGCTCACCGTTGCTGTGTCTACGGTCTACTGTATAGCATGTAAGTCGCTTTGGATAAAAGCGTCAGCTAAATGAAATGTAATGTAATGTAATGTGATTATGAAAGCAATAATTGATAATAATAATAATAATAACAAAAACAGCAACGGTAGTACTAGTTGTGTAGGCTACTTACAAAGTTCAGAGGGAGGCGAATCAGGCGTCCTTTCTCCAGCAGGTGCCGGCCTCTGCAAAAATTGCCTGAGTGCATCTGGCCAATTTAAAACAAAAATAAAAAATAAAAACAAAACACATATACATTTTAGTATATTCCTGGGGAGGAACTGTACAGAAGGGTGAACACCACCACTATCCCAAAATGGTTACTGTGTGTGTATGCACCTGCTAGTTGTGAATTCACTAAACAGAACTTATGCCATTTATAATGAATGTAGACAGCAACTGTACTTTTCATAACGAGCATACGTTATCCAGATACTGGTCTTTTGACATGTACATCCATGTAGGTTATCAGTGAAGTTACGTTTGCTAGTAATAGCCTACGTAGCAAATTAGCAAAGTAACAGTCGCTAGCTATAGCTAGCCTAAGTGACAGCAATGAAACGTCCATTAGGTGATGCACAATACTAAATTTATTTCGTTTGACACCTTAATGGCTGAGATGAGAAGACTTACCTCTATACTTGACTTTCTTTTCCGCTCCAGATGGTTTAGACCGCTTCATTTGTGCAAATGTCACGTAACTGTTAGCTGACACGCTCACCTCACGCTGGCAGTGTGCAGGAGCCCTCACGTAACTAACGTAACTAACGTAATTTAACGTAACCGCCCCAAATTCAAGTAAACGTGTGGCTGACGGGGCGCCCTAGGATGATCATGATTAATAGACATGTTTTAATGTGCTTGTTATTCTAACTATGATTAATGGGAAGTATGTCTAAGGTGCACCCTTATCAACCGTCCGGCGGACCCAATCCCCTCTCCATCAGTTCCACTACAACACTGAAACACCGCGTAGAGACGGTCAGCTGTGGAAACTGTGATCTGCACAGATTAACTTGTGATCCAACACTGTGCCGTTTCACATCGCTAATGTTTTATATTAAAGACCACGACTTTCATCTCTATCATCATAACGATCTTCTACCTGTGCAGCACATTCATCCAGATTAAACATGACGTAGCTCATTGTGTCTATACGGACCTGCAGTGACTCACACAGGAGTTAGTGGGTCTTTTGAAACATTCACACATCATCACAGCGTCATCACGAAAAGTTCATCCGTCAGCAGGACCCAGCATGCATTGCGCGCCGATCGAGTGGGCGGAGCCTAACATACTTCAAATGTGACGACATCAATTTCGTTCATCAAAGCCGTCTGGTCTATATATATATATTCAACCTTCTGAAGGAGGATTAGTACAGTTATTCATTACTTTCAACAAACTCAAGATGACGACAGAAATGGAATACACTCTAAAGGAAGACAAGTACATTCAGAAGATAGGAGATACAGTTTTAATGAAAGACAACATAGAACTGAAAAAGGAAATTGCTTCACTGAAGAAATGCAACCTGGTGCTTGAAGAGAATCTGAAAGCTGAAATTGAGAAGAATAGTGATCTTAACAAGCAGGTCACAGATAACACCAAGAGCTTTGAAGATGAAGTGGCAGTATGGCAGAACAGGGTTAAGTTACTGGAGCTGATAAGGGCTCAACATATAACCGAAAAACAAGAAGTGGAGCCAGAACACCAGGCGGCTCTACAGGAGCGTGCCTCGATTTATAATAAAGAGATGTCCGAACAGGACATGAAACACCAGTCCTGTTTGGCTGAAGTTGAAGCCAACAAAAAGGCTTTGGAAGAACAGGTGTTGGCTCTGGAACGCCAGCACCTGGTGGACAAAGGTAGTATTGCAGCAGGTGAGGCTTCCCTGCACGCTGAAGTGGAAGACAAAAGATATGTGATGGAGTGCCTTCAAGAAGTGAAGCTTAGAAGCGAAGATGCAGAAAAACAAATAGTCAGAAAGGATAATTTGGCTAAATTTCATTACAATGAATACTGTGAACTGAAGAACAAATATGACAGACTTAATGAGAGAACATATGAGCTGTCTCAAATGGAGTCTGTCAAAAAGAACCTTTTGTTGGCAGAAAACATTGTTAAAGAGCATAAGAAAGTAATTCATAGCCAAAAAAACGAGCTATATGTTTTGAAAGAAAATATTAAAGCCCATTTAGCATCTATAGAGAAGAAAGAAAAGGAAAACTGTCTTCTGGCTATTGAGTTAAAAAATGAACTAAAAAAAGGTCTCAGAGACCAGGTTAAGGACCTTCAAATGAAAGAAAAAATGGCCGATGAGGCTTGGAGGAAATGCCTCAAAGAAAATTCTAACATGAATAACAAGATCGCCTCTCACACTTCTATGGTCAACGGCTACAAGACGGAGCAGAGGAGGGACAAGGAGAGGATACGAACAATGGAGACGTATCAGCAGCAGTTGAAGAAAGACCTGCATAAATGCTGCCAGCTGATGTCTGATACGGACTCATTTAAAAGGAGCATCCGTGCGTGTTGTAGGAAATACCTGGATGATGACGCCACGGTGGTGGTGCATGAAATAGACGTTGCCACCGCGGCTGGCATTAGGAAAGCAGCAGAAGATTATCGTGATAGTGTTCGGACGGAACAA
Source organism: Cottus gobio (assembly GCA_023566465.1). NCBI lineage: Eukaryota > Metazoa > Chordata > Actinopteri > Perciformes > Cottidae > Cottus > Cottus gobio. The sequence continues at coordinate 27,662,774 of CM042221.1, forward strand.
TTTAACAGGGGTGATGAAAACAAAAAGAGGTTGATGAAGCAGCATCAAGAAGAGAAGAATGTGTCTGAATACATTGACACAATTAACAGCCAGAGGAGAGAGATCAAGACTCTTAAAGAAGAACTCAAGAAGGCGTCGAAGCCGGTCGAGAAGCCGGTCATACAAAAGCTTAAATCCTGGTTCCGGAAGAAGGTCCGGGAATCTGACAGAGTTGGTCCTATGATTTCAGGGGCCAGAATGTATGATGACTGTCTGAGAATCACCCCTTTACGTTCAGCCCTCTCAGAGGAGGAGAATATACTAAAGGAGAAGCAGGAGGTACTAAAGGTGGAGGACCGCCTGCCTGAGCCTTCAGAACTGTCACCGGCATCAACTTACAGGACGATTCACATTCATATGAATCCGTATGTTCCGAAGGACGTCCTGCCTAGGGTTGAATGACATCAGTAAACCCCTCAACCTTGACAGTCCAGCTCAATGCGGTGATCGTACGAGCAACATCTTTGTGTGTGGCCTCCGAGTGATTCGGTTTCCCCCACTCACATTTAATCAATATTTAATTGTGATGATTAAATATGACCCCTCAACCTTGACCGTCCAGCTCAATGCGGTGATCGTACGAGCAACATCTTTGTGTGTGGCCTCCGAGTGATTCGGTTTCCCCCACACACATTGAATCAATATTTAATTGTGATGATTAAATATGACCAACTGATTATTGTACAATTAGACTGTACAATAATCAGTTGGCACTCAGGTAGTATATTTTTATTATTTTTCCTTAGTTTTAATGCTTAAATGTTTTAATGTTTTTGTATTTAATGTATTTGTTTTTATTGGTATGTGGCAGGAGCGTGTAAATGGTGACCATATGAATTTCCTACCTGTGGATAATAAAGTTTACCTTGACCTTGACCTTGACCCCTCAACCTTGACCGTCCAGCTCAATGCGGTGATCGTACGAGCAACATCTTTGTGTATGGCCTCCGAGTGATTCGGTTTCCGCCACACACATTGAATCAATATTTAATTGTGATGATTAAATATGACTATTTAGTCATTTAAGCAGCCCTAGGATTGAAGCTACCTCGCCCGGACCAGGGAAACCGGAGCACCCTCCCGGAGCCAGACCCGGGAGGCGAGCTCGTCGGCGAGCGTCTGGTGGCCGGGCTTTCGCCCATGGGGCCCGGTCGGGCTCAGCCCGAAGAAACATCATGGTGCAGCCACCCTGTGGACCCACCACCCGCAGGGACAGACATCGGGGTCGGGTGCTATGTAGACCGGGCGGCGGGCCGGGCAGGGGGCCTGGGCGAGCCGATCGCCGGCGACATAGACTAGCTCTAGGGACGTGGAACGTCACCTCGCTAGCGGGGAAGGAGCCGGAGCCGGTGGGGGAGGTGGAGGTGGAGCGATACCAGCTAGATATAGTTGGGCTCACCTCCACGCACAGCGCTGGCTCTGGAACCAAACTCCTGGAGAAGGGTTGGACTTTGTTCTTTTCTGGAGTCGCCCAGGGTGAGAGGCGCCGGGCGGGAGTGGGGATACTCACGAGTCCCCGGCTGAGCGCCGCCGTGTTGGAGTTTTCCCCGGAGAACGAGAGGGTCGCCTCCCTGCGCCTACGGGTTGCGGGGAGTAAGGCTCTGACTGTTGTTTGTGCTTATGCACCAAACAGCATTTCGGAGTATATATTTTGGAGTTGGTGGGAGGGGTCCTGGAAAGGGCGCCGCCTGCCGACTCCATAGTTCTCCTGGGAGACTTCAACGCTCACGTGGGCGACGACAGAGAAACCTGGCGGGGAGTGATTGGGAGGAACGGCTTGCCTGATCTGAACCCGAGTGGTGTTTCGTTGTTGGACTTCTGTGCTAGCCACAGTTTGTCCATAACAAACACCATGTTTGAACATAAGGTGGCTCATAAGTGTACCTGGTACCAGAGCACCTTAGGCCGGAGATCAATGATCGACTTCGTAATCGTATCATCTGATCTGCGGCCGTATGTTTTGGACACTCGGGTGAAGAGAGGAGCAGAGCTGTCAACTGATCACCACCTGGTGGTGAGTTGGATCAGATGGCGGGGGAGTCGGCCAGAAAGACCTGGCAAGCCCAAACGTGTAGTGAGGGTGAACTGGGAACGTCTGGCGGAGGATCCTGTCCGGGAGGTCTTCAACTCCCACCTCCGGAAGGACTTCTCACACATCCCGAGGGAGGTTGGGGACATGGAATCCGAGTGGATCATGTTCAAAGCCTCTATTGTGGACGCGGCCGCTAGGAGCTGGAACAGTGCGGGTTTCATCCTGGTCGTGGAACAGTGGACCAGCTCTTTACCCTTGCAGGGATACTGGAGGGGTCCTGGGAGTTTGCCCAACCAGTCTACATGTGCTTTGTGGACTTGGAGAAGGCCTTCGACCGGGTCCCTCTGGGCTTTTTGTGGGGGGTGCTGCGGGAGGATGGTGTTCACCTGTCTGTTCACCTGTCTGCCTGAGCTTGATTAAAGTGTTGAACTCTGTCTCCTGAGTCCTCAGTTCTGCGATTGGGTCCTCACCCCACCCGTTACAGTCACTCAGGAACGGATGGAGTGTCCTGGTCTGCCTTTGGATCAGGAACCTTCTTGCAGTGTGATGCGTGGACCCAGGTGGCTCTCTCTGCTACCTTCACGGCCGTGTGAGTAGTGAGGAGAATCTGGAACGGTCCTTGCCAGCGCTTGGCTTTCCAACTCTTGCGCCGGAAGTCCTTGACCACCACGAAATCACCAGGCTGCAGGTTGTGGAGGTCTCCTGTAGCTTCTTTTGGCAGTGCAGCTATTACCTGCTTACGAACATCAGACAAAGCAGAGGAGAGCCGTGCACAATATGTTAACATTACATTTTCGCATGCTGTGGTTGAGGGAAGTGGTTTCTGTGGAGCCTGCATCCCAACATGGGGAGGGGCGCCAAAGAGAATCTCAAAGGGGCTGAGATTGCTCCTGGAACGTTTCCTCATACGCATGTACATCAACACCAGTGGTAATGCTTTTACCCAACTGAGTTTTGTATCCTCACAGCATTTGGCTAGTCTTGTTTTCAAAGTGCCATTCTCTCTTTCCACTGCCCCACCACTAACTGGATGATTAGTATACTTTCAGATCTTTTACTCTGCCTTTCAGGTCGGCGGTCTCATCGTGTGGGATCCATTTCTCCCACTCTTTCAGGCTTTCCCCTCAATCATGGATTAGCTTCCTCGCTCTTTCCAGCTGTAGTTCATAGCCGTCTCTGTTGATAGCAGTGACAGGGATTTCCTTGGCTCTCTCACAGGCTTTCTCCGCTTCTTGGATTGCAAAGTCTACCTCCTCTTTACCATATCTTGGCCAGAGGTTGAGTTGGACCGCCTCACGGATGTCCTCCAGTTTCATGTCACACTCTTCAATTGTCCTTTCAAGATCAGCCTGCTGGTGCCTGTCGAGCTTGACCTCCTCATCTCCCTTAGTTCCCACTTCAGCCAGTAGGCCAGCCGTGTAGTCATCATTTGTATCACTGACATTTCTCGCCAGGGAACTGAGCTTGCTGAACTCCTCTTGTAGTTCATGCTTAATCATACCAGCTGCAGCTTTGCTAAGGTAGTTTGCTTGCTTGGTGAAACCAGCTTTAGCTAAGGTCCGCTCTTGCTTCAGTTGCTTGACTGTTTTCCCAAGAGCTTCCTTTGCCATGGTGAAGAGTTTACAGTCAATTCTTCCTTTGTGTCGACAGCTTGACTTCAGGCCTTTGATCCTTGTTCTCACTGCCGCGTGTGGTTATCAACTGTCAAGTTGTGTGTGTTTTCTACCAACCACAGCTCTGCCCAAACTTGAAAAACTGCTTTATCCTTGATGAACGCAAAGGACAACTCAAAACTGTTCACTTTATGATTCTTTATTTCCATAAGGGTGGAACAGAATAGGTTGATAACCTATAAAATACCCAAACAAAACCCATGAATTAGTTACAAAAAAATCTCAATGTCATTCTCTCAAAATAAGCATAAATAAATGTTACTGAATCCTCAAACCAAACCCAACATTAATTTAGTCATTTAGATCCACCTAGGATCTTTACTTAGCCATTTAGGTTAACCTGGGATCTTTACAAGTTAATAATTAACATATCAATCTCAGAATTAAACTTATTTAATGATTCAACAATACACATGTTTAGAGTAACGTTACTGTCAAGTTCTATGTTCACATAATAAAGTCTTCACTATTTAATTTAAACTGCATGTTACACCCAAACAAAAAGTCCTATAGAAGAATGAATGAACACTTCAACACATTCTGTCCTACCAGTTGCGTCTTTGGATGATCAGGAGCTGTGGTCATTAGCATCTCTTCTCAGGAATGAGTGAGAGCCAAGTAAGCTCTTACCAAACATTTCACTGCCATGCACATGCACTGCCTGTGGGTGTACAGGTCAATATGGTCCTAAGAGCACTTCCTGGAAGTTGGTTTCACCAGCTCGGGTTGCATTGTTGCCCCCTGCAGTTTGGGAGTGCTTTGAGTGCTCAGTCCAGCTTGTAATCATGAATCGACACAACAACCATCTTTCATTAATGCTACTTACCATTCCTCCTTTTGACACGTGGTCTTTCCCATGTGTCAACTTAGCATAATGTGGGAAAAAGTGCTTTGGGAGGCACGGCCTACCTTCACACATCCAAACCATGTGATGAAATTTGGCGCCTGCCTTTGACCAAACAGCCTTTTCTGCCGGTGTGGAGAAGGTCTGTACTGCACAGAGTGTGTCAGGAAAAGAGAATGATGGAATATGCATATACTGTGGTGTGATGACGAGGGGCATGAACAGCGGCGTGCTTCGCAGCCGCGTCAGCACGGCCATTCCCGCGTGAGATGTCATCTGTGCCCGATCCGTGGGCGGCGCATTTGCAGACAGCAATAGCAGTTGGCAGAAGAATAGCTTCTAACAACTCAGAAATCAGAGTATGATGCAAGACAGGTTTTCCATCAGACTTCAGGAACTTACGATGTTTCCAAAGCGAAACATAATCATGTACAGCGCCAAATGCATAGCGAGAATCTGTGTGAATCGTGACAGACTTATCCTTGGCGTATCTGCAGGCCTCAGTCAAAGCCACAAGTTCCGCTGCCTGTGCAGAAAAGTTGGCTGGGAGGCTGCCAGATCTGACCAATGTAGAGTCAGAAACAGCAGAGAAACCCACACGGTTGGTGCCTGAATCAGGATCACGTGAGGCAGAGCCATCAACATAGAGTACCATGTCAGAATTGACGAGAGGTGTGCCCAAGAGGTCAGGTCTAGGCGTGCACTGCTCCTGGAGATCTGCAACACAGTCATGCTCGTCACCATCTCCTTCGATGGGCATGAGGGATGCTGGATTCAGGACATTGCAGCGTTTGACTGTGACATTGGGCATATCAAGCAGACAGGTGTGATATCTCAGATATCGAGCAGCAGATAAATGAGAAGATTTTTGCTCTAGCAAAATCAAAGAAACTGAATGCGGAACTAGCAGGGTCAGTGGAGCATAACCAACAATGTCACGAGAAGCAGAGAGCGCGCGTTCTGCAGCAGCAACTGCTCTGAGACACTGAGGTAAACCCGCAGCGACAGGGTCAAGTTTCGCTGAGAAATAAGCTACAGGGCGTAACTTATCTCCATGAGATTGTAACAACACAGAGGTCATACAACCTGATCTTTCGTCCACGGTCTGAGTGAAAGGTTTCTTTGGGTCTGGGAGTCCGAGAGTGGGAGGAGTTTGTAGTGCTTTCTTCATGTGAGTGAATGCTTCTTCTGCTTCCTGTGTCCAGGTGATCCGATCAGCTGTTATCAGAGACTTTCCATGGATTAGAGCAGACAGAGGAGCTTCAAGGTGGGAATAGTTAGGCATAAAAGACCGACAGTAGGAACACATACCCAGAAATGACATCATCTGCTTCTTTGTCTGTGGCTTTGGGATGGACATGATAGCCCGAATTCGTGATGTTGAGAGTGTCTTACCCTCTGCTGAAATGTCATGACCAAGGAAATGGACGGACTGTGAGACAAACTGTAGTTTGGTGAGGCTGACTTTGTGACCTTCTTTCGCTAGGTGACAAAGCAGAGAAACAGTGTCCTGCTTGCAGATTTCCTTCGTTGTGGCAGCGATGAGAAGATCGTCCACATACTGGAGCAGAGCTGTTCCTGGGGAAAGAGTCAGACTTTCAAGGCTTTCCCTAAGTGCCTCATTGTAGATGGTTGGTGATTCTGTATAGCCCTGACATAAGCGAGAAAACGTGAATGGTTTCCCATTAAAGTGAAACGCAAACCAGAATTGACTGTCTTTGTCCACTGGGACACTGAAAAAAGCATTTGACAAATCCACCACAGAGAACCACTTTGCAGCAGCTGGAACCTGTGTCATGATCGTGTAAGGGTTTGGAACATTAGGTGCTCTGGCGTGTACGGCAGCATTTACAGCTTTCAAATCCTGTACAAAACACCATTCAGTCAGCTTACATGCAGCACGTATTTTCTTCACTGGAAAAATAGGTGTGCGAACTGGTGAATCTGGACATGGAATTATTACCCCAGCTTTCAACAAAGAGTTGAACACTGGTGTAATACCCTCAATCGCCTCTGGGCGAAGTGGATACTGGTGCTTGTGCGGTCGAAAATCTGATCTTCCTGAGATCACAACAGGTTGACAATTGCGTATCAGACCAACGTCATACTTGTGCTGAGCCCACAACAAGGAGGGAACAGACAGTAGAGCTGGGGAGATAGCAGAAATTTCATTAGTTAACGTACCATTGTTTACATGAGCAGACACTTGCAATTGAATCAGTGGAGGGTCTGAGTTCTCCAAAACATAAATTGATCTGACTGCAGGAGCCGTGTATGACATCGTTGGTTTATAGAAACCTGTACTCTGGGAGCGTGAGCATGTCGAATCAGCACACGGAAACCAATCAGAGTTGCAGGTCTTGACAAACGGTCCTAGATCGCGCCATTGAGACAGTGGACTCTTAGCCAGTGAAACATGGGGATCTGAGTTGGCAATCGTGTAGAACGGGAGCTGGAGAGGAGTAAGAGTCACAGACAACGCACACATCTCAGTTGACCAGTACAACGTACACGTGGTTATACTGTCATTTGCAGATTCTGGAATAAATCTGTGCAGATACTCATCATCTCCACCAGGTGCTACATGAGCCGTGCAATGGAGGTGTTCAGCCCTCATGAACTCTCCATCAGGGGGCAACCTTTCTTTTACCAGTGCTACAAAGTCTTGTGAGATGACATGGTCGAGCCACCATTGGTACACGAACAATGGCTCCTGTCGGAACTCGATCAGATTCTTTGTCATCATCAGTTGCTTCGGCATTCTTTCTCGAACAACAATGAGACCTGTGGGAGTAGACTGTAAACTAATCCCAAATGAGAGCATCAAGTCTCTACCCATCAGGTTGATAGGGCAGAATGAAGACAGTAAAAATGAATGTTTTACTGAAATGTCAGGAACTGGGTCAGTCAGGTCGGTGTGCACACTTGTCATGGGTGTAGTAAAACTTTCTTTCATCGTCGAACCCGATGCACCTTGTGAATAAATGAACCTGCCACTCATTTATGAGTGGGGAAATATTTCTTTTGAATAACCGAATGTGTTGCACCTGAATCAACTAGGAATGTTATGTCAACACCTTCTATGCAAACATCAGTAAGAGGCATCTGTTTGTATGACTCATTCATCCATCCATCCATTTTCCACCGCTTATCCGGGGTCGGGTCGCGGAGGCAGCAGGTCAAGCAGGCTGACCCAGACTTCTCTCTCACCCGCAACATCTACCAGCTCATTCTGGGGGATCCCGAGGCGTTCCCAGGCCAGCTGGGAGATATAATCCCTCCAGCGTGTCCTGGGTCTTCCCCGGGGCCTCCTACCAGTTGGACGTGCCTGGAAAACTTCTAAAGGGAGGCGTCCTGGAGGCATCCTAATTAGATGCCCGAACCACCTCAGCTGACTCCTTTCGACACGAAGGAGTAGCGGCTCAACTTCAAGCTTCCTCCTGATGTCCGAGCTCCTTACCCTATCTCTAAGGCTGAGCCCGGCCACTCTACGGAGGAAACTCATTTCGGCCGCTTGTATCCGCGACCTCGTTCTTTCGGACACGATCCAAAGCTCGTGACCATAGGTGAGGGTTGGGACGTAGACCGACCAGTAAATTGAGAGCTTCGCCTTTCGGCTCAGCTCCTTCTTCACCAAGACGGCCCGGTGCAACGCCTGCTTTACTGCTGCAGCCGCACCGATACGCCTGTCGATCTCCCGCTCCATTTTACCCTCACTCGTGAACAAGACCCCGAGATACTTGAACTCCTTCGCTTGTGGTAGGCACTCTGTCCCCACCCGGAGGGAGCAATCCACCGGTTTCCGGCAGAGCACCATGGCCTCAGATTTCGTGGTGCTGACTCTCATCCCCGCCGCTTCACACTCGGCTGCAAAACGCCCCAGTGAATGCTGGAGGTCATGGTCCGAGGAGGCAAACAGGACCACATCATCTGCAAACAGCAGAGAGGCTATCCTGAGATCCCCGAACCTGACATTCTCCGCCCCACGGCTGCGCCTAGATATCCTGTCCATGAAAGTCACGAACAGGACCGGTGATAAAGGGCAGCCCTGGCGGAGGCCAACACCCACCGGGAACGTATCTGACTTACTGCCGAGGATACGAACACAGCTCCTACTGCAGGCGTACAGAGACCGGATGGCCCGTTGCAACGGGTCCGGCACACCATACTCCCGCAGCACCCCCCACAAAAAGCCCCGAGGGACCCGGTCGAAAGCCTTCTCCAAGTCCACAAAGCACATGTAGACTGGTTGGGCAAACTCCCAGGACCCCTCCAGTATCCTTGCAAGGGTAAAGAGCTGGTCCACTGTTCCACGACCAGGACGAAACCCGCACTGTTCTTCTTGAATCCGAGGTTCGACAAACGGTCGGAGCCTCCGTTCCAGCACCCTGGCATAAGCTTTTCCCGGGAGGCTGAGTAGTGTGATACCCCGATAATTCGAGCACACTAAAGTCCAGCGCCTTCAGCATCTCAGGGCGGATTTCATCCACCCCCGGCGCCTTGCCACCAAGGAGCTTTTTGACTACCTTAGTGGCCTCTGCCAGGGATATGGGTTCATCCAACCCCAAGTCTTCAGGCGCTGCCCCCTGTTCAGGGGACATGTTGACCGGGTTTAGGAGTTCCTCAAAGTGCTCCTTCCACCGCCCGACGATATCCTCTGTCTGGGTCAGCAGCCCCCCTCCCCCGCTGATAACAGCCTGGGGAAGGCCCTGCTTTCCCTTCCTGAGTCGTCGGATGGTTTGCCAGAACCTCCTTGAGGCCAACCGAAAGTCCTTCTCCATGGCCTCCCCGAACTCCTCCCATGCCCGAGTTTTAGCATCCGTGACCACCGCAGCTGCAGTCCTTCTGGCCTGCCTGTACCTGTCAGCTGCTTCAGGAGACCCCTGGGCCAACCAAGCCCGAAAGGCCTCCTTCAGCTTGACGGCTTCCCTCACCCCCGGTGTCCACCACCGGGTTCTCGGGTTGCCGCCACGACAGGCACCGATGACCTTCCGACCACAGCTCCTAGCGGCCGCGTCCACAATAGAGGCTTTGAACATGATCCACTCGGATTCCATGTCCCCAACCTCCCTCGGGATGTGTGAGAAGTCCTTCCGGAGGTGGGAGTTGAAGACCTCCCGGACAGGATCCTCCGCCAGACGTTCCCAGTTCACCCTCACTACACGTTTGGGCTTGCCAGGTCTTTCTGGCCGACTCCCCCGCCATCTGATCCAACTCACCACCAGGTGGTGATCAGTTGACAGCTCTGCTCCTCTCTTCACCCGAGTGTCCAAAACATACGGCCGCAGATCAGATGATACGATTACGAAGTCGATCATTGATCTCCGGCCTAAGGTGTTCTGGTACCAGGTACACTTATGAGCCACCTTATGTTCAAACATGGTGTTTGTTATGGACAAACTGTGGCTAGCACAGAAGTCCAACAACGAAACACCACTCGGGTTCAGATCAGGCAAGCCGTTCCTCCCAATCACTCCCCGCCAGGTTTCTCTGTCGTCGCCCACGTGAGCGTTGAAGTCTCCCAGGAGAACTATGGAGTCGGCAGGCGGCGCCCTTTCCAGGACCCCTCCCACCAACTCCAAGAAGGCCGGATACTCCGAAATGCTGTTTGGTGCATAAGCACAAACAACAGTCAGAGCCTTACTCCCCGCAACCCGTAGGCGCAGGGAGGCGACCCTCTCGTTCTCCGGGGAAAACTCCAACACGGCGGCGCTCAGCCGGGGACTCGTGAGTATCCCCACTCCCGCCCGGCGCCTCACACCCTGGGCGACTCCAGAAAAGAACAAAGTCCAACCCTTCTCCAGGAGTTTGGTTCCAGAGCCAGCGCTGTGCGTGGAGGTGAGCCCAACTATATCTAGCTGGTAACGCTCCACCTCCCTCACCAGCTCCGGCTCCTTCCCCGCTAGCGAGGTGACGTTCCACGTCCCTAGAGCTAGTCTATGTCGCCAGCGATCGGCTCGCCCAGGCCCCCTGCCCGGCCCGCCGCCCGGTCTACATAGCACCCGACCCCGATGTCTGTCCCTGCGGGTGGTGGGTCCACAGGGTGGCTGCACCATGATGTTTCTTCGGGCTGAGCCCGACCGGGCCCCATGGGCGAAAGCCCGGCCACCGACGCTCGCCGACGAGCTCGCCTCCCGGGTCTGGCTCCGGGAGGGTGCCCCGGTTTCCCTAGTCCGGGCGAGGTAGCTACCGTCTTTGGGCTGCTTATCATCAGGGTTTTTTGAACATGACTCATTCATGTACAATGTATATGCATGTGTTTTTAAATTTTCATCTTCAATTTCTTTCTGTTTATCTAGATGTGAAACTATGCTAAGGAGAGAATCATGCTGCTCCTGTGTGTGTGTGTGTGTGTGTGTGTGTGTGTGTGTGTGTGTGTGTGTGTGTGTGTGTGTGTGTGTGTGTGAGGAAGCATTTCTTTTTTGCGAGCAGATACTTGTGTGTGTGTGTGTGTGTGCTTCACTTCCCTTTCCATGATGAGTCATTGGAGCGGAGGTTGTCTCCTCCCCAAATGCACCGGCCTCCTCTCCTGCATCACGTCAATCTCCACCATCAAAGATTTGGTTGCCACGCCTATTCTGATAGTTTTTTCTTCTTCTAGTCGGATGGGGGCAGTCACGTGCCCAGTGTCCTTCTTCATCACAGTTATAGCATTTTGTGGTGTCTGAATCCTTTCCTGGCCAAAAATTACCTCGATTTTGGCTATTTTGTCCATTTCTGCTTCCTCTTTGTCCTCCGTGGTTGCTGCCTCGTCCATTGAAGTTGTTTCCACCACACCAGTTGTTCTTTCCACGAACGCCATTGTGGGGTGAGGGGCGTGGTTAGCGCACCTGCAGCAGGGAGAGAGAGAGGCGATCATGGGGATCAGCTGTGCAGCGCGTGAGGCGGCACAGCTGGTCCACATGATCGTGGGATTGCGTGGGCGGGGAAGGGAGCTATAAAAGCTCCCAGAGCCACGCAGACGGGGGGAAGAGTTAGGTGAGCTAGGCAGGTGAATGTCGAATGCAACATGCCTAATAAAAGAGCCCGGAAACGCGAAGCATTGGTGTCATCCCTGTGTCGAGAGCTCCGAGAAACCCACGGCTACGAAGAACCTGGTTACAGTGGCGCCCAACGGGGATGGCCGGTGGGGAAGGAGCGGCACGACGCCTGGGACGACGGGAATGCTGAGATCGAGCGGCTGTATGCCACCATGTCCGGCGAGGGGACGCCGGCGATCCGGGAGGTGGCGGAGGCGGTGCGGGTCCCGGCGGCGCCAGCGAAGCCGCTACCCTACCGCACGTTTGAAGAATGGGGCGCGTACCTGGAGCGGCAGGCGGCGGAGCGCAGGGGACTGCATGACGGCCAGACGCCGGGGGTCCGGGACGTGGCCGAGGCGGTGCGGGTCCCGACGGCGCCGGAGGACGAGACGCGCGGACAGCGGTCCGACGGCGCCCGGCTGCGGCAGCTGGAGGCCGAGAAGGACCAGCTGCAAGCGGAGGTGCGGGAGTACGCCAAGGCGGTGGATGCGCTGGCGAAACAGCTTGAGGAGCAGGCCCAGAGGGAGGCGCTCCTCGTGCAGGCGCTGGAGCGGGTGGCGGTCCGGGAGACAGCGACGGCCGCGACCCAGACCGACGCGAGGCGCCGGAGGGTCGGGGAGACCCAGACCGACGCCAGACGCCTGAAGACCCGGGCAACACAGACGGTGGTGCCGGCTCGGGCGGCGGCGGCGGGCGCGGCGACGACGGCGGAGGCGGCGTCGCAGACGGCGGCGGGCGCGGCGGCGACGGCGGCGGAAGCGGCGTCGCAGACGGCGGCGGGCGCGGCGGCGACGGCGGCGGAAGCGGCGTCGCAGACGGCGGCGGGCGCGGCGGCGACGGCGGAAGCGGCGTCGCAGACGACGGCGGCGGGCGCGGCGGAGACGGCGGAAGCGGCGTCGCAGACGACGGCGGCGGGCGCGGCGGACCCGACAACGGCGACAGGGACGTCGCGACCCGCGGCGGATCGCACGAGGAGGACGCCAGCTCCCACGCCAACAGGCCCGATAGCGCCAGCAGCGAGCCGGGGGCGTCGGAGACGTCAGCGACGGGGCCCTGGTCAGCCAGAGTGGGGTCCGGGGTCGACGAGGTCAGGGGACGGCGGGTGGTCCCGGCAGGAAACCCGGGAGCCGTCCTGGGCCACGGAGCCACGGTGCTGGACATGCGGACAGCCCGGCCACCGGCAGTGGCAGTGCCGGAGGCGGTGCTGGTCCTGCGGAAGCGGGGGACACTTGTGGAGGGCCTGTACGGGGACAACGGAAACCCTGGGGAGGCAGGACGGCCGACCCAGGTGGATCCAGACCCGGCCGGTGTACAGCAGCCGGGGTGCTGAGGGAACGGAGCCGGCCCGGCTGCGCCAGGAGAACAGGAAGCTCCGGGACCGGCTTCGGAGAGCAGAGGAGGCCCGGCGGCAGCTGGGGCAACAGATGCGGGCCGAGCGAGAGGCTCGGGCCCGCTGGGAAAGCCAGCCGGTAGCAGCCCGGCCGGAACATTGGGGACCAGTTTGGTTCCCGCGACCCTAAACTTTCTCTCTCTTGTGTTGCAGGTTGCCGCGGCGGACTGAGGGCGAGAGCCGGTTTGGCCCCGGGAGGGGGCTGGCGGAGAGCGCAAGGAACCTGCCTCCCGGGGCGCTCGATCGCCCTCTGTCCGGACCATGTCCCGCGCCCGGACCCCCACGGATGGAGGATGCCAACGCCCGGACCACCCGGTGGCATCTGGCGGAAACGCACGTTAATTCCATGGTGGTCCATAGGTCGGGGGGCAGATGGTCGGGACTGACTCCCGCTCCCGCTCCCAGTGGGAGGGGGGGGGGGGGGAGTTGGTTAGGCCGGTGGCTCCCCGGCCTAAGTCGGGCGGTGGGGGTATGTGGGGTGAGGGGCGTGGTTAGCGCACCTGCAGCAGGGAGAGAGAGAGGCGATCATGGGGATCAGCTGTGCAGCGCGTGAGGCGGCACAGCTGGTCCACATGATCGTGGGATTGCGTGGGCGGGGAAGGGAGCTATAAAAGCTCCCAGAGCCACGCAGACGGGGGGAAGAGTTAGGTGAGCTAGGCAGGTGAATGTCGAATGCAACATGCCTAATAAAAGAGCCCGGAAACGCGAAGCATTGGTGTCATCCCTGTGTCGAGAGCTCCGAGAAACCCACGGCTACGAAGAACCTGGTTACAGCCATCTTGGTACATGATGGTTACGGTGTTCAGCATAGTCAGTTGTGCCTCCTCGGTGGTCTTCTTTGACTTTGTTCTTTCAGCCTGTTCTGCGTCCGATATCAGTTTATGATTGTGTTTTGCATGTCTCACCACTTCTGCAAGATGAGCGTCCTCTATGCACACCACTGTCCTTTCGGTGGCAGCCTTCACTTCAGGAAGGAGTCCGTTGAGGAACGCTGTCTTGAGGTGAGTTTCCCATGGAGTGATGACAGCAGGATCTTCAACTTTCACGATGCCTGAATGGAGAGTAAACACTGCACATATACGCTGGTGCACATGTCGAGGAGTGGCCCTCCCGCTCCTGTGAGACTCGGATACAGGGAGTGAGAGAAAAAAGGGTTATTTGGATTACTTATACCAAACGGATGATCAGGGTCTTTTTCTTTTTTCTTGGTTATCTGCGCCATTGTAAGAGCTTTTTCTCTGCGTCTCTCATTAGACTCACACTCATTCAACCATTGTTGGAGACACTTTCTATTTTCTTCAATTTCTTTCAAAACTTTAACTTTTATCGTTTTCTGACTTAGCTGTTTCTTTTATTCCTCTTTCATATCTTTCTCTAACATTGCTAGCTTTTCTTTAGACAGGGATCCACCTTCGGGAAAACCGAATTTTGTGGACCAAAATGACAAATATTGAACAGAGCCGTCTCCGTGTTTTTTCTTCATGATCTCAACGATTGGTCCACTGGGACCTGGGATCTCTTTTCCCGGTTTACCACCCATCTTTGTGGCGTGATAATATGATATAGTCGTCACTATAAAGTTAAATTCTTTTCTCGGGGAATCTTAACAACACCCGGGATTGAACGTCAACCTGTGGATGTTCCGTAGGTTTCTTTGTTCAAACACTTTTTAAAGTTCATACGATATTAGTGCCACTGCGTATATTGCTATACCAGTGTTCAGCTAAATGTGTAGTCTTACTTTAAATTGTCGGAGAGATCATGAATTTTACACGTAGATTTTAACTGTTCTTGGTACCTTTCAAAATTTAAAACATTTAAGAAATATCTTTACGATGTGTTAATATTATTCTTAACAATTAGAACATCAACTTCTTACCCTCTGTGTGACTTTTAACCGTTGTAGGGATTCTCGCGGAGTCAATCAGATCCTCCTCCGGACGTCTGGTCCCTTCTCACGTGTCTGATGTGGTATTGGGCAGGACAGTTCCTTGATGAGTCCCGAAGTGATCTGCTTTCCCAGACGCCGGTGGAGGTCCGACGGACCCTCGGAGAATCCCACTTCTGACACCAAGTTGTTGTGGAAAAAAATTCACTTAGTCACGGGGGCAGAGGCAGAAGAGTTGAGAATTGAGGCTTGTACAAAACAAATGTACTTAACAGACAATAAAGTCTCGTTGGCACACAAATTGTAAAGACAGTTCTTTTATTTCTTCATTTGCAAATGGGAGCAGTTCACACACAACGTGTCAAGTAGCATGGGAAGGACTCCTCGAACTTAGGTTTTGCATGCTGTATTTGTACACACAGAGACAAAGGAAAAAGAGAGTAAAACCAATTCCACCAATCAGAGTGTTCCGTGCGCTAAGTCTGGTCTTCATGATCAAAGTGGCCACTATCAGCTTGTTAAAATGTTGTTCGCGTTTGAGTTACAATAGGCTGTGAGTGCTAGATTCTCTTCCTCCGGAACTTGGAGCTAAACACAAGATTTCACAGTGTGATAAGCAGTGTGAACTGAATTTGCTCCCTGACCTAAAGACTGGACCTAAACAAACAAACAAACCATAAAATGAGTGGCATGGTATTTTTACCATTACAAGGTCAGGGCGACGGGCCTGTAGTCATTGAGTCCTGTGATCCTAGGTGTTTTGGGGACGGGGATGATGGTGGAGGCCTTGAAGCAGGCTGGTACGTGGCATGTCTCCAGGGAGGTGTTGAAGATGTCTGTAAACACCGGGGACAGCTGATCAGCACAATGCTTCAGGGTGGAGGGGGAGACAGAGTCCGGGCCGGCTGCTTTGCGGGGGTTCTGCTTTTTAAAAAGCATGTTAACGTCTCTCTCTTGGATAATGAGGGTCGTCACTGTGGAGGGGGTAGGGGGCGCTGTGGGGCTGTTGACAGGGAGGATGAAGTCACACTGATGCATGTTTCATCCCTTTAACAACAAATCATGATTCACATAAAAAAAACATATTTTAGATTGAATTCAAGATATTAAGTTCACTTCATTTTAACTCACAATTTTGAGCTTTATTCTAAAATATGTACATATAATACTAATATTATAATACTAATATTATAAAATACTAATAATGTATAATATTATTTACATTTGTTTGAGAGCTTTAGTTACTTTTCAAAGACTTGGATTAATACAAAATACATTAAACAATTATTAAATTATAATATTGATATATTATATATTATTCTACATAATAAATACTTTCGGTACCTTATATCTTAACTAATATTTTTGTATTTTTATTTAAGTGAAATCTTGAAAATGTTTCTACACTGTTGCTACTTGTAAAAGTACTCTTAGTGTATATTTTCTATAATACAGTTTAGTACATAGAAATGTAAAACAAGGAACAGTTCGCTCCAGGCCAGCAGGGGGCGCGAGGCGCGGAGGCGCGAGGCGAACCGGAAGTAAAACACCAACAGACTCAAATCTGAGCGGTCACGTGGGGCTGGTGGCTGAGATGGAGGAAACAGACTTTAATGATGTTTTAGATGACTGGTTTATCGAGTCACTGAAAACGTGAGATACGTTTTGTTTTAACGTTTAAAGTGTGTGGTTTATCGAGAAGTTTCGCTTTTTATTTGAAGTTAAAGCCTTAAAAACCGAACTCCGCTTAAAAGCCTTTGAAGTTTCGTTTCTTCCGGCTTCGCCGCAGGTTGCTTCACTTCTAAATGATTTCTAAACAACTTCTGCTTCTAACTGCGACGTTTGTCTGTTCGGCTTCAACCTGCCTGCAGAAGTCTGTCACCTAAAGATGGAGCTCAGTAGTGAAGAAGAACAACTTCATCTGTTAGGAAAACCTATTTGCGGTGGAATAAGTTAATTTTGTCCATGCCGATTTGAAGAGTTGATTCCATAAATTAAGAAAAATAAGTCTTCTTTTATTGATACGGTATTTGTGCTCAGCCCTGAAATAGGAAAATATAGGTCACATTTTTCTAAAGGGAGTCTGGTATCAAAGGTAAAAGTACTGTGTGAAAAACAAAACAATGTTATCGTTGGAAATAAATATGAAACTATTATTGGAATGTTATAAATGAAGTAAATAGAGTAAAACATCCAAATCCCATTAAAAACCATATCCGGCTGTTTTTCTTTCTGACTCTATTCATAAAACTTCTTCTCTGCAGTTCCTGCAACAAGTTTACAGCTTAGAAATATAATATCAATAATGCTGCATATGTTTTGCTGCAACATCCCTGTCTGCCTGCTTCAGGTACAAAGACCTTCATGTGTACCAGCTGGAACATCCCACCCGGGTCTTGGAGTGGACGGCAGGGAAGAGTGAGTTATTAAAGTCATTATCTGGAAATATTACAGTCACATATTACATTTGGCTCATGAATTCACAAGTCATCCGATAGTTTTTTTATGTGTGTGCATAACATATGAATGTTTGTCGAGCGGTGCATTCAAAGTCAAATGAATCGTGGTCTCTTAATGTTTCAGCCGTGTGTGTGGCAGGATGCGGTCCGTCTAAAACTGAGATCCTGGAGCTGCTTTTGCCTCTAAAGCTGTTCGCCGATGAAAATAAGGTAAGAAATCAGTCTGAACTGTTTTTTATTTTTGAATTTGTATGCTTTATTTATATGTCTGTGTTGTGTTCAGGGTCTCTGTGCAGAACGGGACTTCAAAGTTGTCCACGGTGGGTTCACAGAGGGGCCGGTCCGCTGCCTCAGACACGTCCCAGGATCACGGTGCGTTGGTAGCGTGTTGATGTTCACCTGTTTTTATTTATTTTACTTTGTTGCTTTAGTTTTATACTTTTATGAAATATGCATGCAAGTACATTTTTTTGTAAATTATATTTTGTCCTCATTTATTTAGTCACAATAACCTTTACATACAAAATATATTATAACAAAATGTTCCAAAATATATGTAAAATACATTTTTATTTATGTTTATACATATTAATTTATATATATTAAAAATAATAATATCTAATAATAATATATATATTAATATATATATATATATGTATAAACTCACGCAAGTGCATAGAGCAGTGGTTCTCAACCTGGGTTCGATCGAACCCCAGGGGATGAGTCATTCTCAGGGGTTCGGCAGACACACACTGCGGTCCAGTGAGCCGCCGCTTTAAAAATAAATGACCGTCTATTCCTTAAGGTGCGTTCACACCGAGCGCCCCGTTCGGTGTGAACGCAGCATAACGGTACGGTGGCTTGGGTAGCCCAAAAAGCACGGAAAAAGCTAAAACGTATGCTGCGTTCACACCGAACGTGGCGCTCGGTGTGAACGCACCTTAAGGAATAGACGGTCATTAATTTTTAAAGCATGGCTCACTTGATCGCGTGTCTGCCGAACCCCTCGGCAGACACGCACTGCGAGGTAGTTTACATGTAAAGTCAATGCACAGACGCAAACGGTTGCAAATGACGCGAATTTCCACGGGGCTGCGCGAATGACGCTGTAAGCGGCCGTCATTCAGACGCAGTTGTGCGACTACGGAAAATATTATGAACCCAGACACGGGGGCGTTTGATTGTCCGACGTTTGAGGGACTTCCACAACAAGTATAAAGCAGAACTAGTGGTTAGTTCAATGGTGGATGGCGGAAACGGTACTGTTTTTAGGGAGATGAGCCCCGCCCCCTTTCAGGTGCCAATGCCGCGTATTACCCACATACATTTTCAAGCGGCAGCTCACTTGACCGAGTATCAGCTGCTGACGGCTCACTTGACCGCAGTATGACACACTCAGTATAGCCCGGTTCACACTAACAATGTCGGCCGTTTTTGTCAGCTGTCAAAACATTTTCTACAGACAATACAGCAACACACAATTTTTTTCAAAATAAATTCAGCCCTCGTATTATTCGTGACGTCATGCTGCGCTTGGCCATCATTGGCTGCAGCTGATCACGCCACATTGCGCTCTGTTGTTGTACGCCATTTGTGATTTTCAATCCCTTCATACTAACATGTCGAGCAAAAAAAGAAAGTGGTTGGACGAATACGTACAATATGGATTCACGTGTAAAGAAGTACGTGATGGAAGTCAGCGTCCTCAATGCATGATTTGCAATGCCAAGTTGAGCAATTCTAGTCTAGCACCGGCAAAACTAAAGGAACACTTCCTAAAGCTGCATGATGGGAAATACAAGAACACAACGCTCGCTGAATTCAAGGTGAAGAGAGCCAGATTCGATGAAAAGGCTACTCTGCCTGAAATCCGATGCACCACACATCATTGTTACACACTGTGTTCTGCACAGGCATGCGTTGGCAACAAAAACCTTGCCTCCAAAACTGGCAGAAGTACTAAAAATCGTAGTTGAATGTGTGAACTACGTGCGAAATAGTGCTATGAAGCACCGCATCTTCAAAGAGCTCTGTCAGGAAATGGGCTCTGAATTCGAGGTACTTCTGTACCATTCTAACGTTCGGTAGTTATCCCAGGGAAAGGTGCTGAATCGGGTTTTTGCCATGCGTGTGGAATTAGCCCTGTTTTTGCGAGAGCACCAACATCACGCAGATTGCTTCGAAGATTCTGAGTTCATTCTCATCTTAGCGTACATGGCCGATATTTTCGATGCTCTCAATCATCTCAATCGACAGATGCAGGGCGGTGGAGTCAACATCATCGAAGCAGAAGAAAACCTGAATGCGTTTAAAAAAAAGCTACCTTTATAGAAACGACGAACAGAGAATGACAACTTCGCAAACTTTCCCCTGCTGGACGACTGCGTAAGTAAGATCGAAGACGTGTCTGGAATTGGAGACATTTCTGTACCTGGGGAGCTGAAGCAAGCGATTGCCATGCACTTAGATGTGCTCGCAAAGTCCCTCGACGGATACTTCCCCACCACACAGTCATATCCAGCATGGGTGAGACAGCCGTTCACGTTTAGTGTTGCGACAGCAGATGTCAACGATGAATGCCTCGACGAAATCATTGAACTTCAGCAGAGCCAGCTTCAACAGCAACTCTTCGGAACAACAACGCTCTCGACGTTTTGGTGTCACCAAATCGTACCATACCCTCGTATTGCCAAGAAAGCCTTTGATATACTCACACCGTTTGTTACAACGTATCTTTGTGAGCAATCCTTTTCGAGGATGGTGGACATGAAAACTAAGAAAAGGAACAGACTTTGCTGCGAAAATGATATGAGAGTGGCACTTGCCATGGTGAAGCCGCGCATTTCTGAACTTGTATCTGAAAGGCAACAGCAAAAGTCACATTGATTTGCAGTAAATATTCACTGAGTTATGTTTTTGTGTGAAATTCATATTTTGTTTGTCGACAAACCGATCCTCACAGCGTACGAAGTTGCGTACCTGATCGCAAATCATTCATTGAGTTATGTTTTTGTGCGAAATTCATGTTATGTTGGTTTTGATCTTTGCACACAGTGATTTTGTGTGCAACTGATGCATGGTTCATTTTGTGCACTAATAAAATATATACCTATGTTTTGAAGAAATCATATTTTATTTTTCCAATTACGAAGGGTTCGCTGAATGCACTGATGAAGCTCGCAGGGTTCAGTACCTCCAATAAGGTTAAGAATCACTGGCATAGAGTATATGGACTTACGCACAAACAACAATTGCATAAATATACATTTTCTAATTTTATGCAAGTAAATATATTATTTTAGTTAAATATCTGCATAAATACCAGAAAGAGTGTTTCTATTAACTAAAACATTAAAAACAGACAGCTGCTCGTTGTACAAATACATATTTACTGACTTTTCATGTTAATTAAATTTTACTCTTATCAATATTCGAGTCAAAGCAAAAATGAATCAGCAACCACTAGTATTTTATATCTTTTTTTTATTTTTTATTCATCTTGTGATGAATATTTTTCACTCTCTCTGACTTATTAATGACTAAAACAATTAATGGATTTAAACAAGAAAATACTCAGAAACGTCGTAGAGAGTCACTTCCTGTTGTTGTTGTTCCTGCAGGTGTGTCGTCACCAACGACGGGCTGAGCGCCGACCTGCAGGTGTGGAGCGTCGGAGGAGACGACAGCGGTGAGTTCAGGTCACTCAAAGAAAAGACGACGTTTATTCATTCATGTTTACAGAATACGAACACATTTTGCCCTTTTTTTTCTTCAAACTTTGAGTTTTAAGTGAATAAAACGCGTCGTGTTTTCTCACGATGCGATTGGTCGTCTTATCGTCCAATGACAGACGTGATCCGGTTGACGGGGCGCGTCGAGGGGAGGAAGAGGAGAATGACGCAGAGCGTTTCAGGAGGAGGCTGCCGGATCGCAGCTCGACTCTCATCGCAAGTCCTTCACGGCGCTCAGAGCGGCGATGTCCAGCTGACTCAGCTGACCTCGGGTCAGATTCTCTACACGCTGGGTAACGCCGACATCGTCATGTTCACCAATAAAAGTGATTAAATGTAAAAAATAAAAAAAAAAAGATAAAAGGGCTATTAGAATATTCCAATATTTGTCCATTCATTTGCATTATGATGCGTTCAGGCTCTGCTCAGTGAAAATGAGTACTGGCTCATACTACTATTTCATTATGAGTAATAAAATGGGGGCGACAGTGGTTAGCAGTCTTTCAATCTGTCTTTCGATCAGTGGGTTGGTGGTTCAAACCCCGGCTCAGCCAGCCCATGTCGTTGTGTCCTTGAGCAAGACACTTAACCCTCATTGCTCACCGTTGCTGTGTCTACGGTCTACTGTATATCATGTAAGTCGCTTTGGATAAAAGCGTCAGCTAAATGAAATGAAATGTAAAATAGTCTAGTATACATAAACATATTTAACTGAAGCTCAGTGAAAATAATATCAATATGTATATAGCGGTTCATATTAGTCACATTATGAATTACCAGCTGTTTTAAGGTGGATAAGCATCAAACCACCGGCCTGGAGCTCGGTCAGACCTTGTGTGTCCTCTCCGTCACAGAGACGACCTCCGACGAGCCTCTGAGTTCTCTACAGTTCGTGAGCGACGCCGTCTTCTTCGCCGGCGGCTCCAACGGCAACGTTTACGTTGCCGACACGCGGACGTCTTCCGCCGCTCAGCTTCACCCTACGCCGGTGTCTCCGGGCGAGCCCGCCCTCTGGTGGACGGACGTGTCCTCCCGCGGCGTCCTCAGACTGTCCTCGTCCGGCCAGGTGGTGGTTTCGGACCTGAGGAGCCCCGGAGCCGCCGTGAGGCGGGCTCGGCTGGACGTCCAATCGGGTCGCTGCAACCCGGAGGTCAGCGTGTCGTGGGCGCCGGCGCTGGACGACTGCATCGCGGTGTCGGGTGAGTTTACATTGGAGCTGCTTAGCTTAGCATAGAGACAAAGGGTTAGCTTAGCATGAAGACAAAGGGAAAGGGTTAGCTTAGCATAGAGGGAAAGGGTTAGCTTAGCATGAAGACAAAGGGAAAGGGTTGGCTTAGCATAGAGGGAAAGGGTTAGCTTAGCATGAAGACAAAGGGAAAGGGTTGGCTTAGCATAGAGGGAAAGGGTTAGCTTCGGTATTACATTACATTACATTTCATTTAGCTGACGCTTTTATCCAAAGCGACTTACAATAAGGAACATATTAGTTTAACTGGACGTTTTTAAAAGTCCTCCTCTCTGCAGGTTTCAGTGGAGCGGTCCGGGTCTACAACACGTCGGTCTGGACGACGGAGCCGCAGGAAGTTCAGCCGCTGTTCGAGCACCGCGGTCACGCCGTCTCCTCGCAGGCCGGCGATGAAGACGTCTTCGTCACCGCCCACGTCTGGCATCCCGAGCGTCCTCGGACGCTGCTGTCTGCGGCCTCGGACGGCTCCGTCCACGTGTGGGACTGGGTCGACCAATCGGCTGCCGGCTGCTGACGGAGGAGGAAGAGGAGGAGGAGGGGGAGTGTTATTTCAAACAAATTAATATTTTTGTAATATTGTAAGCGATGCGATATATTAAAAAAAAAATTAGGAAATACTGACTATATTCCTGAAGCCATTCTATACGGGATCGCGATCTAGCTGAATTAAACAATGTAAACAATTAAATAAAAAATCTAATAATATATAAATATATCAGTGGTGCGTCGTCAGGGCCAGCCTTCTCTGCTGGCCTAAACAGAATCACAAAGTTATAGCTATTTTATAATTTAATTGTTTTTCATAAATACACTACATGTATTATAATTATTTTTCCCCATTAGCTTATTTTCTCATTGCACAGCTCCTGTCTTCGTCTTTTGCTCTGCCTCCAGTTTCTGTTGAGGAGAGCTCTCATCCAATCAGATTTCACCTCTGTCTCTATGGAAGAAGACGTATCATGATTGTCATAGACTTCAACCAATCAGATCTTTAGTTTGACATGCTGGGTGTATTCTTTGACGTACAGGGCCGGCTTCGATGTGGCCTTTGACGTGTGATTGGTCACAAGGCGTGACCATAAACAAGAGCTGTGATTGGTCAGTGGACCAGCGTGACTTAAGTAGCTGCTAGCTAGTTAGAGTAAGAACAGTTCAGGCTGAAACCTAAGAGAAGTTATGACATACTATGACTTTTTTGACATTTTATTATTTAACTTTTTTGACATACTTTCAGAATCAGAATCAGAACCATTTGCCATGTATGTTTACACATACAAGGAATTTGTCCTGGCGGGAAGGTGCATACATTTAACATTTAACAGTTAACGCAGTGCAATAAATGAGGATGAATGGATGAATGAATATTTACATTGAGACAGTAGCATATCAAAATACCAAAAATAAGATAAAGTGCATGGAATGTGCATGAGTGTAAGTGTTGTGTGAAAGTGGCAAGTGTATTTAAGCATAAGGCTATGTGCAGGGGAGTGTCCGGTGGGAATTGTCTGGGGGTGACAGAGTCATTAGAGTCATTAGAGTCAGTGGGGGACCCGGGCTCTGTTAGGGGGACCCGGGCTCTGTTAGGGGGACCCGGGCTCTGTTAGGGGGACCCGGGCTCTGTTGATGAGCCCGACTGCAGACGGGAAGAAACTGTTTTTGTGGCGTGAGGTCTTGGTCCTGATGGACCGCAGCCTCCTGCCAGAGGGGAGGGACACCAACAGTTTGTGTCCAGGGTGAGAGGGATCAGCTACAATCTTCCTCTTCAGGGTCCTTGAAGCAAACAAGTCCTGGAGGGACGGCAGATTGCAGCCAATCACCCTCTCGGCAGAGCGAATGATGCGCTGCAGCCTGGCCTTGTCCTTGGCAGTGGCTGCAGCGTACCAGACGCTGATGGAGGAGCAGAGGATGGACTCGATGATGGCAGTGTAGAAGTGCACCATCATTGTCTTTGGCAGGTTGAATTTCCTCAGCTGCCTCAGGAAGAACATCCTCTGCTGCACCTTCTTGGAGATGGAGCTGATGTTTAATTCCCACTTGAGGTCCTGGGTAATGCTGGAGCCCAGGAAGCGGAAGGACTCCACAGCTTTGACGGGGGAGTCACACAGGGTGAGAGGGGCTGGTGGGGCTGAGATCTTTCTGAAGTCCACAACCATCTCTACTATGACTTTTTCTTACTTTTTTGACAAATTGTATTATTTTACTTTTTTGACACTTTTTTTTTAGTTTGACATACTATGAGTATTTTGACATACAACTTTTTCATTCTTGTTTTGACAAATTATATTTTTTTACTTTTTTGACATACTATGACTTTTTCATACTTCTTTTGACAAATATTTGTTGAACCTTTTGACATACTATGAGTATTTTGACATGCTATGACTTTTTTTACTTTTGACATACTAGGACTTTTTCATTCTTGTTTTGACAAATTATTTTTTTAACTTTTCTTTCATACTAGGAATTTTTTCATACTTTTGACAAATTATATTGTTTTACTTTTTTACATACTATGACTTTTCCTTACTTTTCTTTTAACAAATTATATATTTTTTACATACTATGACTTTTTCATACTTTTTATGACATTTTCATACTTTTTTGACAATATTTTATATATATATATATATATATATATAATATTGTATATATATATATATATATTGTATATAATATTGTGTATATATATATATATATATATATATATATATATATATATATATATATATATATATATATATATATATATATAAACAAACCATGTCAACAATTAAATCTAAAAAATCATATAATATATATAATTAAACAAATTATATAATAAATATATACATATATAATTAAATAAATATATATATATATATCAACGCAACAAATGTATTTTCTTCTCTTCTTAAAAGACTTGTGACAGAAGGAATCTGCTCATTCAGCCGCCGCTTCTTTTAGCTCCACCTCCAGACCTTGAGCACAATAAACAGCTTCTGAAGCATTTTGCCGGTTGAAACGCTGTCGGTTCATAGAACAACCTTGACCTCTGACCCTCTTCTGTTGGCGATTAACGTCCTGAAGGTAACGTTTCTTCCCCGTTGAGAAAAGAGCATCAGATAGCAGCTTTGTCTTCAATGAGCATTATGAATAGTTCTCCTTTTATTTTGGTAAAGTCATGTATAATGGTTTATTGGCATAAAAACAATTAAAATGGGCGACTGTGGCTCAGTGGTTAGCAAGTCAGTCTTTCAATCAGAAGGTCGGTGGTTCAAACCCCGGCTCAGGCAGTCCATGTCGTTGTGTCCTTGAGCAAGACACTTAAGATAAGATAAGATAATCCTTTATTAGTCCCGCAGTGGGGAAATTACAGGATTACAGCAGCATTGCTCAGTACGTAAAAAAAATCAAGTAGTATAAACAGTAATAAACATAATAAAATAAAATAAACAGTAGAGAAGAAATTGAATGTACAGTAGAATCTTGAATATACAAATTACAAATATTACAAAATATTGCACCAGAATGGATTAAAGTGACCAGAATATTGAATATACAAATTACAAATATTACAAATATTGCACCAGAATGGATTAGAGTAACCAGAATATTGAATATACAAATTACAAATATTACAAAAAGATTGCACCAGAATGGATTAAAGTGACCAGAATATTGAATATACAATTACAAATATTACAAAAATGTGCACCAGAATGGATTAAAGTGACCAGAGTGATAAAAAAAAAGTGTTCAAGTATTGAGAGTCCAGAATGTTTGTGGGCTACTGGGAGGTCAGCTTGTTGTGCAGCCTGACAGCAGCAGGGAGGAAGGACTTGCGGTACCTCTCCTTCACACACCGGGGGTGAATCAGCCGGTGGTTGAAGGAGCTGTGCAGAGCTGCCAGGGTGTCCTGCATGGGGTGGGAGGCGTGGTTCATCAGGGATGAGAGCTTGGCCATCATCCTCCTGTCTCCCACCACCTCCACAGTATCCAGAGGACACCCCAGCACGCTGCTGGCCTTCTTTATCAGTTTGTCCAGTCTCCTCCTGTCAGCTGCCGTGATGCTGCTGCACCAGAAGACCACTCCATAGAAGATGGCTGATGCCACCACAGAGTCAAAGAAGGTCTTCAGGAGTGCTCCCTGCACCCCAAAAGACCTCAGTCTCCTCAGCAGAAAGAGTCTGCTCTGTCCCTTTTTATAGAGTACATGTGTGTGGTCGGACCAGTCCAGTTTACTGTTCAAGTGAACACCCAGGTACTTGTAAGACGTCACCATCTCAATGTCCAGTCCCTGGATGCTCAATGGTAGCGGAGGAGAGCGTTTGCCCCGGCGGAAGTCCACCACCAGCTCCTTGGTCTTACTGGAGTTTATCTGGAGGTGGTTCCGCTGGCACCATCCTAAAAATTCCTGGTTCAGTTCCCTGTACTCCCTGTCATCATCGGCAGAGATGAGGCCGACGATTGCAGAGTCGTCAGAGAACTTTTGCAGGTGGCAGTTGGCAGAGTTGTGTTTAAAGTCTGAGGTGTAAATGGAGAACAGGAATGGAGCCAGAACGGTTCCCTGTGGAGCCCCCGTGCTGCAGGACACCCGATCTGACTCACACTCCCGTATCCGCACATACTGTGGACGGTTGGTGAGGTAGTCCAGGATCCATGCAGTGAGGTGATGGTCCACCCCGGTCTGCTCCAGCTTGTCCCTCAGAAGCAAAGGCTGAATGGTGTTGAAGGCACTGGAGAAGTCGAAAAACATGACCCTCACAGTGCTTCCAGCCCTTTCCAGGTGAGAGAGGCATCTCTGTAGCAGGTAGATGACGGCGTCATCCACCCCGATGCCAGACTGGTAGGCAAACTGAAGTGGGTCCAGGGATGAGCTCACCAGGGGGCGGAGATGGGCAAGGACCAGCCTCTCCAGGGTCTTCATCAGGTGAGATGTTAATTCCACCGGCCTGTAGCCGTTGAGGTCCTTGGGCCGCGGGGTCTTTGGTACTGGCACCACTTAACCCTCATTGCTCACCGTTGCTGTGTCTACGGTCTACTGTATATCATGTAAGTCGCTTTGGATAAAAGCGTCAGATGAAATGTAATGTAATGTAAAATAAGCAGGGGATGATATAGGGCGGGGCTACACGGTGATTGACAGGTCTCTACGTCACTCCTCAGTCCTTATATGGTCACTTCCTGTTCACTGGTTTAAAAAAGAAAGATGGCGATCGACGTATTCCAAAAGATCTTCGTCCCGATGACTACAACTACTTCAGTCTGTGGTTTTATATCAATAAATTATGACATAATTCATAACATTCAATTTTAAATAAACATTTCAATGCTGTGCTAGTTTTTGCACACGTTCAATATGCATTGAGCTTTAAACCTTAAAGACTTGCTACTACTAGTTGTACCAATAGTACTACAGTATTAGTACTGCAGTATTAGTACTACAGTACTACAGTATTAGTACTACTACGAGCGGCTCGAGCTGAGTCAAACATCACGGTTCAGACAGCCGGTGCAGAACATTCAGTTATTTATAACATTACCTTCAACCCGTCACTCTCACACACACACACACACACACACACGTTACAATTTGTTTTTTATTACTTTGTGTACATTTAAGTATCAATATTGTCAGATACATCTGACATAAAATTACAGATGTTGCTACTTGTTCAAAATACTGAAGGTCTGGATTTATAAAATATGGAATTTATCAGACTAAAATTATTGACACGATACTAAAGAGAAGAAGTCTCACTCTGCTGGTTAATTAAACTACAGAAACAAAGGGTTATTTTTAAATTAATGTTAATTACTATGTTAATTACAGTTAATGCTTAAATGTTTATGGAGCGACTGCACATCAAATATTCATAATCTTCTGAAACAAAACGCTCCATGTTGGACTTCTCTGCTGTGAATACGAATATCTTTTATTCTGCGAGCAGCAGAGCGGCGTTATTAAGGTTCATGTAGCGTTACGTCGTGGATCCACATCAGAGACTAACGGTTAAACCTGGACAGCTGAGAGCTGCTCGTCATTACGCAGCCGGACACAAACACTCAGCTGGAGGAGTTTTCCTCCTCGTGCATGCTACAGGAGCTGCTATAAAGTTATGACAATAACCTTTCATCTCAACGGCTGTGTGCCTGTTGTCTGTAAGGATGATGCGATGGGATACCATGTGAAACCAACAGGTAAACATCCTTGTAAATAAACAAATAATCAATACAATGGCCATAAACTACACGATGGGGACACCAACTGTACTCAGCTGGTTGCTTTAAAAGTGGGACACTAGGACCCAGAGAAGATTCCAGCTGAGGGACACTGGGCGGAGCTAATTTATTAGCACTTGCTAACGTTTAGCCAACAGGTCAAAGGTCGCCACACAGGAAACCTTGTAGCACAATAAACCTCATCGAGAAATATACTTGACGTGAAAGATTCATTATAAAATCAATTTAGGAGATAAATCAATACATTTCTGGGCATCAATCACAAAAAAAGGAAAAGAAAAGCGACTCTTATTATATTATGTATATTATTATGCTGCCCTCAGTGTATTTGCTGTGACACCTTGGCAGTTAGACAAACTCCTTCTCGACATCACGACTCTGAAGACAGTTGTCCGTTGTCCACAGGTTTAATGATGCAAGAAAGAGTAAAACTAAACACACAAAAGGCATAATGAATACAAATAAAATGCTTACACATACACACAATGTACATATATTGATTCTTAAATGAAATAAATTGCTGTTTTTAACCACTACTTTTTATGCATAAAACTTCTCAAACTAAACATTGTCACAAAAATAATCATCTGCAATCATAAGTAATCATAAAACAAACCAATACATACCAACGATGCCATCAAAAGGCATAAGATGCATGCAGACTCAACCGGATTGAAACTACTGAAAACAGCAGCTCTGGGCCATGCTCTTCCTTCACTTCCTGTCACCTGACAAGCCACTTCCTCCCTTCAAAATAAAACGCACAACACACATACCCAACAACTGCAACAGAACACTCCCCGCCTGGCGTGAATACACGCCACTCAATAAATCCTAGACTTCACTGGTCCTCCGGGGGGAGAAGAAGCACTATCTCGGAAACAGGCCTAAGAAAGAGTTTAGCCACTCCTGTTTGTGTGACCTTGATCTCGACCTTTCGCACCTTCCCGTCTTCGCTGGGGAAGGTCTGTGTTACCAGTCCAAGGGGCCATTCATTTCTTGGTACTTGGTTATCCTTGAGGAGAACAACACTTCCCAGGTTGATGTTCGGATGAGTGGACTGCCACTTCGTGCGTGCCTGTAGTGTTGGGAGGAATTGCTTTCGCCATCTGTCCCAGAAGGTGTTGGACAGGTGCTGAACCTGCCGCCACTGGTGCTTGTAGAGGTCTGAAACTCCAAACTCTCCAGTAGGAGCAGAAAGAACATTCACTTTTTGAGTGAGAAGAGTAGATGGAGTGAGTATAAATGAGTCCTCAGAGTCAGTTGTCACAGGGACAAGAGGCCTGCCATTTATAATGGCTGTCACTTCTGCCATGAAAGTTACCAGCACCTCATGGGTAAGTTTGTCCTTCAGCTGAAGGAACATGGAGTCCAAGATTCTCCTTGCAAGACCAATCATTCTTTCCCATGTACCACCAAAATGGGAGGCATGCGGAGGGTTAAAGGTCCAAGAGCAACCTTGACCTGACAGGTAAGTCTTCACATTTGTGTTGTCAATGTTTGATGGTATCTTCAACTCCTTGCAGGCACCAACAAAGTTGGTACCACGGTCTGATCGGATGTGTTTGACAGGACCGCGCACAGCAAGAAAGCGCCTTAGCGCGTTGATGAAGCTGGATGTGTCAAGGGATTCTATAACTTCAATATGAACCGCTCGTACGCTCATACACGTGAAGATTACGGCCCATCGTTTACTGTGTGAATGGCCTCCTCTTGTTCTACGTGAAGAGACACTCCAAGGGCCGAACACATCAAGCCCGACATTCGTAAAGGGAGGTTCCGTCGAGAGACGATCCGCTGGAAGACTGGCCATCTTTTGAATTGTAAGTGGGGCTCTAAGCCTTCTGCAGGTTATACACTGGTGGATGATGTTGCTCACTTTTCTTTTGCCACGAACTATCCAAAAGCCAGCTGTACGGACAGCCCCTTCTGTAAACAGACGGCCTTGGTGATAGATTTGTTCGTGGTGATGCTTGATGAGTAAGGTTGCAACCTGATGTTTGCCAGGAATAATCAATGGAGTCTTTTCACTCTGATCAAGGTTTGCATTGTGGAGGCGGCCTCCGACTCTCAGAAGGCACTGTGCATCAATGAAAGGATCCAGATTTTTGAGAGGACTACTTTTAGGGATCTGCTCATGTTTTTGAATACATTTGATCTCTTGACTGTAGACTTCCTCCTGTACTGTTCGTATGATCATGTGCGACGCTAGATCAGACTCCTCAACTGTGTATCCTGTTTTGCAGTGATGCCAGCCCTTACAAGGGCTGTTCTTCAAGGTCATGTTGAAAAGACGGGCTATGTGTATGAGGCAAGTAATGGCCCGAGTTAGAGACTTCCAGGATGAGAACTTTGAGAATCGTTGAGAACCAAGCTGCTTGGATGTTGTTGTAGTACTCAAAGTGGACACCTGAGGGCGAATGTCTGGGTCTGAACCCGGGTCTACAAGCTCGTAGGTGCTCTCCGAGGCACTTGTCTCCAGTGTGTATAGAGATTTGGGTCCACTCAGCCAGTTTGTGTTGTTCAAATGTCCTGCAATGACAGAACGTGTAGCGTGGTCTGCAGGGTTCTGTTCTGTTGACACGTAGCGCCATTGATCTGGGTGAGAGGACCTTCGGATACGTAATACCCGGTTACTTACATATACATAAAAGCGCCTGCTTTCATTAGAAATGTAGCCAAGGACCACCTTGCTGTCTGAGTGGAAGCTTGTAGCATCAAGCTGAAGGTCCAGTTCTGTCGAGATTAAGTCTGCTAACTCCACTCCAAGCACTGCTGCGCTAAGTTCCAGTCTCGGAATTGTTTGCTCAGGACGGGGGGTCAGCTTGGCCTTGCCCATTACAAATCCCACATGGTTATTACCAGCAGAGTCAGTTACTTTCAGATATGCCACAGCGGCGATAGCTTTCGTGGATGCGTCAGAAAAGACGCACAATTCCCTTCTGACAGCTGTTGGGGGTGAAGTTGTAGTGTAGGCTCTGGGAATAGAAAGCTGGGGCAGTTCTTTCAAAGATGCTCTCCAAGTTGACCACGCTTCCTCCATTTCTTGGGGCAAAGGCGAGTCCCAGTCACTGTTCTCAGTTGTGAGTTCTCTCAGAATAGCCTTGCCTTGTATTGTGACTGGCGCTACAAACCCTAGAGGATCGTAGAGGCTGTTGATTGTGGACAAGACACCCCGTCGAGTGTAGGGTTTTTTCTCATCAGAAACACTAAAGTGGAAGCAGTCGGTCTGAAGGTCCCAATTGATCCCAAGACTACGCTGCATCGGCAACGCATCTGCATTGAGGTCCAAGTCTTTAAGGTCTGTAGCAGTATAGAAATAAGGTTGTCTTGTTGCAGTTAATTGCGCCTGCTGACCACTAGGGCGGCAGTATATAAGTGCTTCCTCCCTTCTTGCGCTCCCACTGCTGCATCATCTCCGGGGCAGGTGTCTGTCGGTGCAGGTAATGCTCCGCGCTACTGTTGCGGCTATTGCTCTGTTTCAGCCTATTTATCATCATGTCCTTATGCTTAAAGCCGGCGTGTTTTCACTGCAGAGCAGCGACCGAGTGCTCCGTGTGGCGTGCTCCGTTTTGTGTCCTGGTTCTGTCGAGCGGTGGTAAGTGTTTAATCTCTCTCTCCGTGTTAAACCGAGTACTATTTTGTAGCTAATACTAATGTGGTCACGGGTAGATGTCTGCTGTCGTGTGGGGTCTTTCTCTCCCCCCCTCTGGCTGTGCAGGTCTGACTCTGAAAACAGGTATGCTACCTTAAATCTAGCCCTCAAAAACCTGTATTAATGTAGCTTAGCTAGGCTAATTTTATGTTTATCAACAGGAAAGGCTCATCAGCTGGCCGAAGTCTACAGGTGGTGATTGATGTGACTCCACCACCAGCTGATTGGGGCCGCTGCTGTTTTGTCTCCACTGCTAAATGTTGCTAACTACACAGTCTACTCGCTGCTGCTAAGGGCACAGCTTGGTTTTGGCTGCGGACCACACAGCGTGTCATTACGGTTTGGCACTGTTGCTGCTGGCTTTTGGTTTGTGTGGTGAATCGCCAACATCAGACTTAGCTTGTTTGTTCTTTTAAATTTTAGTCGACGACTGAGTTAATCCTTGAGTTGGTATTAAGTGTTTTGTTGTTTTTTTACTTTATTTTTCTGAGCAAGTAATTTGTTTTGTTCCTTTGCCTGTTTTGGTTAACCTGATTTTGTGAATGATTTCCTGTTTTGTTATAGGTTGTTATACATTGTTGAGATCGATCTTGTTGTAATTTCCTTTTTGTTTGTCCTTTTCAGGGGCTGTAGGCTGGTGGTGGTGGTGCTGGTGACGTGGGTGGTGGTGGTCTTCCTTTCTTGTGTGCCGTGTTTCCGTGGATTTGGGTGATCTCACTGTGTGTCTGGGTGAATCTTTTTGTTTTAATTTAGTTTTGTTAGTTCTCTTTCCCCCTTCACCTGCCCTTTCCACCAGTAGGCCTCAGTCCCTGATTAGGTTTTTCCCTTATCTTTTTAATTTATTTGTGATGAATGCCACATTTTATCAAATAAACTATTTTTGCAAACGGGGAACCACGTGTTTTTGGGCCTAATCGAGTGGAACGAACCTGTGTGCTTTAATGGTCTTGGGCCTATCCCAAGTGGCGTTGTTGGAAATCTTAAAAACTCTCAGTATCCTTAGAACCATTCGTCTCGCCACAGGTCTTTTGCACGATCTTCAACCGGAAAGGCCTCCATGACCTCTTTGTTGTTTGCTGCGATCTTGTGCAGCCTTAGGTTTGATTTGGAGAGAACATCCTGTCTTTTTCAGCAGGTTGACCGCAGCTTCGACTGTGGGCAGGGACTTCAACTCATCGTCTACATAGAAGTCCCGCATCACAAAACATTTGACGTCAGGGTCGATGTGGAGCTCACTGACCTGAACAGACTGGTGCAGTCCATGAATCGCTACTGCGGGTGAAGGACTATTTCCAAAGACGTGGACTGTGAAAGATTCTGTTCGTTATCCCGGCCAGTCCGTGGGAGAAATGCTCAGATATTCAAATTTATGTAATTAAAAGATTTAATAAAAGATGATGACAAAACAGTTATACATTACTCGATTCGAGGCCTTCCTCCTTTCTGCAAATTCACAGACTGTAAACAGTTAGCTGCCGCCTCTACGTCCAGGAGAAGAGACCGTACAATGCCGCGCTGTTAGTTTAAATACTCAGTCACGGAGCTTATGGCCCTCTCATTGGTTAGTTCCCTTCCCTTAGTGTCCATAGGTCCATTTGCTTCAGAAGAAGGCGGAGGCTCTTCATCCTCCAGGGACAAAGGAATTGTCAAAGTATCCATGCGCGCCTCCTTCCGGGTCCCTGCGCACCTCCTTCCGGTCCCAAATGTCTCAGTGTCTCACTCCGCCTTCCCCCAGCAACATATGAAGGAACTACTTCTTCTTAATGAAACAGTCCCACATTCCTAACTCCTATAGAATCATTATATATAAAAACCATTCACACCTAAACATTAAACAATATGACAAACAGTGACTTTCTTCATACATACAATTACATATCCTTCATAATGCCCTTCATTATTTATCATATCCTTCATATGCATTGTAATGTACACTTAAACAATTCTTTATTACACATGTACAGGCAATTTCAAGCTCACTAATCTATTAGAACTTAACAATTGTCATTCGATACTCTACAATGTCTTTTGAGGGGTCGTTATCTTGGAACCATAGAAAACGTAGGAAGTTCCTATCATCTTCCCTTACTGAAAAACAATAGAACATCTGTTCTATGTCCGCCGTAAAGGCGATTGCTTCCTTTCTAAAGCGCATCAGTACACCAAGCAGCGTGTTGTTCAGATCTGGCCCAGTTAACAGCACGTCGTTGAGCGACACACCATTGTACTGGGCGCTGGAATCGAAGACCACTCGTATTTGTTTTGGTTTTCTTGGATGGTACACACCAAATATTGGCAAGTACCACTGTTCTTCATCCTCACTGAGGGCAGGGCCTAACTCAGCGTGACCATTCCTGAACATCTTGTCCATGAAAATAAGAAAGTGGTCTCTCATTTCAGGCTTCCTTTCAAAGTTGCGCCTGAGCGACTTGAGACGGTTCAATGCCTGTGGCCTGTTATTGGGGAGCCGTTGACGTGGGCATTTAAAGGGTAATGGAGCTACCCAACTGTTGTTTGCATCTTTTGTTAGTCCTTCTTTCATTATTTTCATGAAGGAGATGTCCTGGATAGACGGAGCCATGCTATTGTCATCTTTGGTCTGCTTGAATATGTTATGTCCTAGGCTGTCAACATCACAATTTGATATCTCCTCAGGATGTGTTTGGAGGTGGTTTGTGACCTGGGTGTCACTGTATCTTTCCTTTACACAGAACACATTAGGACACGGGTCAAAGAGAGTAGGGCGTCCCCGTTCCGTGGTGTTCGTGTAGAAGGCGCTGACTGTCTTTGGTTTGTGAACACGACCTAAACATACATTACCCACGATCACCCATCCCAGATCCAACTTCTGAGCATAAGGTAGGTCGTGTGGGCCATTGACCTGTTTGCGGACCTTATGGACTCTGATAATATCCCGACCTAAGAGAAGCATAATTGGGGCCTGTTGGTCAATATCTGGGATGAGGTGTGCAACTGACCTTAGGTGTGCGTGATGAAAGGCTGCATTGGGAGTTGGAATCTCATCTCTGTTATTTGGAATGTCATTACATTCTATGAGGCTGGGTAGTGGGATGCTGACAGTCCCATCAAAAGATTCCACGATGTAGCCACTGGCCCTTCTTCCTGTCGTTTCCTTTACTCCAGCACATGTTTTCAATGAGTAAGGAGCACTTAGACTTTGGTCATTGAAGACTTCGAAGAACTGTGAACGAACTAGTGATCTGTTGCTCTGTTCGTCCAGAATCACATACATCTTCACTGCTTTGTCAGCGTGGCCGGCTGGGTACACTTTCACGAGGGATACTTTAGAGCAGGATCGGTCCGTCACATGTCCACCACAGACATCTGTACATTTGGTGGTGACATGGGCTAGTGGAGCGCTATCCTCCTCCCCGCCATGCTTTGGAGCCGAGTCCGTGCCCTCAACCCAGGGTGCAGGTCCAGGGTGAAGCGCTGTGTGGTGTTTTTCACTTTTACATTCAAAACATCGAACATTAAATGTGCAGTTCCGTGCAATGTGTGATGATGAAGCACAGCATTTGAAACAGACGTTATTCTCTTTTAAGAATGTCTTACGTTCTTCGATAGGCTTTTCTCTGAATGCACGGCATTTGCGTAGAGGGTGAGGTTTTTTATGGATTGGACACAGTTTGTCACAGTCATCGAATTTCGTTGAGAACTCACTAGGACCGGAGATGGCTTTCGGAAATATCTCTGTTTTGTGAACAGAGACTTCTCGCTGTCTGTTTGGCTTCCAAGCTGTTTTTTCTGTCCTGGAGGACATGTCTGAGTGTGAGACAAAGTTGAAACTTGGGTCGTTTTTGACACTAGCTTCATGGCTTACAAAGTCTACGAAGTAGGCAAAGGGGGGGTATGAAACGTGATATTGCCGCTTGTAGGATGCCCCAGCTGACGCCCACTTTTCCTGCAGACCGAAGGGGAGCTTCTGTACAATTGGGTTGACACCTCTCGCTGTATCGAGGAAAGAGAGGCCGTGTAGGTCACCTTCAGCTTTGGCTGACTCTAGTTCCATTAAAAGATCACTCAACTTTGTTAGTTTAGAATAATCTCGGTTTGTTATTTTTGGAAAGGCATCGATACGTTTGAACAGAGCATCTTCTATTATTTCTGCGGAGCCATAAGATTGTTCAAGTCTATCCCATATCATAGCTAAGCCTGCTGCTGGATGATTGATGTGTATTGCTCTTATGTGCTCGACGTGTTCTGCTGACTCTTCGCCGAGCCACTTAAACAGGAGATCCATTTCCTCGCTTGGTGTCAGGTCCAAACCTCTGGTTGCGTTCTGAAAAGAACGTTTCCAGGCTCTGTAGTTCTGAGGTCTGTCGTTGAATTGAAGTAGGCCTGTTGCCACAAGCTCACGACGAGCAAAGTATCTTACAAAGTCGCTAATGTTGGAGTTGTCATTATTGGTGTTTGAAGATGTGGGATAGGATTTAAGAACAGGATGAGGTCCAAGACCTTGCTCAGGAGTGGCATTGTGGTTGTCAAACCGAACATTGCGTGTCCTATTGACCTTTTCATCTTCATAGATGTAAGACTGCTGTGAGGTGTGGCGAGTTGGTTGAGAAGCTGCATTGTGGCCATATGTATGATGGGAAGCTGTATTGGCTTGGGCCGGATGGAATGAGTTGGCTTCAGATTTGACAGTTGAAGTTGGAGTTTTGTAGTTAGGGCTAGGCTCTCTTTTTGTTACAACACCATCATCAAGCAGCTGAGCATCTATGCTTTGTGATTTGGCTTGGTCAATCACATATTGTTCTGTGCGTTGTGTAGCTTCCAAAGGACTGGAGTCCAAATTTAACATGAAACTATGTCTTTCGATATTTGCATCTACCGCAGCTTCGAGGGCTTCGGCCTCAGCTACGGCTGCAGCTGTCTCTTTCTTGTAATTGAGCACTTCTATTGAGGCTTCTAGCTTAGCTTTTTCTAGCTTTAGGCTCATTTCCTCTTCGGCATAGGACATGCGTGCCTTTGCTGCCTCTGCTCTCGCCTTTGCTGCAGCAGACCCCGTTGATGATACACTTGAGTGTGTAGCAGAACATGTAGCACGGGACCGCGTCTTTATTGAAGTTGCTTTCTCGGACATGGTGTTGTCTGGTGACGTACCTCTGTTTAGACACCGTTGTGATGGTCATCCACTGGCTGCGTGTGATGACGTTGTTGGTAGCGTCTGTCAGCTGGCTGCGTTATCTTGCCCGCTAGAAAGCCGTTGTTTTACTATGCTGCCCTCGGTATATGTGCTGTGACACCTTGGCAGTTAGACAAACTCCTTCCCGACATCACGACTCTGAAGACAGTTGTCCGTTGTCCACAGGTTTAATGATGCAAGAAAGAGTCAAACTAAACACACAAAAGGCATAATGAATACAAATAAAATGCTTACACATACACACAATGTACATATATTGATTCTTAAATGAAATAAATTGCTGTTTTTAACCACTACTTTTTATGCATAAAACTTCTCAAACTAAACATTGTCACAAAAATAATCATCTGCAATCATAAGTAATCATAAAACAAACCAATACATACCAACGATGCCATCAAAAGGCATAAGATGCATGCAGACTCAACCGGATTGAAACTACTGAAAACAGCGGCTCTGGGCCATGCTCTTCCTTCACTTCCTGTCACCTGACAAGCCACAAGACACTTCCTCCCTTCAAAATAAAACGCACAATACCCAACAACTGCAACAGAACAATTATATCACATTCAGTTTCCTTCTTTGAGGTTCTTTATTAATCAAACATGACGCTAATTATCTCAATATTTAAGTAATATTTAAGTTTAAACTAAAGTCAATAGTTAAAGTTAAAGTCATTAAGCTCATGAAGTTATAAAATAGAGGTTTTTAATATATTTAGCTTGAGAATTTACTGTAAATGTGTACAGCTCATTTTATTATTCTATTTTTGACGTTTAAAATTACATTTCTGTTTTTAGTAAAAATCTAAATTTACATAAACTTTAAGAAAGTCAACTTCTTTCTTTTATGTTTGTTTTTTTAAACAATTATAATAATCTATTTTCAGACAAGCAGTGAACACACACGACACCAAACAGTCCGTTCTTTAAGCAAAACATTATTTATATATAATATATATACTCAAAGACTTCTGAAGGAATTAGTATGAAACAAAGATATGCTGCTTACATTCTGATTGAAGCCTTTTTGTTTAGAAGCTTTTAAACAAAAGAATTAAAAAGAAAACAAGACAAACAATGACACCGTCAAACGGCAACAAGGAGAAAACATTTTAAAATAAAACCAAATAAACCCTAACCTCTCGTTCAGTCCTCCCGACACGTCGCCTCCTTATTGATTGATTTATCTCATCTCAGCATCATTTCTACGAAGTCTCCTGAAACCGTTTCACCTTGAGAAAGAGAAATAAAAAGTCGTACTTAAAAACACGCCATTGACTTCCATTCATTGTTGTTTCTGCTCAATGGGTTGAAACTGGAGTCGGCTTCCGGGGCTCGGGGCTCGGCCCGCCGGTTCACATCATCGACTTCCTTTACGATGAAATTAGAGTTAAAATAAACGATTCCCCGTTTTTGAGGCAACGCTAAGCTAACATGCAAATTTTGCTATAAACGCTAATTAGAACTTCCTGGTTTTGTCATGTGACGTCATTGGGCCCCAAAAATACTTTTTTTTGTCCCACATTGAGGATGTTTTTTTTTTTAGGCCAATCAAAAGAATATTCCTTATATATTATTATTTTTATTATAATGAGAGGCTGGACCGAGCCGCTGGAGGGGGTGGGCGGGGCTAAAGGAAACGCTGGTGCGCTTTAAAACCCCCCCAAAAATTATATGTATATTATATATGAGGTAATTATATTTGGTCCGCGAGACAATACAGAATTACTACTAGAGCTGGCCCGCCGGTATTATACAGCGCATTCACCGCTAATACTACGAATCCCATAATGCTCCGCTGTCTTCCCATAATGCTCCGCTGTCTTCCCATAATGCTCCGCTGTCTTCCCATAATGCTCCGCTGTCTTCCCATAATGCTCCGCTGTTTTCCCATAATGCTCTGCTGTTTTCGCGCGCCAATCAGGACAGGACCCAGAAACGCTCTCTCCTCTGTGAAAGTAGTCATAGCAACAACTGTCAGCGAGCTAACCCTTCCCAAAAATGGCGAAAAGAACGGCAGAAAACAGGAGCTTTCTGGACAAGTGGGAGGCAGAATATCTGTTTACATATGTAAAAGACAAACCTGTTTGTCTTGTTTGTGGAGTCAACGTGGCTGTAAGTAAGGAGTACAACATTAGACGACACTATGAAAAAATTAAACACCATGACAAATACAAGGACCTGGACATGACTCAAAGGAGCCAGAAAGTAGAGGAGATTAAAAGAAGTTTGGTTTCACAACAGAATATGTTTAAAAAAGCCACATCACAAAGCGAGGCTGCTGTAAAGGCTAGCTATATAGTGGCAGCAGAGATCGCAAAATCAGCCCGGCCCTTTAATGAGGGAGAGTTCGTGAAAAAGTGCATGATGAAGGTTTGTGACCTCGTATGCCCAGAGAAAAAACAAGCATTTTCAAACGTGAGCCTGAGCAGGAACACAGTAGCTGATCGCACATGTGATCTTGCCACCAATCTGTATGACCAGCTGATGGACAAGGGAAAAGATTTTGTTGCGTTCTCCCTCGCTGTGGATGAGAGCTGCGACGCATCTGATACTGCTCAGCTGTCAGTCTTCATCCGTGGAGTGGACTCAAATCTGTGTGTTACGGAGGAGCTATTGGGATTCAAATCAATGCATGGCACAACCACAGGAAAGGAAATCTTTGAGGAGGTTTCCAAATGTGTAACTGAAATAAAGCTGCCGTGGGATAAACTAGTTGGATTAACGACAGATGGTGCGCCAGCGATGTGCGGTAAAAAGAGTGGACTGGTGGGCATGGTTCGGGAGAAGATGCGGGAAGAGAACTGTGCAGGTGAGCTAACTGTTTACCACTGCATCATACATCAGGAAGCACTGTGTGCCAAAGCCCTAAAGATGGAACATGTTATGACCACAGTAACACAGGTAGTTAACTTTATAAGAGCCAAAGGTCTAAATCACCGCCAGTTTAAATCTTTTCTGGAGGAGTGTGGTTCGGAATACGCAGACGTGCCGTATCACACAGAGGTGAGATGGCTAAGCAGAGGAAAAGTACTGAACAGATGTTTCAAGCTGCGTGAGGAAATATGTCAATTCCTGGAAACCAAAGGGAAGGATACAGCAGAGCTCCGGGAGCAAAGGTTCCTGTGTGAGCTGGCCTTTCTCTGTGACATCTCGAGCCATCTCGATGCGCTGAACCTGCAGCTTCACAGACATGTACGCTGCAGTGAGGGCCTTCAAAACTAAACTGTGCCTGTGGGAGAATCAGATGCTGCAAGGAAACCATTTTCCCTGCTGCCAATCCATAAAAGCGCAGATCTCTACCGCCGTGTTCCCATGCGCACAGTTTGCTGAAAAACTCAGTGTTCTCGCCGCTGAGTTTAGCCGGCGATTTGCCAACTTCGATGCCCAGAAATGCAAGTTTGAACTGCTTAGTAATCCCTTCGCAGTTGATGTGGAAAATGCACCAACCAACATCCAAATGGAGCTGATTGAACTCCAGTGCAACGACACGCTGAAGTCAAAGTATGATGCTGTGGGCGCCGCACAGTTTCCACGGTTCATCCCTGACACAATGCCTCAGCTCCGCACCCAAGCTGCTCAGATGCTCTCCATGTTTGGCAGCACTTATCTATGCGAGCAACTTTTCTCCTCGATGAAGATGACCAAAACAACTCACAGGAGACGTCTGACTGATGAACATCTTCGCTCGATACTGAGGATTTCTTCAGCTCAGAGCTTGAGCCCAGACATTGATGAACTAGCATCCAAGAAGAGATGCCAGGTATCTGGCTTGGGCACATCAGATTAGACCAGTGTGCAATAATTAACGTTTTCTTTATGCACTTTTTCTTGCTACAAGGCATGGGCTTGAATGGTTGATTGATTTATTATCATTTTATTTGTAAAATTATTAGCCAGTGGAAAAAGTTTATTTTGGTATTTAAATCAGAAGGCTGCAAATAGAAAAGAGGCATACAATTTTTATTTAAATTGTATTTATTTAATAAATGAATGCCATTGATGTGTTTTTTCATTTGAAATTCGATTTTGCATGTCTCCACTATTAAATTATATATTGTATGGTAATAAGCGATGCTTGTTCCATATTCAATGTTAAAGCAAAACTTGTTTGGGTCCATATTAAAAGGTTAATTTGTTCAATGTTGGCCCGCGACTTTGTTCAGGTTTTACATTTTGGCCCACTGGGTATTTGAGTTTGACACCCCTGCTCTAAAGTCAAACTTTCCCATGAATGAGCGCTGGGTCCGGTTCTCGTTATACAAGAAGCCCCGCCCCTTTCTGTGTATATAAAGTTACCAGAGAGAAAGAAAAAGGTTGAATTTACTTGTAACCAGTGAGAAGAACCCGAACACGTTGAGGAGATTAAAGCTTTTCTTTGTATTTCCCA
The DNA here is from genome assembly GCA_023566465.1 of Cottus gobio. Taxonomy (NCBI): domain Eukaryota; kingdom Metazoa; phylum Chordata; class Actinopteri; order Perciformes; family Cottidae; genus Cottus; species Cottus gobio. The sequence continues at coordinate 27,704,534 of CM042221.1, forward strand.
TCGTAGCAGCAGACAAGTGATGCGTTCAGGTAACCTGAAAAACCACCGCTGTCAAATCTGTGTGTTCTGGAAGCTCTACTTTTACAGACGTGTGTTTAACAAATCAGGAGAAAAGAGAGAAGTTTACTTTACTCGTGTAAACACGAGACGTCAGCCGACCTCCGAGGAGGAACAGAGGTCGTTAGAAGCACAACGATGCTTTTAGCTGCAGATGTGACGGGAGGAAGAGGAGGAAGAGGAGGAAACGGCGTCATTTCAGAGCCAATCAGAACTGTACAACAAAAACAAATAAACCCAAAACTAGTTCTGTACAAATGTACAAAAAAAGGCTCAAACATGAAGCTTCGTTTTCAAAACATCCACCAGAGTCGCTGTGGATCCGATCAAAGTCATCGTGCCGACTTTAAGTGCAAGCTAAAAACCTGAGGCCGCCTCCCACATCATCATCATCATCATCATCATCATCATCGTCACCACCTCGGCCACAGCGAGTATAAAGAACAGCGGGTTAGTGATCATGTTTTGCTTTCATCAACGTTAAATCTGTAAAAATAAAGAAAATAATTTCTTCTCCACTCTGCTGCGCGTTCGCTGCCACCTCGGAAAAAAGTAAACTGCAAAAGATAATTCACCCGGAGAAGAGATGAAGACGTTTGATCTCCACAATGTGCTCTTTATTCTACTCTTAGAGTTGACTTATTATTCACAGATGTAACATGTTATTGCAACCCCCCCCCCCCCCCCCCCCAGCACCAGATAAACAGGAACGACACGTTTTAAAACATTAAATCAAAGCAAGACACAAAAATGAAAACATATTTTACCCTAAAATAAACCAAACTACAGATTCTTCCTCTGACCATTCGAGTTATTAATCAGACTATTAATAGAGTTATTAATCAGACTAGAGTTCTGAAATAAAACATCATGAAAACACAAAAAACAAGTGTTTTTTATTTTGCATTTGCACTTTATTTATGTTTATTAATGTTTCTACTGGGAGATCCAATCATGTTTTTTTGTTATTAAATAATATGTCTGTTAATTTTTTAGATCGTCGCCAGAAAGACACTCAAATAAAAAAGGTTGTGCGGCTCCGTAAAAGTAAATATTATATGAATTATATAATATTATTAAATGTAATTAACCGAAAACAATCGATCAATGTCGCAGGAAATTACTAAAATAGAGATTGATTTCAAAGCTTTTGGAGGAACGAAGATAAACGAGATATGAGGAACGAAGCTCGAGCTGCTCGCCTTTCAGTTCCTGGATCACATGATCAGGAACCCTTCAGTCAGTGAGGAGCTATTAATGCAGTGGAGAGAGAGTGTGTGTGTGTGTGTGTGTGTGTGTGTGTGTGTGTGTGTGTGTGTGTGTGTGTGTGCGCAAACACACAAGATTACGCAAGACCGTTTCTTCCTCCAGTTAAATTATTACACAAATTATGATGAAACTAAATCATGTGATCAACAAAAAGACACTTCTGAATTTTTGCATTTCATTGGTTTGAAAAACGTCAAACAAACTTCTCAACATCTGATCTCTTTAGACATTATATATATCTATATCTATAGATATATATCTCTCCTTCGTTCAGCTGCAGCAAACAGTCGGCGCTCATAAGCAATAAGCTGGTATTTTTTGGAGGCGTGGCCAACTGAGCTCCACTTGACTTACTGCTAAATTTCCTCCTCCTCCTCCTCCTCCTCCTCCTCCTCCTCCTCCTCCTCCTCCTCCTCCTCCTCCTCCTCCTCCTCCTCCTCCTCATCATCACATGTGTGCAGGTTTTGGTTCCTTAGGAACAGCAGGAGGGTTTCTGTGTAAACTGACCGATCCATTTCTCTCCCTGAACCTTCTGGTCTGAAGAGCACAATGTGGCAGGAAGTAGACGCAGGTTTCAGGGACAGCTCCCGAGTACAGGTTGTTGACACACACACTTTTTTGCAGCTTGTGTCCATCAACAATAAACTTCCTGGAGGACGGCTCTGTTTCCTACAAGGCACGTGAGGGCAAAGGCAACCGGAGGGGGGGATGGGGGGGGCTACCACCGCTAAAACAAGCTTCAGCTGATTTGTCAGAAGCAACAGGAAGAGCTTAGCATAATATCTACATTTTGATATTTCATATATATATATATATATATATATAAAGGGACATTTTGCTGGAGATGAATTTACAAAATAGGGCAGAAAAATACAAACTTCTATAAAAAAGAAGAAAAAAAAAAAGCACCCGAAGGTCAAACATTTGATTTTCCCTGCAGAAATAACAAGCAATCACCTTGTGCAGGTCTGGACGTAAAGAAAAACAGAGGAGGAGCAGGAGGTTGCTCATCAGCACCGTGTTCTGTAGTGGCGGATCGCAGACGATGAGGAGCTCGTCTCCTTAACGAGGATCGCGGCTGCAGTTCGAGGAAGAAGTAAAATATGTTTTGGTTTGAAGAGTTAATTAATCCTCCGTTGACCTCGGCTGGGAGGGAACGAAGACAGAGGAAGAGGAGGAGGAGGCCCTCCCCCGGGCGGGCGCGGCTCCTCAGTCGCTACTGTCGTCCTCGTCGTCATCGTCCGACAGGTTGTTGAACTTTGACCCCGGCCGGCTGAGGGAGTCCGAGCGCGGCGCCAGGCCGCCCGCCGTCAGCTGCAGGAAGCAGTACTCGCAGACCCGCACGGGCTTGGAGGACTGGCTGGGCAGCAGGTGCTTCTTCTCCGAGCACGGCCCGCACACCACGAAGCCGCACTTCCTGCAGTGGTGGCGCCGGCTGACCGGCGTGAACTTGACCTTCTGGCAGCGCATGCACACCGTGGCCTCGGAGTCGGGCACCCACACGGCGGCGTGCTCGCCGCTCGGGGCCTTGCCGCTCTTCTGCAGCAGGTCCTCCACGCACTTCCCGATGTGGTTCATCCACTCGGACTTCTCCGTGGCGGTGGCGGCGTACACGGCGAAGGACTTGGTGGGCGTCTTGATGAGCCAGCCGTTGCGCAGGTCGCCCTCGTCCGGCACGGTGTCGATGGTGACGCTCTCCAGCGGGATGATGTGCTGCTTGTTGTACTTCTTCTTCTGGATGACGATGTTGCCGTAGACCAGGATGTCGTTGAAGAGGAAGAACTGCCGCGCTTTGGGCTTCTTGCGGCACAGCTTGGTGAGGACGCCCTCGCCGATCAGCACGCGGCCGGGGATGGCGAGCGGCTGGCCCGCCGCGCCGAAGCAGCCCTCCACCACGCCGATGCGCTTGGAGTTGGCCTCGCTGTTGGCAAGCCGGTCCACCATCTTACCTCGCCTGGGGAGAGCAGACCATGTGTGAATACATGACAATGTGCATGAATACATGACGTTTAAAGCTCATTTAAATAATATTTCATGAAACAGATTATAAACGTTTAATAATTTTCATTATTGGATTATTTCTTCAGCGATTTAATCAACGGGTCAATAAAATGCTTGTATTGTTAATTAGTTTTGTTTATTCAATTAAAATTATATAAAACCGAGACAAGAAAACTATAAACTATATTTAGTGTTTATTATGGTCTGTGCAGCCAGCTCGGTGCTCTTTGTTCACCAAGTGGCGGTAACAGCGCTTCTTATCGCTCCAGATCCTCTTAAATCACCTTTCATAAACACTATAACATAATCATTTATTAACTTTCCTCCGCTCCAATCTTTGGTTCCATGAGAATAAAACGTTTGGATGAAATATCAATTTAAAACTTTGATTCGGTTTAATTTTCTGGAAAAAAGGCCCGTTCCGCATGATGTGTTCAGGGCCCGTCGGAAAGATGACAATCTGACGATCATGATGGTTTTTACAGCTACGTCACGCTACATTACGCTACGTTACGTCACGTTACGTTACGCTACATTATGTTACTCTACGGCACGCAACGTTACGTCACGCTACGTTATGTTACGTTACGCTACATTATGCTACATTACGCTACGTTATGTTACGCTACATTATGCTACATTACGCTACGTCACGCTACGTTACATTATGCTACATTACGTCACGCTACGTTATGTTACGTTACGCTACATTATGCTACATTATGCTACGTTATGTTACGCTACATCACGCCACCCCAAACCCTCAACACTTTATGGCTGTGAAAACCTTCTGAGGAGATTTATGATTTAAAAACAACAACAAGGGCCGATAAAGAAACTCAGACCTGAAACCAGAAGGATTTTACATCAGTTTCAAACACGAGTCCAGAGATTAGTCAGAGACACGTTTAGACGTGCAGAAGAAGAAGAACTCTGGAGTTTGATCGTTATGAGGAAACATTATTAAACTTTACTACGTTATTTCTTTAGAGATCTGGAAGAGACGTTGATTCTGCAGCATTCAGTTCGCTACAGCAGCATTTATAGGAACAGGTAGAGCAATATTAAATAAATAAGAAAATGCACAAGTTATGCACAAAAAAAAATTATTAAATTAGCTGAACAAAGTGTAAAGAACATTTATATTAACATTTGAATTATTAATAAACTGTCCTCCAACATTATGGAGGAACCAGGACGAGCGTGAGGACGCTTCAGAGAGCTGTTAATACAGCATCTCATTAATTGGTGTATTAATGATCATATTACTTATTATTTTGTCTATAAAGCAGTTTATGTTTGAATAGTTTAGAGACTAAAAGTAAAAATCCTTCCGCTGGAACAAGAAGTGAAACGTTGACTTAATCAGAGTTGAGTAAAAGTGAATGTGGCCAGAAAAGAAAAGGAGAAGTGAAGATGTGACACCACTCGTCATCCGGTGTCGTGAGTACTCCTCTATTCAAAACATTGGAAGGATCAAAACACAATTATTAAATATTCATTCAAACAGCAGGCACCGTTAAGTCTTCTTGTGAGTTTCAGCCTTAAAAACAACAACGGAAGAAACGGCATAAAGGAGGCCCTCTCCAGTGCATCAAATCAAGCGCTCCCTGTTAGTTTACCTGTGAACTACGTGCCACATAGGAAGCGACCGGCTCCTCTTACGCTTCTAATCTGCAGCCAAATATAAACGGAGACATGTTGGATTATGTGTGCTGGAGGAGGCCAGAGGGGGGGGGGGGGGGGGGGGGGGGGGGGGGGGGGGGGCTGACAGGTAGTTCCTTTTCCCTCGACCAGTTCAGCTCTGGTTGAACTGGTTCTACGAGACGCTTCAGCTGTCTGACACTGCAGAAGGAAGCTGATTGGTCACAGCGATCAGCTGATCACTTTAATCTGAACCGGGACAGGAAGTGGAAAGCAGCCGGCACCAACCGGAGGTTTCCAGTTGGCTTTCGGTACTGGGAGCCAACGGTAACTCCCCTCAGAGTGCCAGCCTCCGACTGTCGGTCCTCCCAGTTTCCAGACGTGGGTTTTAGGTTAAAACCAGGTGTTCATGCCAAGCGGGGCGTCGTAGTCACGACAGCTTGAGGGCAGTTAGTTTCGGGTGAATCCGTTAATTGGCAACTTTTAAAAAAGTCAGATGTTAATCTGCAAACAGTGCAAAGGATTAGAAATTAATTTTCCCTTAAGACGCAAGTTAGTGGATGTAAATGGATGGTCGGCTCAAAAGCAGCAGAGCGAACTGCACGTGAACAACCTTTGACCTCAAACGCCAGTCAGGTGATAAAGGTGGAGATCTCATTCACCTCCACCAGGTAAGCAGCCATCTGCTTACCTGGTGGAGGTGCCACATAGGAAGGTTACCTGGTGGAGGGAGCTACAGGTGGCGGAAGACACCCAGACACTTTATAAAACTTTACACTACTTCAAAAAGTACTTACTATTAATAAATGGTGAATAAATGGCGTGTTTCCAGTCTGAACTGAAATGCTGTGAATTACTAAACTAAAGAAAGTCACGTAAAGGCATCACAAGTTAACGTTTCTGTTTATATACATATATATACATACATACATATGTATTATGTGCATTTATATGTATTCTATAAGTGTGTACATATATACACATATGTATACACATTTATAAATACGTGTTTAAAGTTTTCGGTGACTTTCAGGCTCGTCGCACTAACTTCGGTTAGCATTAGCCGCTTTTAGCTCAGACGTTTAGCTCCAAACAAACTCACTCGCTCGCTCGCTGCTTCCGGTTCCCTTTCGTTGTCGAAGCTAAACTCACCTGTGCGAGCTCGCGCTGCGACGCCACACACCTGCGCGTGTCTTTACGTCAACGTTCACACCTTTAAACATGTTGAAGAGTACAAGTAGAAGAAGCTAGCTAGCTGTTAGCTTCAAGCAGCTCCGGCGACAGAAACACCAACTTTTAAACTAATAAGAAACTTAATAAACTACGAACCCGGCGGCTCCTCTCGCGGTCCGGTTCGTTAGTCGGCGGCCCTAAGCTCGGTTGTGGTCCAAGTGTGGTCCGTAAAGCAGCGCCTGCCCCTCAGAGACCCGTGAGTCCGCGGACAACCGACCGAAGCTGGAAACTCCGAGAGACAACAACATGGCAGCAGGACGCCGCGTTCAGGGACACAGTGTGAGAGTCTGAAACATGAATATTCTTCAGGCTCAAATCTACAAATTTGTACTTTTAAGTACATACATTTAAAAATGTATTTAAAATGATCCAAACTTTCTTATTATTTTATTACTTTCTTCTCTCCATATGTGCAAACATTTTGACTTAGTATTCTCATATTGTAAGAATCAGCTTTTTATTTAGTATTTATACACATACAATTATTTTGTTGTTGTTGTACAAATGTACAAGTTTAGAAATACAAGGACAACAAAAATAAACACCTAATTATTGTTTACTGTGTTTAAGTTCATATTCGACAGAGCTGCTCGCTGCCTCGTGTATTAAATGTGTTACTCACATGAGTGCATGTGTGCAAAAGGCTTAACTCTTCCTGACGCATCCAGGCGCGTTACCGGCTTTTCCCACGCTCAGTGAAGGCAGCATGCCGGGAGGAGTACTGGTCCTGGATCAGAGTATTAAAGTATTAAACAGGACCGGACATGCTGAGGCTTCAAATGCATAAAATCAATATTAAAATAAACAACGTAACGTCCTCTTTATCTTCCCCTTTGAATCATGTTTTATTTACTGAAATTATTTTCTTTTTTGCATCTTTGAAAAAAAGTTTAAAAAAACTCTTCCAAACTTTTCAGGAGACATTTAAAATCGCCACTCAAGGTCCACTTACTAGTTTATTTTAAATGTCTTTCAACCGAATCACACAGGTTTCATCAGTCAAATGCAGTTTTCTCAGTGGCAATGCTACTTTCACTTTAGTGAGGGATCTTTAGTGAGTATTTCCTCTTCCTGTTGGTTACAGAAGACATAAAACCACATCAGGACTATAAACACAATAAAACTTGTTAAAAAACTATAAAGTTCTCCGGTGTGTCTGCAATGGGCACTGCTGTGTTTTAAAACTCAAAAACAAGCAGTGACGTATGCACCACCAGACTCTGGTATCCACAATTTGATTTAAAAAAGGCCAAACAAAGACCTTTGCGCTGCTCCTCCCGGTTTGGACGGTAATAATAAAAAGATAATCCGTCCTGATGACCTTGAAAACCTGAGAAGAGGTTAAGAGGATCAGACACTAATCACCTTCCTGAGGAACCAGGTGACCATGTGACCAGGTGATCATGTGACCAGGTGACGCCTTCTGACCGCAAAGACATTTATTAAATTCAACTGATTACTACACAACGCGTCACCTCCACCAACATAGTAGAGTAACATATTCATTCATGTGTATATTTTACTTCTGTCTGTTTGCGTTTGTAGATTTCTCATAAATTAATCAAAGGTTACCATTAGATAATACATTGAGAGAGAGTAATTTATATAGACTTCTATACAACCAGAGGAGTCGCCCCCTGGTGGTCAGGAGAGAGAATGCAGCTTTAACACATGAAGCATAGACTTCTATACAACCAGAGGAGTCGCCCCCTGGTGGTCAGGAGAGAGAATGCAGCTTTAACACATGAAGCATAGACTTCTGTACAACCAGAGGAGTCGCCCTGGTGGTCAGGAGAGAGAATGCAGCTTTAACACATGAAGCATAGACTTCTATACAATCAGAGGAGTCGCCCCCTGGTGGTCAGGAGAGAGAATGCAGCTTTAACACATGAAGCATAGACATATACAACCAGAGGAGTCGCCCCCTGGTGGTCAGGAGAGAGAATGCAGCTTTAACACATGAAGCATAGACATATACAACCAGAGGAGTCGCCCCCTGGTGGTCAGGAGAGAGAATGCAGCTTTAACACATGAAGCATAGACATATACAACCAGAGGAGTCGCCCCCTGGTGGTCAGGAGAGAGAATGCAGCTTTAACACATGAAGCATAGACTTCTATACAACCAGAGGAGTCACCCCCTAGTGGTCAGGAGAGAGAATGCAGCTTTAACACATGAAGCATAGACTTCTATACAACCAGAGGAGTCGCCCCCTGGTGGTCAGGAGAGAGAATGCAGCTTTAACACATGAAGCATAGACTTCTATACAACCAGAGGAGTCGCCCCCTGGTGGTCAGGAGAGAGAATGCAGCTTTAACACATGAAGCATAGACTTCTATACAACCAGAGGAGTCGCCCCCTGGTGGTCAGGAGAGAGAATGCAGCTTTAACACATGAAGCATAGACATATACAACCAGAGGAGTCGCCCCCTGGTGGTCCATCAACCTAAGTGCTCTGCTCTGTTGAAGACAGCCTCCTTTGTTGCCTCCGACATTTAGCAACACACCCTCCTCCTGATTGTTCGAGCCTCGAAGTCTTCTATCATCATCTAAAGCGTCCCTCTTGACTGATCGGCTTTGTTTACCTCTGTTTTAAAGTGTCTCTTACGCTCAGTTTCAAAATTAAATGCCTCGGCGAGACTCAGACCTTTATTGGCTTTTCAATCTCAGGATAGTTGCTCTCACGCAGAGATCAGGCAGGTTTATTTGAATGTTTCTCCGGGGTGGCTTTATTTTTACACCCTTCAGAGGAGGAGCGGGCGGGCGGAGTCACGTTCCTGCACACGTGCAAAAAGCCAGTTTTTACCTGCAACCAGGACCCTTAAGATAAAACATTATCACGAGTTTAACAGACGATTATGATCTCGATCTAAAAAGCTCTCAGAAGAGAAGAGGTTTGGAAGGTTAAGTTAATGGGATCCTCACAGGCGATTAGAGGCAGGAAATGTCGCTGTTCAATAATCTAATCAACGGGACGGGTACTGACGCCCGGCATCAAGAGGGATACATTATTCAACATATTCTCAAACATGTTTGAGAATAATTCAGGAACCCAAGACTTGATTCCACGATGACATCACAGACTCAAACTCATAGCTTATTGGTTTAGAGCTGAGTGACATCAAGTCTCACTCGTAAAAGACACGAGATGACGACACTTCTATACAACCAGAGGAGTATTACTACTACTGACTCTACTACTACTACTACTGACTCTACTACTACTACATTACATTACATTTCATTTATCTGACGCTTTTATCCAAAGAGACTTACATGCTTTACAGTAGACCGTAGACACAGCAACGGTGAGCAATTAGGGTTAAGTGTCTGGCTCAAGGACACAACGACATGGACTGGCTGAGGCGGGGTTTGAACCACCGACCCTCTGATTGAAAGACTGACTTGCTAACCACTGAGCCACAGTCGCCCCAACTACTACTGACTCTACTACTACTGACTCTACTACAACTACTACTGACTCTACTACTACTGACTCTACTACTACTACTACTGACTCTACTACTACTGACTCTACTACTACTACTACTGACTCTACTACTACTGACTCTACTACTACTGACTCTACTACAACTACTACTGACTCTACTACTACTACTACTACTGACTCTACTACTACTACTACTGACTCTACTACTACTGACTCTACTACTACTACTACTACTGACTCTACTACTACTGACTCTACTACAACTACTACTGACTCTACTACTACTACTACTGACTCTACTACTACTACTACTGACTCTACTACTACTTACAAAACAAGTTTGGGTAAAGTTTGGATTTCGGGGTTTACGGGTTGCGTTAAATAATCAAGGAGATTTACTATTTTACTGTGTGTGTGTATGTGTGTGTGAGACATAACACAGTCGTGTGTGTGTGTGACACAACACACCACTGTGTTGTGTCACACACACACACACAACACACAACACACCACTGTGTGACACAACACAGTGGTGTGTTGTGTGTTGTGTGTTGTGTGTGTGACACACGGCCGGTTTGCTTTGTCCTGATATATTTACACTAATTAAATTAGGTTCAAAGCAGACTTCCTTTAACTCAGCATGTAGAGACAGAAACCCTCTGGACACTCAATCGGATTGGAAAGTAAGTAAACTAAACAATAGAGGCATTTCCTTTTTTTATAAATCATTGAATTAACAAATCTGTTTGTGTCGACGTGATTCATCTGGAGGCAGAACGTCTCTGCAGACCCCTCAGCCTTCAGCTTTATGGGTTTATAGAGCGGGAAACACGAAAAAAGAAGAAATCATTGCAACGCTTTCCCAGAGCGTGGTGGTATTTATCAGGACGCGACTCGGTTCAGTCTGCAGCAGTCAGGAAAGGAATCGAACGTTCAGAAAATCAATATGTCGCTGGTTTGATTCCAGCGGGTCGTCTGCTGCACCTCACGGATGAATCTATAAATATCACAGAAAGTTTCTTCATCACTGTTATTCCAGTTTGGAGAATAAAATATGTAAATATGAGCTCAACGCCAAAAGGAAGGAGTGCACTTTTAGAGAAGGGCGAATGGGTTATGGCTGGTGCTCCGGTGTTTTCCACAGAACTACAAATTATGGAAGTGGGTCAAAAAAAAGAAAATATGAAGATGTTGAGAACAAAATCAAGTTATATTGACAATATTATTACTTTGAAATATGATAAATCAATGAATAAAGGACATCGGAGAGAAATCGATTCCCTCAGGAGGTGGTGGAGAACAAACACGTAAAAAAAGAGAATATTGGACTGACGTTCATCAGGTGACTCAAAGCCTGCGAATGAATTATCATGTTGTTCTGTAACTGATGGACGTTTGGGAAAAGGTGAAATCAAGTCATTGTTCTATACAACCAGAGGAGTCACCCCTGGTGGTCAGGAGAGAGAATACAGCGTTAACACATGAAGCATATACTTCTATACAACCAGAGGAGTCGCCCCCTGGTGGTCAGTAGAGAGAATGCAGCTTTAACACATGAAGCATAGACTTCTATACAACCAGAGGAGTCACTCCTGGTGGTCAGGAGAGAGAATACAGCGTTAACACATGAAGCATATACTTCTATACAACCAGAGGAGTCGCCCCCTGGTGGTCAGGAGAGAGAATGCAGATTTAACACATGAAGCATAGACTTCTATACAACCAGAGGAGTCGCCCCCTGGTGGTCAGGAGAGAGAATGCAGCTTTAACACATGAAGCATATACTTCTATACAACCAGAGGAGTCGCCCCCTGGTGGTCAGGAGAGAGAATGCAGCTTTAACACATGAAGCATAGACTTCTATACAACCAGAGGAGTCGCCCCCTGGTGGTCAGGAGAGAGAATGCAGCTTTAACACATGAAGCATAGACTTCTATACAACCAGAGGAGTCACCCCTGGTGGTCAGTAGAGATAATGCAGCTTTAACACATGAAGCATAGACTTCTATACAACCAGAGGAGTCGCCTCCTGGTGATCAGGAGAGAGAATGCAGCTTTAACACATGAAGCATAGACTTCTATACAACCAGAGGAGTCACCCCTGGTGGTCAGGAGAGAGAATGCAGCTTTAACACATGAAGCATGGACTTCTATACAACCAGAGGAGTCGCCCCCTGGTGGTCAGGAGAGAGAATGCAGCTTTAACATGAAGCATTGACTTCTATACAACCAAATGTAACAAATTCAACAACATTTACAAATTTGACAAATTTAAAATAAAAAAATGAACACATTTAAGAAATTGAAAGAACATAAAAAATTCATTTAAAAAAAAAAAAAATTAGAACATGTAAAATATAAAAAATGTAAACATTAAAAAAAAATTTTAATATAATTTCTTTTAACATTTCTAACCCTGTGTCTCAGAGGTTTGAGTCCTCGTATTTACAACAACTGGAGGTAATAAAGAAAAATAAGTCGAGGTCTAAAAGAGAGGAGGGTCACCGTGGCAACAGGACCAGACCACATATATTAGTGTATTTGATCTTCCTGTGTGTGTGTGTGTGTGTGTGTGTGTGTGTGTGTGTGTGTGTGTGTGTGTGTGTGTGTGTGTGTGTGTGTGTGTGTGTGTGTGTGTTTGACAACAGAGAGAAATCTAGAACTCAGGGGCAATGGTTGTATTTGGCTGAGTCTGTTTGCTTTTAACAGCTTTTTATTTTCTTTTTGCACTTTTTCTTTATGCAGCTTGTAGTCATGTTAACACAACATTGTCTTCTCGCCGAGGATTTCCTCACGTTTTCCTGTCCAAGACAGTCCGGGTGTGTATGAGGAATTTATAAAAAAATAGAAATGTTAGTAATAAAAAGCAGCTTCTTCAGAGTCAGTAATTATTTAAAACTATAACCTTTGTTTCACCCATAATGTGTTTCATAGTTGTGTTGTGTCAACTGATCCAATTAAGGAAACAATCTTTAAAACACAAACTCACAAGTGATTTTATACATTAAAAAAACACCCATTTATTGTGTTTTTGGTGTGTGTTTTTGCCAGAATGCGGATACTTTAAACAATAATAATATTAACAATAATAATACTGTATTCATACTGACGTCGAAGCCTCACAGTCTTCCTGTGAGTCTCTATGTGGAAGTGTTATAAATAAATACAAAGAGTGAACATAATTGTGAGCGTCAGAGTTGCAGCGAGTCAAACGAGCGGCTCCTCATCGAACCAATTATGTTGACGTGTGCGTCGGTGAAACCCACAAGTCCTCGCTCCGCTATCAGGAGAGAGTTTCAGAGGTTAAAACGTCTCTGCCTCGTAAGCTACTTACAGCTTCAGAGCATGACGACCATTAAAGAACCAAGCCTGGAACAGGATTTCATTTGTCGCAATTATGGAAGAAACGTTTAAGACAAAACAATGAGAGAGGATGAGGACGAGACGAGAATGACACATGGCCGAGGACGAGACGAGACGAGGACAAGAACGAGGACGAGACATAAACTCATGTTTACAATGTTTACTGAGGGAATACATCAAGAGAGAAGTAAAGTCATGTATATATACTTCTATACAACCAAGAGGAGTCGCCCCCTGGTGGTCAGGAGAGAGAATTCAGCTTCAACACATGAAGCATAGACTTCTATACAACCAGAGGAGTCGCCCCCTGGTGGTCAGGAGAGAGAATTCAGCTTTAAGACATGAAGTATAGACTTCTATACAACCAGAGTCGCCACCTGGTGGCCGGTAGAGAGAATGCAGCTTTCAGGATTGCCGTTATATTTCAGAACCGGATGTTGCCGCCTGGTCTGAACAAAGAAATGATGGACTTATTTCTCTTTTCCACCTTGATATGTTCAGCACAGACCAGATCCACTCAGTCCGTTCTCACCTTTTACACTGAAAGCTTTCGACACACTTTTTTTCCCCTTGTTTATTCGTGTGTCATATAATGATCCGCCTCCTGCAGCAGAATGTCTCCGTCAGACTTTGGCGAGCGTTAAGTGGACTGACGCATGCGTCCGCTGCCACTTCAGGAGGCCGGTGACTCATCAGCCGGATGGAGGGAGAAATAAAGAGCGGGACCTTGTGAGGCATTCAAAGCCCTTTGGGAGAGCTTTGAATGCAGGGAGGCCGGGCCAGGCAGCGCGATTCAGGGTCCGTCACTGTGCACGCAGGTGTAAGCAGGTGTAAACAGGTGTGCTTAATTAGGGCCTAACGAGGCACCTGTCGTGGGTTCGTAGTTCATATTATTGATCTTCTTAAACAGAAATTAAAATCCCAACTGTTGTCTTATAATCCTGTTTTTTATTCTTCTTGCTTTCTATGAAGTCTGATTATTTTATGAACTCTGATTTCATTCAGCGTTGTGTTTTTATGGTGTCTTTTAGTATTCAAACACATTTTATTTGCCTCTAATTTCAATTTGATTTAACGTTGAATATGTACAGTTTGATTTTTGTCCATAATCTTATCGATTGATTACAGAATGGAGAACGTTTGTTTCTGTCTAATAATTGTATAAAAACTCAACTGTTGAGTCTCAAATGGTTGTTTTGAAGCCATATATTGTGTTGTGTTGTTGTGTGACCTTGTGACCTTCTGACCTCACGCTGCAAACAAGTAAATCTCTCTGTTACAGATCAAATGGAACAAGCTTCCAGGGAACTCGCTCTGGAATCTCGTCTCTTTGTCTTTTTATCTGCAGGACGGTTTCTGGTTGCACCCGAGGCTCTGAACCGACAAACAAACTCACCAGCGACAGGACAACAGCAACACAAACATAGTTTAAACACATGAATATCACATTTATTCTGTTGAAAACTTATAATTTATTTTGAAAAACTCAAATTGCATGCATTGCCTTTTATCAGCATTACATATTCATATAAATATGTATATGAATATATGTTGAAAAAAAGCAGCAGGAGGAGCAGCAGGAAGGACTGGTCTCAGTAGGTCTTCTTCCAGGAGCGGAGGTACAGCTGGAAGGGCACGAGGGGGTTTCTGTTCTTCAGACTCGGGTGGAAAACGTCAAAATCGGCCCTCCTCACCCGCTGGAGGTAGTCCTCCAACACCACCTGCAGCACAGCACCACAGAAGAAGAGCTTTACCACGACATCTTTATGATTGGAGTGATTTGGTTTAGTAATAATAATAAATCATATTTACTCAAAATGATATCCCGATCAGAAGGAATATATATAAAGTAGAAGTATATAAATGTGTTTTCATTACCAGCTAATTTATATTCATGTTACTAATTGAACATCATGCTGTATTGAAGAAGACTTGAAACTAGAGATTGAGACATAAACTCATGTTTACAATGTTTAAAGAGGGAATACATCAAGAGAGAAGTAGAGTCATTTATATAGACTTCTATACAACCAGAGGAGTCGCCCCCTGGTGGTCAGTAGAGAGAATGCAGCTTTAACACATGAAGCATAGACTTCTATACAACCAGAGGAGTCACCCCCTGGTGGCCAGGAGAGAGAATGCAGCTTTAACACATGAAGCATAGACTTCTATACAACCAGAGAAGTCGCCCCTGGTGGTGAGGAGAGAGAATGCAGCTTTAACACATGAAGCATAGTCTTCTATACAACCAGAGGAGTCACCCCCTGGTGGTCAGGAGAGAGAATGCAGCTTTAACACATGAAGCATAGACTTCTATACAACCAGAGGAGTCGCCCCCTGGTGGTCAGTAGAGAGAATGCAGCTTTAACACATGAAGCATAGACTTCTATACAACCAGAGGAGTCACCCCCTGGTGGCCAGGAGAGAGAATGCAGCTTTAACACATGAAGCATAGACTTCTATACAACCAGAGGAGTCACCCCCTGGTGGTCAGGAGAGAGAATGCAGCTTTAACACATGAAGCATAGACTTCTATACAACCAGAGGAGTCGCCCCCTGGTGGTCAGGAGAGAGAATGCAGCTCTAACACATGAAGCATAGACTTCTATACAACCAGAGGAGTCACCCCCTGGTGGTCAGGAGAGAGAATGCAGCTTTAACACATGAAGCATAGACTTCTATACAACCAGAGGAGTCGCCCCCTGGTGGTCAGGAGAGAGAATGCAGCTCTAACACATGAAGCATAGACTTCTATACAACCAGAGGAGTCACCCCTGGTGGTCAGGAGAGAGAATGCAGCTTTAACACATAAAGCATAGCATCTGTGTTTTTGTCAGTGTCTCTTGAGGCCTAAAGACTCACCGTCTGGAGGAAGGCCAGGTTGGCGGCTGGTGGGACGTTGTTGCTGAAAGATCGCGCCTGAAGGAGACGGACAGAAAAACAAACAGCGGAGATGAAAGTAGGTTGATGTCGACCGGCTCTCTGACTGCATCGCTGCTCAGAAGCTCTGGAGCAACAGGAAACCAGTTAAATGTCTTTGTCCTGCTCCTCTAAGCAGAAGCATCAGGGCTACGAGTAGCTAGAGCTCGTCTGTAGTGCAGAATGACTCAGTTATTACGACATCAAGCAGAAAAAAGAACAGACGCAAGGTGAATTTCTTTTGATCATTTTCTTTATATATATTGTCATTGTGAAGCCCTTTGAGCCACATCTCTTGCAATGCTGATGACTGTTTGGCAGCAGCAGCTTAATGAAAGAGCCCAGAGCAGAATGATCAATGAGGCCAATCAACCTCCAAACCAATCAGCTGCCAATCAGCAGGCACTTCAGAGACGTTTCTTTATGAAAAATTACTACCCGCACTGTTTTGTGGTGTCTGTCGCCAGCTTTTATTAAAAAGATTTAAATAGTTCAAACAGCACTCCATTGTTCCCGCTGCTGCTCGCTGAGCGGCCTTAGAGACGTTCAGGAGCGCCGTTACAAAACACGAGGGATGAGTGCCCGGCCTCTGGGCCTGGACGCGTTCAGGGTACGTACGTGTTGCAGATGTACGTGAGCCTGACTGGCGATGTCGTACACGACGTCCCGGACCTTCTGCTCGCGGCTGCCTCGAATGAAGTCCTCTTGAGAAGCGCCGTGCTGCAGGAAACACACAAAATACTTCAACAACAACAACAACCACCTCTCCTTTATACTTTGTGGACTTTACTTCACTCTTCCTAGAAGGTTTCCTGGAGTTTTCCACCACAGAGACAACGGATGAACAAGAAGACGCCTCAAATAAAACACGTCTTCAGTTTGTGGTCGGCTTTAAGAAATATGTAATTTTTCAGCTGACACCGTCTTGTATTTTAATGATTAATTCAATCTAATTATACAAGGGCATAATAATGACATGTATACCAACACTGCAGGTACGATTTAGAAAAATAGGACGCAAACAATAGAATTAAAAGGATCACAGTGATCGGCATCTTCATTGGACATGAGTGTACTATCAAAATAAATGTCTATATTTCTGTGAGCTTTCATGAAAACATTCATATTCATGTGCAGGTCACATTAAATGCTTTAAAAACAAAGTCATGCAACACAGTTATCTGAGCTCTCTTCAAAGACACCAGACTCCATTCACAAAAACAGTGATTTAAGCTCTGAGTAGAAAGGAGTTGCTGTTCCCCTCCTGCGTCCATCTGTTGGTTTCTTTGTGTTATTGTGCGACTTTGGTGAATCCGAACTAACTCTTCTAAACGCAAAGTCACACAAACACACAAACAGATGGCGGCAGCAGGAGGCCAGCAGCTCCTGTGTTCTGAGAGGTTAAAATGATGTGCGCTGGCTCTCCTGTCTACCGCAGTAACATTCATACAAACACACTTCAAACCCTTTGTGGCGAGC
Source organism: Cottus gobio (assembly GCA_023566465.1). NCBI lineage: Eukaryota > Metazoa > Chordata > Actinopteri > Perciformes > Cottidae > Cottus > Cottus gobio. The sequence continues at coordinate 27,721,950 of CM042221.1, forward strand.
TCGATGAATAATAATGAGTCTCGCCGTCGCTCTGAAAGCTTTTCAACAAATTGAATTAGATTTCTTCACTTGAGATGATGAAGAGCTCTGACCTCATCTCTTTCTCCAATATGGGACCAGAAGAAACCGGGCCGGCTTGTCATGCGAGATATAAAGTGGAGAAATTGACAGTTTGACTGAATTAAATGAGGCAATAATGAAATGACCTTAATAATAATTGCAGTGGGATTCATAATTACGCATCAGACCCTGCTCAAGTAAAATTTGAAGTTTTCTAAAGGGACTCTGGTGCTCAGAAGCACTGCCACTTTTGGCCACAGGGGGCGCAAGAATCAACACTACATGAAAAAGTTCCTCATAGGAGCTTTAAATTATGACGGATCTACTTTATGCCGGAGTAAAGAGAGAATGCAGCTTTAAAACATGAAGCATAGACTTCTATACAACCAGAGGAGTCGCCCCCTGGTGGTCAGGAGAGAGAATGCAGCTTTAACACATGAAGCATAGACTTCTATACAACCAGAGGAGTCGCCCCCTGGTGGTCAGGAGAGAGAATGCAGCTTTAACACATGAAGCATAGACTTCTATACAACCAGAGGAGTCGCCCCCTGGTGGTCAGGAGAGAGAATGCAGCTTTAACACATGAAGCATAGACTTCTATACAACCAGAGGAGTCGCCCCCTGGTGGTCAGGAGAGAGAATGCAGCTTTAACACATGAAGCATAGACTTCTATACAACCAGAGGAGTCGCCCTCTGGTGGACAGGAGAGAGAATGCAGCTTTAACACATGAAGCATAGACTTCTATACAACCAGAGGAGTCGCCCTCTGGTGGACAGTATTTATTTATGTCCTTGTGCTGCTGCAACAACAGAATAACGGTCTTGTTTTATCTTTTGTGCAGAAGTTGACGGATATCCCTGGAATAAAAGGAAAACTCACAGTTCGGAGTTCTCTGCTGACTTTGTCTGATTGTTGGTGTGTTTTTGGACGTCTGTTGGAATGAGAGTGGCTCTTCAGGGTATTATGATATACGAGTGGACACCAAGTCCAGTATCACAGCAAAACATATGCACCATCTGTCTGCTTGTTAAACACATGGAGTGTGTGTGTGTAAACAGCGCCCTCTTCAGGGGAGGGGAGGTATTGGCCTCGTCATCCTCCAGCTGAAGATTTTAAGGGCAGAGAGCCTGCGACCTAAATACATGTACACGGCAGCTTGTTGTCCTCTGGGCGGCACAGATGGCCGTGTGTGTGTGTGTGTGTGTGTGTGTGTGTGTGTGTGTGTGTGTGTGTGTGTGTGTGTGTGTGTGTGTGTGTGTGTGTGTGTGTGTGTGTGTGTGTGTGTGTGTGTGTCTGAATGTTCAGAACCTGGCTGCATGAGATACTTCTCATGCTCTCTTCACCAGACTCCATTCACAAAAACAGTGATTTAACGCCTCAGCAGAACACAGCAGTGTCCATACAAATGTATTAATATTATGCCTTTATGTCATTGCTTTAAAAGGTTCAACTAAAGATGACGAAACCTTTTTCACATGATGTGCTTTATTAAAAATAAATACATTTAACATTTTAAATGGTTGAACAGAATCAAAAGACTTTAAAAAGTATTATTCATAATTTGATCGGGTGTTTCCTGTTCTGACTTCCTACGATATCCTGTTTTAAAAGTATGTTCCTCAGAGAGACCGTACAGGACAGTCCTGGTCTTTAGAGCGGGACCAGGACCCCGAGGCCGCGTGGACTCACCAGAGAGACCGTACAGGACAGTCCTGGTCTTTAGAGCGGGACTAGGACCCCGAGGCCGCGTGGACTCACCAGAGAGACCGTACAGGACAGTCCTGGTCTTTAGAGCGGGACCAGGACCCCGAGGCCGCGTGGACTCACCAGAGAGACCGTACAGGACAGTCCTGGTCTTTAGAGCGGGACCAGGACCCCGAGGCCGCGTGGACTCACCAGAGAGACCGTACAGGACAGTCCTGGTCTTTAGAGCGGGACCAGGACCCCGAGGCCGCGTGGACTCACCAGAGAGACCGTACAAGACAGTCCTGGTCTTTGGAGCGGGACCAGGACCCCGAGGCCGCGTGGACTCACCAGCATGCAGACGTCCATGGGGAGGTAGACTCTCCGCCGGCTGCTGTGGTGCGGCGTCGCCCTCAGACACGTCACGATGCCCTGAGCTTTACCGATGTGGCTCGCCGCGTGGTCGCCGTGGACGTTCTTCAAGCCTGCAGAGAAAACCTTTGGATTTACTTTCTCCTGTTGGGTTTAAATATATTAACCATTGGAATATAATAACCAGTGGAATATAATAACCATTGGAATATAATAACCAGTGGAATATAATAACCATTGGAATATAATAACCAGTGGAATATAATAACCAGTGGAATATAATAACCAGTGGAATATAATAACCAGTGGAATATAATAACCATTAGAATATAATAACCATTGGAATATAATAACCATTGGAATATAATAACCATTAGAATATAATAACCAGTGGAATATAATAACCATTAGAATATAATAACCATTGGAATATAATAACCAGTGGAATATAATAACCAGTGGAATATAATAACCAGTGGAATATAATAACCATTGGAATATAATAACCAGTGGAATATAATAACCATTGGAATATAATAACCAGTGGAATATAATAACCATTGGAATATAATAACCAGTGGAATATAATAACCAGTGGAATATAATAACCAGTGGAATATAATAACCAGTGGAATATAATAACCATTAGAATATAATAACCATTGGAATATAATAACCATTGGAATATAATAACCATTAGAATATAATAACCAGTGGAATATAATAACCATTAGAATATAATAACCATTGGAATATAATAACCAGTGGAATATAATAACCAGTGGAATATAATAACCAGTGGAATATAATAACCAGTGGAATATAATAACCATTGGAATATAATAACCATTGGAATATAATAACCATTGGAATATAATAACCATTAGAATATAATAACCAGTGGAATATAATAACCAGTGGAATATAATAACCAGTGGAATATAATAACCAGTGGAATATAATAACCAGTGGAATATAATAACCATTGGAATATAATAACCATTGGAATATAATAACCAGTGGAATATAATAACCAGTGGAATATAATAACCATTGGAATATAATAACCATTGGAATATAATAACCATTAGAATATAATAACCAGTGGAATATAATAACCAGTGGAATATAATAACCAGTGGAATATAATAACCATTAGAATATAATAACCATTGGAATATAATAACCAGTGGAATATAATAACCAGTGGAATATAATAACCATTAGAATATAATAACCATTAGAATATAATAACCATTGACCTCCATCCTTAACTACGGGGTTCACACACATTCATACCAACAACTTGCACTTTTACATTATCTGTGTGTATCATAATGTGTGTGTGTGTGTGTGTGTGTGTGTGTGTGTGTGTGTGTGTGGAGGGCGGGCTCAGTGAAGCCTCTGGAGGACTCACCTAAACACTCCAGCAGCAGGTAGACCAGCGAGGACTGCGTGTTCTCCGAGTACGTCTCCAGCTCCTGCAGGTTCCTGTAGGCCCGGTCATCCAGATCCTTCTCCTGGAGACACAGCGGCCATGAGCCTCATGGGGACACGTCAGCTGACCAGACCGAGGCTCCGGTCAGAACCAACAACATTAAACAATCTCTGAACGTCTTTATCTAAACACAAAGGTTACTCACTCTCTCTGTTATGATCCTCAGCAGCCATCTTTTTGTCAGGTAATGTTTCCTCACCGCCTGCAGAACACCACAGACTGTTAGAGTGAAGTAACTAAAGTAACAGAGTAAGTAAAGTAACTCAATTAACAAAAGTAACTACAGTAAGTGAAGTAATTAAAGTAACTCAAGTAACTCAATTAATTAAATTAACAAAGTAACAAAAGTAACTAAAGCCCCTACAGTAACTACAGTAACTAAAGCCCCTACAGTAACTACAGTAACTAAAGCCCCTACAGTAACTACAGTAACTAAAGCCCCTACAGTAACTAAAGTAACTAAAGTAACTAAAGCCCCTACAGTAACTAAAGCCCCTACAGTAACTACAGTAACTAAAGCCCCTACAGTAACTACAGTAACTAAAGCCCCTACAGTAACTACAGTAACTAAAGCCCCTACAGTAACTAAAGTAACTAAAGCCCCTACAGTAACTAAAGCCCCTACAGTAACTACAGTAACTAAAGCCCCTACAGTAACTAAAGCCCCTACAGTAACTACAGTAACTAAAGCCCCTACAGTAACTACAGTAACTAAAGCCCCTACAGTAACTAAAGTAACTAAAGCCCCTACAGTAACTACAGTAACTAAAGCCCCTACAGTAACTACAGTAACTAAAGCCCCTACAGTAACTAAAGTAACTAAAGCCCCTACAGTAACTAAAGCCCCTACAGTAACTACAGTAACTAAAGCCCCTACAGTAACTAAAGCCCCTACAGTAACTACAGCCCCTACAGTAACTAAAGCCCCTACAGTAACTACAGTAACTAAAGCCCCTACAGTAACTAAAGCCCCTACAGTAACTAAAGCCCCTACAGTAACTACAGCCCCTACAGTAACTACAGTAACTAAAGCCCCTACAGTAACTAAAGTAACTAAAGCCCCTACAGTAACTAAAGCCCCTACAGTAACTAAAGCCCCTACAGTAACTACAGCCCCTACAGTAACTACAGTAACTAAAGCCCCTACAGTAACTAAAGACCCTACAGTAACTACAGTAACTAAAGACCCTACAGTAACTACAGTAACTAAAGCCCCTACAGTAACTAAAGTAACTAAAGCCCCTACAGTAACTACAGTAACTAAAGCCCCTACAGTAACTACAGTAACTAAAGCCCCTACAGTAACTACAGTAACTAAAGCCCCTACAGTAACTAAAGACCCTACAGTAACTACAGTAACTAAAGCCCCTACAGTAACTAAAGTAACTAAAGACCCTACAGTAACTACAGTAACTAAAGCCCCTACAGTAACTAAAGTAACTAAAGACCCTACAGTAACTACAGTAACTAAAGCCCCTACAGTAACTACAGTAACTAAAGCCCCTACAGTAACTACAGCCCCTACAGTAACTACAGTAACTAAAGCCCCTACAGTAACTAAAGCCCCTACAGTAACTAAAGCCCCTACAGTAACTACAGCCCCTACAATAACTAAAGCCCCTACAGTAACTAAAGCCCCTACAGTAACTAAAGCCCCTACAGTAACTACAGTAACTAAAGCCCCTACAGTAACTAAAGCCCCTACAGTAACTACAGTAACTAAAGCCCCTACAGTAACTAAAGCCCCTACAGTAACTACAGCCCCTACAGTAACTACAGCCCCTACAGTAACTAAAGCCCCTACAGTAACTACAGTAACTAAAGCCCCTACAGTAACTAAAGCCCCTACAGTAACTAAAGTAACTAAAGCCCCTACAGTAACTAAAGCCCCTACAGTAACTAAAGCCCCTACAGTAACTAAAGCCCCTACAGTAACTAAAGCCCCTACAGTAACTACAGCCCCTACAGTAACTACAGCCCCTACAGTAACTAAAGCCCCTACAGTAACTACAGTAACTAAAGCCCCTACAGTAACTAAAGCCCCTACAGTAACTAAAGCCCCTACAGTAACTAAAGCCCCTACAGTAACTAAAGTAACTAAAGCCCCTACAGTAACTAAAGCCCCTACAGTAACTACAGTAACTAAAGCCCCTACAGTAACTAAAGCCCCTACAGTAACTACAGTAACTAAAGCCCCTACAGTAACTACAGCCCCTACAGTAACTACAGCCCCTACAGTAACTACAGCCCCTACAGTAACTAAAGCCCCTACAGTAACTACAGTAACTAAAGCCCCTACAGTAACTACAGTAACTAAAGCCCCTACAGTAACTACAGTAACTAAAGCCCCTACAGTAACTACAGCCCCTACAGTAACTACAGCCCCTACAGTAACTACAGCCCCTACAGTAACTAAAGTAACTAAAGCCCCTACAGTAACTAAAGCCCCTACAGTAACTAAAGCCCCTACAGTAACTACAGTAACTAAAGCCCCTACAGTAACTAAAGCCCCTACAGTAACTACAGTAACTAAAGCCCCTACAGTAACTACAGCCCCTACAGTAACTAAAGCCCCTACAGTAACTAAAGCCCCTACAGTAACTACAGCCCCTACAGTAACTACAGCCCCTACAGTAACTAAAGCCCCTACAGTAACTACAGTAACTAAAGCCCCTACAGTAACTACAGTAACTACAGTAACTACAGCCCCTACAGTAACTAAAGCCCCTACAGTAACTAAAGCCCCTACAGTAACTACAGTAACTAAAGCCCCTACAGTAACTACAGTAACTAAAGCCCCTACAGTAACTAAAGCCCCTACAGTAACTAAAGCCCCTACAGTAACTAAAGCCCCTACAGTAACTACAGTAACTAAAGCCCCTACAGCCCCTACAGTAACTAAAGCCCCTACAGTAACTAAAGCCCCTACAGTAACTACAGTAACTAAAGCCCCTACAGTAACTAAAGTAACTAAAGACCCTACAGTAACTACAGTAACTAAAGCCCCTACAGTAACTAAAGTAACTAAAGACCCTACAGTAACTACAGTAACTAAAGCCCCTACAGTAACTACAGTAACTAAAGCCCCTACAGTAACTACAGTAACTAAAGCCCCTACAGTAACTAAAGTAACTAAAGCCCCTACAGTAACTAAAGCCCCTACAGTAACTACAGTAACTAAAGCCCCTACAGTAACTAAAGCCCCTACAGTAACTACAGCCCCTACAGTAACTAAAGCCCCTACAGTAACTACAGTAACTAAAGCCCCTACAGTAACTAAAGCCCCTACAGTAACTAAAGCCCCTACAGTAACTACAGCCCCTACAGTAACTACAGTAACTAAAGCCCCTACAGTAACTAAAGTAACTAAAGCCCCTACAGTAACTAAAGCCCCTACAGTAACTAAAGCCCCTACAGTAACTACAGCCCCTACAGTAACTACAGTAACTAAAGCCCCTACAGTAACTAAAGACCCTACAGTAACTACAGTAACTAAAGACCCTACAGTAACTACAGTAACTAAAGCCCCTACAGTAACTACAGTAACTAAAGCCCCTACAGTAACTAAAGACCCTACAGTAACTACAGTAACTAAAGCCCCTACAGTAACTAAAGTAACTAAAGACCCTACAGTAACTACAGTAACTAAAGCCCCTACAGTAACTAAAGTAACTAAAGACCCTACAGTAACTACAGTAACTAAAGCCCCTACAGTAACTACAGTAACTAAAGCCCCTACAGTAACTACAGCCCCTACAGTAACTACAGTAACTAAAGCCCCTACAGTAACTAAAGCCCCTACAGTAACTAAAGCCCCTACAGTAACTACAGCCCCTACAATAACTAAAGCCCCTACAGTAACTAAAGCCCCTACAGTAACTAAAGCCCCTACAGTAACTACAGTAACTAAAGCCCCTACAGTAACTAAAGCCCCTACAGTAACTACAGTAACTAAAGCCCCTACAGTAACTAAAGCCCCTACAGTAACTACAGCCCCTACAGTAACTACAGCCCCTACAGTAACTAAAGCCCCTACAGTAACTAAAGCCCCTACAGTAACTAAAGTAACTAAAGCCCCTACAGTAACTAAAGCCCCTACAGTAACTAAAGCCCCTACAGTAACTAAAGCCCCTACAGTAACTAAAGCCCCTACAGTAACTACAGCCCCTACAGTAACTACAGTAACTAAAGCCCCTACAGTAACTAAAGCCCCTACAGTAACTAAAGCCCCTACAGTAACTAAAGCCCCTACAGTAACTAAAGTAACTAAAGCCCCTACAGTAACTAAAGCCCCTACAGTAACTACAGTAACTAAAGCCCCTACAGTAACTAAAGCCCCTACAGTAACTACAGTAACTAAAGCCCCTACAGTAACTACAGCCCCTACAGTAACTACAGCCCCTACAGTAACTAAAGCCCCTACAGTAACTACAGTAACTAAAGCCCCTACAGTAACTACAGTAACTAAAGCCCCTACAGTAACTACAGCCCCTACAGTAACTACAGCCCCTACAGTAACTAAAGTAACTAAAGCCCCTACAGTAACTAAAGCCCCTACAGTAACTACAGTAACTAAAGCCCCTACAGTAACTACAGCCCCTACAGTAACTACAGCCCCTACAGTAACTAAAGTAACTAAAGCCCCTACAGTAACTAAAGCCCCTACAGTAACTAAAGCCCCTACAGTAACTACAGTAACTAAAGCCCCTACAGTAACTAAAGCCCCTACAGTAACTACAGTAACTAAAGCCCCTACAGTAACTACAGCCCCTACAGTAACTAAAGCCCCTACAGTAACTAAAGCCCCTACAGTAACTAAAGCCCCTACAGTAACTAAAGCCCCTACAGTAACTAAAGCCCCTACAGTAACTACAGCCCCTACAGTAACTACAGCCCCTACAGTAACTACAGCCCCTACAGTAACTAAAGCCCCTACAGTAACTACAGTAACTAAAGCCCCTACAGTAACTACAGTAACTACAGTAACTACAGCCCCTACAGTAACTAAAGCCCCTACAGTAACTAAAGCCCCTACAGTAACTACAGTAACTAAAGCCCCTACAGTAACTACAGTAACTAAAGCCCCTACAGTAACTAAAGCCCCTACAGTAACTAAAGCCCCTACAGTAACTAAAGCCCCTACAGTAACTACAGTAACTAAAGCCCCTACAGCCCCTACAGTAACTAAAGCCCCTACAGTAACTAAAGCCCCTACAGTAACTAAAGCCCCTACAGTAACTACAGTAACTAAAGCCCCTACAGTAACTACAGTAACTAAAGCCCCTACAGTAACTACAGCCCCTACAGTAACTACAGCCCCTACAGTAACTACAGCCCCTACAGTAACTAAAGCCCCTACAGTAACTACAGTAACTAAAGCCCCTACAGTAACTAAAGCCCCTACAGTAACTACAGTAACTAAAGCCCCTACAGTAACTACAGCCCCTACAGTAACTAAAGCCCCTACAGTAACTAAAGCCCCTACAGTAACTAAAGCCCCTACAGTAACTACAGCCCCTACAGTAACTACAGCCCCTACAGTAACTACAGCCCCTACAGTAACTACAGTAACTAAAGCCCCTACAGTAACTACAGTAACTAAAGCCCCTACAGTAACTACAGTAACTACAGCCCCTACAGTAACTACAGCCCCTACAGTAACTACAGTAACTAAAGCCCCTACAGTAACTACAGTAACTAAAGCCCCTACAGTAACTACAGTAACTACAGCCCCTACAGTAACTACAGCCCCTACAGTAACTACAGTAACTAAAGCCCCTACAGTAACTAAAGCCCCTACAGTAACTACAGTAACTAAAGCCCCTACAGTAACTAAAGCCCCTACAGTAACTACAGCCCCTACAGTAACTACAGCCCCTACAGTAACTAAAGCCCCTACAGTAACTAAAGCCCCTACAGTAACTAAAGCCCCTACAGTAACTACAGCCCCTACAGTAACTAAAGCCCCTACAGTAACTAAAGCCCCTACAGTAACTAAAGCCCCTACAGTAACTACAGTAACTAAAGCCCCTACAGTAACTAAAGCCCCTACAGTAACTACAGTAACTACAGCCCCTACAGTAACTAAAGCCCCTACAGTAACTAAAGCCCCTACAGTAACTAAAGCCCCTACAGTAACTACAGTAACTAAAGCCCCTACAGTAACTAAAGCCCCTACAGTAACTACAGTAACTAAAGCCCCTAAAGTAACTAAAGCCCCTACAGTAACTAAAGCCCCTACAGTAACTACAGTAACTAAAGCCCCTACAGTAACTACAGTAACTAAAGCCCCTACAGTAACTAAAGCCCCTACAGTAACTAAAGTAACTAAAGCCCCTACAGTAACTAAAGCCCCTACAGTAACTAAAGCCCCTACAGTAACTAAAGCCCCTACAGTAACTAAAGCCCCTACAGTAACTACAGCCCCTACAGTAACTACAGCCCCTACAGTAACTAAAGCCCCTACAGTAACTACAGTAACTAAAGCCCCTACAGTAACTAAAGCCCCTACAGTAACTAAAGCCCCTACAGTAACTAAAGCCCCTACAGTAACTAAAGTAACTAAAGCCCCTACAGTAACTAAAGCCCCTACAGTAACTACAGTAACTAAAGCCCCTACAGTAACTAAAGCCCCTACAGTAACTACAGTAACTAAAGCCCCTACAGTAACTACAGCCCCTACAGTAACTACAGCCCCTACAGTAACTAAAGCCCCTACAGTAACTACAGTAACTAAAGCCCCTACAGTAACTACAGTAACTAAAGCCCCTACAGTAACTACAGTAACTAAAGCCCCTACAGTAACTACAGCCCCTACAGTAACTACAGCCCCTACAGTAACTACAGCCCCTACAGTAACTAAAGTAACTAAAGCCCCTACAGTAACTAAAGCCCCTACAGTAACTAAAGCCCCTACAGTAACTACAGTAACTAAAGCCCCTACAGTAACTAAAGCCCCTACAGTAACTACAGTAACTAAAGCCCCTACAGTAACTACAGCCCCTACAGTAACTAAAGCCCCTACAGTAACTAAAGCCCCTACAGTAACTACAGCCCCTACAGTAACTACAGCCCCTACAGTAACTAAAGCCCCTACAGTAACTACAGTAACTAAAGCCCCTACAGTAACTACAGTAACTACAGTAACTACAGCCCCTACAGTAACTAAAGCCCCTACAGTAACTAAAGCCCCTACAGTAACTACAGTAACTAAAGCCCCTACAGTAACTACAGTAACTAAAGCCCCTACAGTAACTAAAGCCCCTACAGTAACTAAAGCCCCTACAGTAACTAAAGCCCCTACAGTAACTACAGTAACTAAAGCCCCTACAGCCCCTACAGTAACTAAAGCCCCTACAGTAACTAAAGCCCCTACAGTAACTACAGTAACTAAAGCCCCTACAGTAACTACAGTAACTAAAGCCCCTACAGTAACTACAGCCCCTACAGTAACTACAGCCCCTACAGTAACTACAGCCCCTACAGTAACTAAAGCCCCTACAGTAACTAAAGCCCCTACAGTAACTACAGTAACTAAAGCCCCTACAGTAACTAAAGCCCCTACAGTAACTACAGTAACTAAAGCCCCTACAGTAACTACAGCCCCTACAGTAACTAAAGCCCCTACAGTAACTAAAGCCCCTACAGTAACTAAAGCCCCTACAGTAACTACAGCCCCTACAGTAACTACAGCCCCTACAGTAACTACAGCCCCTACAGTAACTACAGTAACTAAAGCCCCTACAGTAACTACAGTAACTAAAGCCCCTACAGTAACTACAGTAACTACAGCCCCTACAGTAACTACAGCCCCTACAGTAACTACAGCCCCTACAGTAACTACAGCCCCTACAGTAACTACAGTAACTAAAGCCCCTACAGTAACTACAGTAACTAAAGCCCCTACAGTAACTACAGTAACTACAGCCCCTACAGTAACTACAGCCCCTACAGTAACTACAGTAACTAAAGCCCCTACAGTAACTAAAGCCCCTACAGTAACTACAGTAACTAAAGCCCCTACAGTAACTAAAGCCCCTACAGTAACTACAGCCCCTACAGTAACTAAAGCCCCTACAGTAACTAAAGCCCCTACAGTAACTAAAGCCCCTACAGTAACTACAGCCCCTACAGTAACTAAAGCCCCTACAGTAACTAAAGCCCCTACAGTAACTAAAGCCCCTACAGTAACTACAGTAACTAAAGCCCCTACAGTAACTAAAGCCCCTACAGTAACTACAGTAACTACAGCCCCTACAGTAACTAAAGCCCCTACAGTAACTAAAGCCCCTACAGTAACTAAAGCCCCTACAGTAACTACAGTAACTAAAGCCCCTACAGTAACTAAAGCCCCTACAGTAACTACAGTAACTAAAGCCCCTAAAGTAACTAAAGCCCCTACAGTAACTAAAGCCCCTACAGTAACTACAGTAACTAAAGCCCCTACAGTAACTAAAGCCCCTACAGTAACTACAGTAACTAAAGCCCCTACAGTAACTAAAGCCCCTACAGTAACTACAGTAACTACAGCCCCTACAGTAACTAAAGCCCCTACAGTAACTAAAGTAACTAAAGCCCCTACAGTAACTACAGTAACTAAAGCCCCTACAGTAACTAAAGCCCCTACAGTAACTACAGTAACTACAGCCCCTACAGTAACTAAAGCCCCTACAGTAACTAAAGTAACTAAAGCCCCTACAGTAACTACAGTAACTAAAGCCCCTACAGTAACTAAAGCCCCTACAGTAACTACAGTAACTAAAGCCCCTACAGTAACTACAGCCCCTACAGTAACTAACCCTAGCCCTCTGCAGGTGACACCCACCCTCCACAGCTCGGTGCTGACCGGCTGGCTCGGCGGCTCGTCTCTGTAGATTTCTTCGATGGCCGTCTTCCAGAACTGCATCCGCATCAAGCCGATGGTCTTCTGGGAGACGGAGTCCTTCACCTGGTGGAGGAACCAAACAAAGAAGCTGGACTAGCTGAGAATAACCACCCGGCTCGGGAATCGATCCCCATGCGGCCTCGCCGTGGGACTACCTGCCTGAGCCAGCTCCACATTAAAGGCCCTCAGAGCCAGGGAGGAGCGCCGCGCCTCCTCTGGGAGGAGCAGGGAGCACACGTAGCCGTCATAGTCTCTGGACCTGAGGAGGAGGAGCAGGAGGAAGAGGAGCAGGAGGAGCAGGGGGAGGAGCAGGAGGAGGAGCAGGGAGAGGAGCAGGGGGAGGAGCAGGGGGAGGAGCAGGGGGAGGAGCAGCAGGAGGAGGAGCAGCAGGAGGAGGAGGAGCAGGAGGAGGAGGAGCAGGAGGAGGAGGAGCAGCAGGAGGAGGAGGAGCAGGAGGAGGAGCAGCAGGAGGAGGAGGAGCAGGAGGAGGAGGAGCAGGAGGAGGAGGAGCAGGAGCAGGAGGAGCAGGAGGAGCAGGAGCAGGAGGAGGAGCAGCAGGAGGAGGAGGAGCAGGAGGAGGAGGAGCAGGAGGAGGAGGAGCAGGAGGAGGAGGAGCAGTTGACATCATTCTGTATTTTCAAATCTTTTCCATAACTTCATATAAAAAACTGTCATCACTTTGCCAGTTTTTACTTTTTCCATTATGTGATGAACATTTCTTAATTATACTTTTTGCCTTCATTGGTTAGTAATACTGAAGGATTCAAAGTACTTCTACTCTTGAATCAGAAAGTACTTTGTCTCGGTGATCGGTGCGTGACGATGAACAGCAATAATAAAGGACATCATTTAAAAATAGAAAACTTGAAAATGTACAATAAAATAAGGTCAAAAAACAAATTAGTGTATGTTAAAACAAGTATTGTATGAAAGAAGAGTTTGTACCATTACAACTGCTTTAGTAACGTTTTGAAAGTACTATAGAAAACGTAGTATTTGTAGACTACAGGATATATAGTTAGATAGATAACACTTTATTAACCCTGCCAGGGGGAATGTTTCCGCTACAGCAACATGTATACATACAGCTAAGCAAAAGAATATTTTTTAAAAATGCATACTGTATACCAAAAAATAGGATATAATAATAATACATTAACAAACAAAACATTGGCCATTTTCAGGACATAAGTACTTCTTGCATGGTTAGCTGGATTGGGCCGACATGAACCCTGAACACTATAAAACTACAGACATCATCACATTCCACAAACTTATTTCCAGTGTCGTGATATCTCGCGATGTTTACATTCACACCGGGAACCTGAATGGAGTCCTGCGGGGATCCGACCCACCTGACCAGCTCCATGCAGAACCGCTGCGAGCCCGTCGTCGCGCTGCTCGCCGCTCTTCGGACGCGAACACTGCCGGGTACACTGTCTCTGAGAAGGACGCGGCACAGCGACGTGTTGCTGCTTAACAACACACGTTTAGCCCTGATGCCAGCTGCCATTTTCCCCTTCAAACTTCCACCCTGGTGTCACCATCAAAACATTCCCCCGAACAACCGACACCGACGGGATTTAACTGTCCGCTTCTTTTTAATTTACCGAGAGCTGCTGGAAATATCTGCCGGTGAGTTGTGAATCATTTATGGACAAACATGGGATTTAAAACAGTTATGTAGAAGAATAACAACCGTAGATGTGTTGTTATTGTGTTAAAAAAAGCACACGGAAAGTAGACGGTCTTGATCCACATCCGCCACCCCACCGGAAGTTTGACGATTTTACCGCCAAAATAAGAGTAGCACATATTCTTCTAGCAGCTCACACAAAACTCAGCCAGAAAATAAATAAATAAATAGGAAAACAATGGTTTGTATGGTAGAGTTGGCATAAGTTCAGATCATTTAAAACAGTTTATTTTAACCAACATCATTTTTTTGGCCAGCAAATACTATATACAGTTTACCGGTAAGGTGTTGATTTGCATTTAAATAACTTTGTAAATGTATTATTGTTTGGATGTATTATTCATGCTATGTATTCATATGGGAAAGACAACGTGGAACGATCATTTGTATTACATTTTTGTTTTGCATGATATATCTCTTTGCAAATATTTAACCAAAAATGTATATATTTTTTCTTCCTTTTCGTACGGGTTTGTATATATTGTTTTATTTTATTCTAATCTAAGCCTAAAGGGGCTGCAACTTACATTCATTTATTTTTATTTTTTGCCAAGAAAAGGTTTTTGCTTGCTATTGTGTACTTTTTTTATTATTATTCAATCACTTTATTTGTTTATTTCAAACCCTGCTTCAAAACGTATATCCGTGAAGATGCGTCGCGGACACCTGTCCGCTGTACCTGCGGATCCGGGCGTGCCGGGTGTGTCTCGTGTCGTCGTCGTCGAGGCACGCCGAACGAATCCGGATCAGCAGGACTCGAAAGTCATAGAAGTCGAAGTCGCAGGGGCCGTGCGCGCAACCAGCGAGGGGGGACCGCGCGGACGCGCCGTGCGACCCTGTATGGCAGGGCTATTCAATTACAAATTCAGTTGGGCCAGATTTTCAAACCGAGAAAGGTTAGTTGGGCCAGTCATTTCAGCGGCGAAGCAGCTCGTAATGACAAATTTTAAATCAACACAAACAAATTTATTGAAAAACATGTAGGGTTTATTAGTTGTTTCTCTTTTAACTTTGGTCAGTTTGCACATCAAAAGGTGCATAGAAAACAATAAAAGAGCTAACTGAACAGAATCTGAGGTAGCTCCTACTTTTTCCACTTACAAAAGAAAAGAAACTGACCTAGGCACCTCTTGCCTAGGCCTACCTAGGCTACATATCTGACCTATCTGATCACAAAGTGCATAAAACAAAATAGTGCACAGTAGGCAATTCGCAATAACATTAAGTTTCCTACCACAAGCGAAGGAGTTCAAGTATCTCGGGGTCTTGTTCACGAGTGAGGGTAAAATGGAGCGGGAGATCGACAGGCGTATCGGTGCGGCTGCAGCAGTAAAACAGGCGTTGCACCGGGCCGTCTTGGTGAAGAAGGAGCTGAGCCGAAAGGCAAAGCTCTCAATTTACTGGTCGGTCTACGTCCCAACCCTCACCTATGGTCACGAGCTTTGGATCGTGTCCGAAAGAACGAGGTCGCGGATACAAGCGGCCGAAATGAGTTTCCTCCGTAGAGTGGCCGGGCTCAGCCTTAGAGATAGGGTAAGGAGATGAGTTTCCTCTGTAGGGCTCAGCCTTAGAGATAGGGTGAGGAGCTCGGACATCAGGAGGGAGCTTGGAGTTGAGCCGCTACTCCTTCGTGTCGAAAGGAGTCAGCTGAGGTGGTTCGGGCATCTAATTAGGATGCCTCCAGGACGCCTCCCTTTAGAGGTTTTCCAGGCACGTCCAACTGGTAGGAGGCCCCGGGGAAGACCCAGGACACGCTGGAGGGATTATATCTCCCAGCTGGCCTGGGAACGCCTCGGGATCCCCCAGAATGAGCTGGTAGATGTTGCGGGTGAGAGAGAAGTCTGGGTCAGCCTGCTTGACCTGCTGCCTCCGCGACCCGACCCCGGATAAGCGGTGGAAAATGGATGGATGGATGGATTAAGTTTCCTTTTGAAATAAAATAAACATCTTGCTCATATTTGACCCATGCAGGAACATCTCAAAGTGCATAAAAATAAAAAGTGCACAGTATTCACAACTATACTAACTACACAAAGTGTACTACTGGACATTGAGGGAACATATTTTAAATCACCACCATGTGTGATTATGCATGCCTTTGTTACACATCCCACATTATATTGATGTAGGTAGGCTACATTTACCCTGCTGACTTAGTGGGAGAAGTGACATTTTTTGTTTTGAACGAGAGCAGTGACTTTAGGCTCGTAAGTTGTCAATGCAATCCGAAGACATTGGTGGAGAGTACGGTCAGTCAGGGAGCAACGAGAGTTGCTTTTTATGGAGTTCATGTGTGAAAAACTTGACTCACATGTGTACGTTGATCCAAACATACTGAGCATGACGATCGCTACTTTCTTAATGTTAGGGAACTGATGTACGTTGACATCAGTCCAAAACAT
This sequence comes from Cottus gobio, assembly GCA_023566465.1. Taxonomy (NCBI): domain Eukaryota; kingdom Metazoa; phylum Chordata; class Actinopteri; order Perciformes; family Cottidae; genus Cottus; species Cottus gobio. Next base: position 27,738,547 of record CM042221.1, read on the forward strand.
TACAGGCCCGTTAGTGCAAAGCTCCTGTGCCATGGTCACAGATGAGTGCATGTCAACAAGTTTGAGTGTGAATTTCCCCTCGTCAATGGAAGGGACCACTTCCTTTGCTCTGGCGGATAAGTCCCCTTCTATTGCAACAGTGAACGGGTCTCTGGCAAAAACGGCCACCTCTGTGGGCAGAACAAGTCCATCCAATCGACCAGCAAAGTTCTTTTTCAGGCTCGCAATGAAATCTGTCATCACATCCGTGATTTGTGCGGGGGATGAGATGCATTTGCGGAGTGTCGGAAAATTCGGCCTGTGCTCAAATCAGTTGCGAAAAGGTCCAGTTTAACTTGGAATGCGCGCATCTGTCCCACAAGGTCGATGACAGTTTTGTCTCTGCCTTGTAGTCCCAAATTGAGATCATTCAGGTGTTTGAATATGTCGCTCAGAAAGCAAGCATCAGCCATGAAGTTGTCGTCCAGTATGCGACTCAAGTGCGTTTCTGCCTTTTTTTGCTTGCTGCTGCGGAGGAAAGTTATGATCTCCTCTCTGAGACCACAGAAACGCTCCAGTGCTTTGCCTTTGGACAGCCACCTCACGTCATTATGCAAAAGCAGGTCTTGGTGCTCAGCAGACATTTCTGACAGCAGCATGCGGAATAAGCGGTGTTGGAGGCTTGATGTGGAGCGAATAAAATTAATTGTAGCCATCACGCTGTCCATTGTCGTTTTGAGCGCCCCACTTAGTTTTGCGCACAACACCCCCTGATGCACGATGCAGTGTAAGGAGATCAACTGAGGTGCTACAGCGGACCAACGTGCTGCCAAACCATTCACTTTCCCTGTCATGGAGGGCGCCCCATCTGTCACAAGCATGCACACACGCTTCATATCCAGAGCATTGTCTTTAAAAAAAGCAGAAATTTTCCCAAAGACTATATCGCCAGTTGTGTGTCCTTCTAACGGCAGTAGGGTGAGCAGCTCCTCTCGGAAGCATTTGCCGTCAAAAAAACGGACATATATGCACAACTGAGCAGTATCAGTTTTGTCTGTGGACTCATCTACTGCTATAGACATAGAGTCAGCTTTCCTCAGGTCTCCTAACATCGTTTCATACACATCTGCAGCAAGAATTTCAACTCTCCGACTGTTGGAAGTATCTGACAGGGGTACGTTTTTTATAGCAGATGCCACGCTTGTTTTAATTTTATCACCTCATCCACGATGGCCAGCATACAGTCCTTCACGGTTTCAGAGTCTGTGAATGGCCTTTTCTTTTTTGCCAATATCCAGGAAACACGAAGGGATGCTGCGGTAGCTCTCTCTTGGGCTGTAAATGACCGTACCATGGTAACACTGCTCCGGTTGTAAGATGCAATCAAACTCTGCACTTTTGCAGCCCTCTCTTGAGATCCCTCAGGAAAATTGCTGCGGAAAGTCTGGTGTTTCTCAACGTGGTGCCGCCGCAGATTGTAATCTTTAAGTACTGCAACGCACTCATTACAAATTAAACACATCGGTTTGGCATTTGGATGTGGCGGTAAAATAAACAAGTATTTGTCAGTCCAGGCAGGGTTAAACTGACGGTTTTCATTGTCAATTTTACGTTTCAGTGTTGAGAAAGACATATTGATAGTAATGTAGGCTACTACCGGCACAGCACGCTCTGCATTGTTTACATGTTGGTAGTTTTGGCGGGACGCAAAATTACCAATCCCACTATGGCCACTCCAAGACCCGCCCTACGAAGCAGCTCGATTGGTTGGGGTTAGGGTTAGGGGATTGGTCAGGGGATAGGACCTGTACATGGACACCTGGCCAATAGTAGTGTGTGAATGCTATTGAAGGGCGGGTCTTGGCGTGGCCATAGTGGGGGGAAAATATCGCTGGCGGGACCCTATTTTCCCTTTTATACTTTCTATTGCGGGACCACGGGCTGGGCCACTCTGAGGTTGCTTCTGGGCCGCTTGTGGCCCGCGGGCCGCCAAATGAATAGCCCTGCTGTATGGCAACGAGCTCGGCGACGCGCCAATGCGCGCGACTGGCGCTGCTGATGTGTCTCCGGGTCTGGTCGGCGGGGAGCAAGGGGACAAGGTGAGGCACCTTAGGGTGCTAATATTTATAGGTATATATATATAACATGTTTTTCTGCTAATTTTATAAGTAATTACTGCACTTATTTAAGTTGTATTTGCTAAGATGAACATTAATTAAGTTCAAGGGTGTGATGGTAATGTTTATTATGTTTTGTTTATTTCACGTTAATAAATTAAATTGATGTGACATAATTAAGAAAATAGGTCTTCAGACCCCAGATCACCTTGAAGTTGACCTTTGAACTCATTCCCGCAGTATTTCCAAGGACGACGTCATTCGTCCGTACACCGAGGGCCACGGCCCCTCCCACCCTCATCGCCAGATGAGGGACTCCCAGTTGGAAACTCACGGCAGTAAGACGTATGAGTTGTGGCCGGCCAGTAGCCACGGCGGCCTCCCGGTGGCCGAGTCCACCGTCTTCACCACGGACGCGCAGCGCGGGGGCGTCCCGCTGGGTCTACGGTCAGTGGGCGAGGCGGCCGAGTGTCTCAAGTCGTTTAATAAGCTGCATCTCGTGTTAAAGCCTCGTCACCGTCTGCAGGTCACGTGACGGTGGTTCGCGACCCGCTGAGGACGCTGTCGGTGGTGGAGCCCGGCGGCGCCGGCGGCTGCAAGACGAGCCCCCGGGTGACGGTGAAGGAGACGGCTGCCTGTACGCGCAGAACGCCGGCTTCTTCAACACCACCTCGGACCGCTACCTCGGCAACGTGGTGAGCGACGGCCGGCTGGTGCAGAACGCCCAGTTCGGCATCCGCAGGGACGGCAGCCTGGTGTTCGGGTGAGAGAAGACGGGGCGGTCGGACGGTTGGAAGAGCTTCAACGTCTCCCAGTGAGACCGGCTGCTCCTGTGTTTTTGTGAAGGGGGTCCGGAGTGGGACGGCTTCGGGTACACTGGTCGTCCTGCAACCGCAAGGGAGCCGGTTCGATGCCCGGTTCGATGCCCGGTGCGATGCCCGGCCTCCCCACAGTTCCCTTTGTCGAAGTGTCCTTGAGCCAGACTCTGAACCCCAGGTGCTCCCTGCATGCTGAGCATGAGTTACCGTAATTTCCGCCATATAAGCCGCTACTTTTTTTCACACACTTTGAGACTGAGGCTTTTACAACGATGCGGCTAATTGATGGATAAATGTGTTGGCGGCGGGACGCTAACTAGCTTCCGGCGGCGGGAAGCTAACTAGCTTCCGGCGGCGAGCCGCTAACTAGCTTCCGGCGGCGGGAAGCACATTTAAACTCATCATATCAGACCAATGAAATTGCCGAACAGGTAACAGTGGACCAATGAAACTGTTTCGGCAAACTAACTCACACAATCCATTTTGCGCTTCGTGCGCGCACCGTAATCATGGAAAAGAAACGAAGAAATGCATATGATACAGCTTTCAAGTTAAAAGCGATCCGTCTGGCTGTCGAAGAAGGAAATAGAGCTGCTGCACGTACGCTCGACATCAATGAATCGATGGTGAGACGCTGGAGACGGCAGCATGAAGAACTGACTCGTTGCAAAAAGACGACAAAAGCTTTCAGAGGCAAGAAAAGCAGATGGCCCGAACTCGAAAACGTTCTTGAAGACTGGGTGAACACACAGAGAGCAGACGGCCGAGGTGTTTCCACCGTGCAGATCCGACTGAAAGCTAAAACTATCGCCACCGAAAAGAATATTGAAGATTTTAGAGGTGGACCGTCATGGTGTTTCAGATTTATGCAACGGAAAGGCTTGTCAATTAGGGCACGGACCACTATGTGTCAGCAACTCCCTCCCGACTTCACGGAGAAAATTACAAACTTCAGCGAATTCACTCAAAGAAAGATAGCCCAAAATTCCATTGAACCAGATGACATCATAAATATGGATGAAATACCGTTGACGTTTGACCTACCTCTCACTAGGACTGTTAACAAAAAAGGTGAATCGTCAGTCACGCTGAAAACAACTGGCCATGAGAGAACGCATTTCACTTGTGTTCTGAGCTGCACAGGATCCGGACTAAAGCTTCCACCCATGGTGATTTTTAAGCGGATGACAATGCCAAAAGAAAAATTCCCGAAAGGAATCGTCGTGAAAGTCAACAAGAAAGGGTGGATGATAGAAAGTCTGATGAAGGAATGGCTGACTGAATGCTACGGGAAGCGACCGGGGGGATTTTTTCACAGAAAAAAGGCATTGCTTGTTTTGGACAGCATGAGGGCCCATATAACAGATTCTGTGAAAGCAGCCATCAAGATGACAAACTCAATTCCAGCTGTGATTCCTGGGGGCACAACAAAGTATTTGCAGCCCCTCGACATTAGTGTGAACCGTTCATTTAAGGTGGCACTCCGAGTTCAGTGGGAGGCTTGGATGACGAGCGGCGACAAATCCTTTACAAAAACTGGCCGCATGCGAAGAGCAACTTTTTCTCAAGTCTGCCAGTGGATCCTAACAGCGTGGAGCAGTGTCAAAGAATCCACCATCACCGACATTGAGAGCGCAAACGAAAGAGAGACTGAGTTCAACGAAGCAATTCTGAGGCTGTTTAATTCCAACACTGAAGAAGAGGACTTCAATGGTTTTAGTGCACAGGAGGACGATGGCGATAGTGATCAATGACTTTTGCTGGTAGGTTCCTATATTTTCGCCGAGAAAATGTGTGACGTAGTAATTACAGGCTGTTCGATTCCGATACTGAAGAAGATAACTTTAGTACTGTTCTGAAAAAAAGCATTTGCGGTATGTATGTTGTTGTGGATGTTACCGGCATTTATTTAATAAAAAGTTAAAAAAAAACTTTCCTGTAACATCTTGCCACGTTAGTTTCAACGCGGACACTTGCGGCTTATAGACAAGTGCGGTTTATGTATGTACAATTTCTTTCTTTTTTTTTTAAATTAGCTGGTGCGGCCTATATATAGGTGCGCTCTATAGTCCGGAATTTACGGTAAATGCAGAGGCCGAATGTCTAACATGTAATACAACGAATTAAATAAAGTTGAAGGGAACCAAGAGAACGGCTTCAGTTCCAGACGAGTCGAGAGCGTTCACTTCCTCTCGTGGATTATTTCATTTGGCGGTTGGGCCTAACCCAAACCTCTGATCTCTCCCTCAGGTATCTGTCCCAGGACCGGTCCAACCCGTTCGTGCAGCTGGTCAGCGGCGTGGTGTGGCTGCTGAGGAACGGAGAGGTTTACATCAACCAGAGCCTGCAGGCCGAGTGCAACATAGTGGACATGGGTACGGGTGCACGGGCTGTGTACGGAAGCCCGTTGCTGACAATCTCAAACTTAAAACAAACACAATTTTCATTACCGATGTTTGAAATACATAAATAAAAAGTCTGCCGTAATCTTTTAAACTTTCATGTTCTTGCAGACGTGTTCCGCAATTTCGTGGAGGTGCTGTCAGCGAGGACGGTGGTGGACCACGACGCCGACGGCAACGTGGTCCTGTTCCATGTGGACGGGCAGACCCTGAAACGAGGGTAAGGGTTAGCTACTCGTAAAGGTGCTGCGGCGCGGCTCTTCAACAGAAAGACCGAGTCGGCTTTTGTTCATGAAGACCTCGTCCGGCGACCCGCCGATCCGTCGGCGTGACTGTCGGTTAAGATTCTGACCACGCGGCACCAAACCGCCGCCGGGCGCCGCGTGGGCGGTGTCACCGCATTCTGCTGTTGGCTGTCGATCAAGAAACCTCGTTATCTGAACCGCGCCCTGTGTCTGCAGCGACGAGGTCCTCGCTGCTCGTGGTCGATTTATTGTTTTGTAAGTTACAGTTTGTGGGCCACGCCTTGAGCTCTTCTTTCCGCATTGTTCTCCAAATCAACTGTGAAGACAACGAGTGGAACAACAGGTGGAACAACAGGTGGAACAACAGGTGTAAAACGGGAATGACGTGTTTCTTTCTTTCTTCAATGAGAACAGCAGCAATAAAGCTTTTCTCTGGGCCGATAAAATGTCCGACTGTTTCAGCTCCAACTTCACGACGTGAACACAGGAGCATGCTGGGTAGCGGAGCAGCCTCAGGCTAGCTGGGTTAGCTTAGCTTCAGTTTGGCGTTGGTCCTTCAGGATGAGTCTGTGGGAGGTGGCCGAGTTCGTGAAGAGCCACGGCGTGGTCAACGTCATCAATCTGGACGGAGGCGGGTCCTCCAGCTTCGTGGTCAACGGCACGCTGGCCAGCTACCCGCCAGACATCTGGTATTTATTTACATTTCAGTCCCCCTTTGCAGTAGAAGCAAACAGCGTCTGCTCAGGCTGACCTTTGACCTTTGACCCCCAGTAAACCAGGTGTTACACCAATCTCCCTCCCCCAGTAAACCAGGTGTTACACCAATCTCCCTCCCCCCAGTAAACCAGGTGTTACACCAATCTCCCTCCCCCCAGTAAACCAGGTGTTACACCAATCTCCCTCCCCCAGTAAACCAGGTGTTACACCAATCTCCCTCCCCCAGTAAAGCAGACAGCAGGTGGCGCTGTGCTCGGACCGTCTCCACCGTGTTGTGCGTCCACCAGCGGCGCTGCGAGCCGGCGGACTGCAGCGGACACGGAGACTGCGTGGACGGAGGCTGCCGCTGCCGGCGGGGCTGGAGGGGCGGAGCCTGTGACACGCTGGCCTGCCGACCGGCAGCCTGCGGCCGGCACGGGGTCTGCAGCGCCGGTAACCTGTCTGTCTCTCTGTTGACCTGTCTGTCTCTCTGTTGACCTGTCTGTCTCTCTGTTAACCTGTCTCTCTCTCTGTTAACCTGTCTCTCTCTCTGTTGACCTGTCTCTTTCTCTGTTAACCTGTCTCTCTCTCTGTTGACCTGTCTGTCTCTCTGTTGACCTGTCTCTCTGTTGACCTGTCTGTCTCTCTGTTGACCTGTCTGTCTCTCTGTTAACCTGTCTGTCTCTCTGTTAACCTGTCTCTCTCTCTGTTAACCTGTCTCTCTCTCTGTTGACCTGTCTCTCTCTCTGTTAACCTGTCTCTCTCTCTGTTGACCTATCTCTCTCTCTGTTGACCTGTCTGTCTCTCTGTTAACCTGTCTCTCTCTCTGTTAACCTATCTCTCTCTCTGTTGACCTATCTCTCTCTCTGTTGACCTATCTCTCTCTCTGTTGACCTGTCTCTCTCTCTGTTGACCTGTCTCTCTCTCTGTTGACCTGTCTGTCTCTCTGTTGACCTGTCTCTCTCTCTGTTAACCTGTCTCTCTCTCTGTTAACCTGTCTCTCTCTCTGTTAACCTGTCTCTCTCTCTGTTGACCTGTCTCTCTCTCTGTTGACCTGTCTCTCTCTCTGTTGACCTGTCTCTCTCTCTGTTGACCTGTCTCTCTCTCTGTTAACCTGTCTCTCTCTCTGTTAACCTGTCTCTCTCTCTGTTAACCTGTCTCTCTCTCTGTTAACCTGTCTCTCTCTCTGTTAACCTGTCTGTCTCTCTGTTAACCTGTCTCTCTCTCTGTTAACCTGTCTCTCTCTCTGTTGACCTATCTCTCTCTCTGTTGACCTGTCTGTCTCTCTGTTAACCTGTCTCTCTCTCTGTTAACCTGTCTCTCTCTCTGTTAACCTGTCTCTCTCTCTGTTGACCTGTCTCTCTCTCTGTTGACCTGTCTGTCTCTCTGTTAACCTATCTCTCTCTCTGTTAACCTGTCTCTCTCTCTGTTAACCTGTCTCTCTCTCTGTTAACCTGTCTCTCTCTCTGTTAACCTGTCTCTCTCTCTGTTAACCTGTCTCTCTCTCTGTTAACCTGTCTCTCTCTGTTAACCTGTCTCTCTCTCTGTTAACCTGTCTGTCTCTCTGTTAACCTGTCTCTCTCTCTGTTGACCTGTCTGTCTGTCTGTTGACCTGTCTGTCTGTCTGTTGACCTGTCTGTCTCTCTGTTGACCTGTCTGTCTCTCTGTTGACCTGTCTGTCTCTCTGTTGACCTGTCTGTCTCTCTGTTAACCTGTCTGTCTCTCTGTTAACCTGTCTGTCTCTCTGTTGACCTGTCTCTCTCTCTGTTGACCTGTCTCTCTCTCTGTTGACCTGTCTCTCTCTCTGTTGACCTGTCTGTCTCTCTGTTGACCTGTCTCTCTCTCTGTTGACCTGTCTCTCTCTCTGTTGACCTGTCTCTCTCTCTGTTGACCTGTCTCTCTCTCTGTTGACCTGTCTGTCTCTCTGTTAACCTGTCTGTCTCTCTGTTAACCTGTCTCTCTCTCTGTTAACCTGTCTCTCTCTCTGTTGACCTGTCTCTCTCTCTGTTGACCTGTCTCTCTCTCTGTTGACCTGTCTCTCTCTCTGTTGACCTGTCTCTCTCTCTGTTGACCTGTCTCTCTCTCTGTTGACCTGTCTCTCTCTCTGTTAACCTGTCTGTCTCTCTGTTAACCTGTCTGTCTCTCTGTTGACCTGTCTGTCTCTCTGTTGACCTGTCTGTCTCTCTGTTGACCTGTCTCTCTCTCTCTGTTGACCTGTCTCTCTCTCTGTTGACCTGTCTCTCTCTCTGTTGACCTGTCTCTCTCTCTGTTAACCTGTCTCTCTCTCTGTTGACCTGTCTGTCTCTCTGTTGACCTGTCTCTCTCTCTGTTGACCTGTCTCTCTCTCTGTTAACCTGTCTCTCTCTCTGTTGACCTGTCTGTCTCTCTGTTGACCTGTCTCTCTCTCTGTTGACCTGTCTCTCTCTCTGTTAACCTGTCTGTCTCTCTGTTGACCTGCCTGTCTCTCTGTCTCTCTGTTGCAGACGGCTGCGTCTGCGCTGCCGGCTGGAGAGGAAAGAGCTGCAGTGAAGGTAATAAATCCACCGATCACATCATTGATGAATTGATCAGCTGATCACATCATTGATGAACTGATCAGCTGATCACATCATTGATGAACTGATCAGCTGATCACACCATTGATGAACTGATCAGCTGATCACATCATTGATGAACTGATCAGCTGATCACATCATTGATGAACTGATCAGCTGATCACATCATTGATGAACTGATCAGCTGATCACATCATTGATGAATTGATCAGCTGATCACATCATTGATCAATCATCGTGTTAACCCTCAACATGTTTCTGTTCATCGTCCCTCTCTGTCTGTGTAATGTGTATTTTTACAGATTAGGTGAAACAGCTATATTAGTATTTCTCAAAGTTCAGCGTTATGAATATTTATATTGATTTATATTGATTTCAATTCTTTCCTGGATTTCATGGAATATCAAATTATGTGTGTTCATCTCTGCAAACCTTGTTAATTAAATCCTATTTAAATAAATAATTTGATCTGATTATCAAAGTGATAAAACATTCAGACGATCCGCTGGTTGACTGCTTGTTTCTCCCACAATGCTCGCCGGGCTCCTTCGGCGCCGCCTGCCGACACGCCTGCCGACACGCCTGCGTCTGCCTCCACGGCGCCGCCTGCCACCACGTCAGCGGCAGGTGCACCTGTCTCCCCGGTTTCTATGGCAACTTCTGCAAAAAAGGTAAGAAGCCGGGAATAATATTTATATTTAGAGCTATAAATACATACATACAGTTAGGTCCATAAATATTTGGACATTGACACATTTTTCATTATTTTGGCTCTGTACACCACAACAATGGAGTTGAAATGAAAAAATCAAGATGTGCTTTAAGCTCAGACTTTCAGCTTTAATTTGAGGGTATTTACATCCAAATCAGGTGAACGGTGTAGGAATTACAACAAATTCAAATGTGGCCACCATCTTTTTAAGGGACCAAAAGTAATTGGACAAATTAATATAATCATGAATCTAATTGTCACTTTTAATACTTTGTTGAAAATCCTTTGCAGTCAATGACAGCCTGAAGTCTGGATTCCATAGACATCACCAGACGCTGGGTTTCGTCCCTGGTGATGCTCTGCCAGGCCTCTACTGCAACCGTCTTCAGTTCCTGCTGGTTCTTGGGGCATTTTCCCTTCAGTTTTGTCTTCAGCAAGTGAAATGCATGCTCAATTGGATTCAGGTCAGGTGATTGACTTGGCCATTGCAGAACATTCCACTTCTTTGCCTTAAAAAACTCCTTGGTTGCTTTCGCAGTATGCTTCGGGTCATTGTCCATCTGCACTGTGAAGCGCCGTCCAATGAGTTCTGAAGCATTTGGCTGAATATGAGCAGATAATATTGCCCGAAACACTTCCGAATTCATCCTGCTACTTTTGTCAGCAGTCACATCATCAATAAATACGAGGGAACCAGTTCCATTGGCAGCCATACATGCCCACGCCATAACACTACCTCCACCATGCTTCACTGATGAGGTGGTATGCTTTGGATCATGAGCAGTTCCTTTCCTTCTCCATACTCTTCTCTTCCCATCATTCTGGTACAAGTTTATCTTCGTCTCATCTGTCCATAGGATGTTCTTCCAGAACTGTACAGGCTCTTTTAGATGTTTTTTGGCAAACTCTAATCTGGTCTTCCTGTTTTTGAGGCTCACCAATGGTTTACATCTTGTGGTGAACCCTCTGTATTTACTCTGGTGAAGTCTTCTCTTGATTGTCGACTTTGACACAGATACACCTACCTCCTGGAGAGTGTTCTTGATCTGGCCAACTGTTGTGAAGGGGTTTTTCTTCACCAGGGAAATGATTCTCCTGTCATCCACCACAGTTGTCTTCTGTGGTCTTCCAGGTCTTTTGGTGTTACTGAGCTCACCAGTGAGTTCTTTCTTCTTAAGAATGTACCAAACAGTTGATTTGGCCACACCTAATGTGTCTGCTATCTCTCTGATGGTTTTGTTTTGATTTTTCAGCCTAATGATGGCTTGCTTCACTGATAGTGACAGCTCTTTGGACTTCATATTGAAAGTTGACCGCAACAGATTCCAAACACAAATACCACACCTGAAATGAACCCAAGACCCTTTTATCTACTCCTTGTAAATGAAATATCGAGGGAATTACACACACCTGACCTTGAAACAGCTGATCAGCCAATTGTCCAATTACTTTTGGTCCCTTAAAAAGAGGGTGGCCACATTTGAATTTGTTGTAATTCCTACACCGTTCACCTGATTTGGATGTAAATACCCTCAAATTAAAGCTGAAAGTCTGCACTTAAAGCACATCTTGATTTTTTCATTACAACTCCATTGTTGTGGTGTACAGAGCCAAAATAATGAAAAATGTGTCAATGTCCAAATATTTATGGACCTAACTGTACGTTTCAACTTCTCATCACCAGGACTTTTATTTTGAAAGGCCTCGTGGGAAGCTCAAAGGTATTTGTGAATTTCGCAGCGCAGTGGATGCATTCAGGGCCTCATGAACCCTTGTGTCTCCGTCAGTGTGTCCCCTGGGTTATTATGGTCTGTCCTGTGCTCAGAAGTGCCAGTGTGACGACCAGGGTCCATGTGACCCGCTGACAGGAAGCTGCTCCTCGATCAGCGACGCCGTGGTAAACACAGGTACTGTTGATCTTCACACAGTCACAGTTATTAAACACATAAAGACATGAACTAGGGATGCACCGATACCGATACCGGTATCGGTATCGGTGGTCGATACTGCGTTAAATACTCGTACTCGCATCGGTTTCAATGGCCGATACCAAGAACCGATACTCACTCAACAGTATTTCACTACAACAAACTGGTCGCGCTTTGTGGAGAAGCAACCCCGTGGCGGAGCCGGAGACACTCTTCTCTGTCTCAACTGTCTCAACAGTCTCAACTTCTGAGCAGCCAATCACGCTATCCAAGTTGTTTTGCCGTCCAATCAGATGGCCAGTTTGTCTCAACAGCAGAATCTGGAGCCGCCATCTTGGATCCTCGCTACGCAGCGCTCACTTCTTTCAATAGACAGGAGAAAAGTGAGACGCGAGTACAATACAAGACTTTATCGATATTGTGCTTATTAACCGGTGTTGCATACGTGTGTATGACATATTAGTGCTCATATTAGTGCTCTTGTTAGTGGCTGACAGCCCCGGAGTTACTTGTAATCAGTCCGTCCCAACGCGACGCAAATGTTTCGCGCGACCAGATTACATGTAAAGTCTATGCACAGACGCGTGTGGTTGCGACAGACGCAAATTTACGCCGGCGGCACGTTAGACGCGAGAGTTGAAATTTTCCATATTTAATACATCTATAATTGAGAAGCTCTGCGAGTCATCACCGCCGTCCTGCCGGTTTGAATCAAACGGCTGCTGATCCACCAGAAGTAGCGCTGGCAGCGGCCTCATTCAGACGCTGTTGTGCGGCTACGGATGATATTATTGTAGCCGAGTGTCTGTTGTGTGTCTATATTTGTAATTCTAATAAAATGAAAACACGCTGCAGGGTAACTTGAACCACTTTTTTATCTCCTTCACACACGTATATCCCACAATTCCACTCCTCTTTTCCTTTCCGTTTCTCCCTCCACAATAAAAGCACCGGAAACATAACTTGGAACACAGCTTCCTATATAATTGCTCGATCCCTAATATTATCGCTTACATTATGAACCCGGACATGGGGGCGTTTTATGGTCCGACATTAGAGGGACTTCCACAAGAAGTTTAAAGCTTGGGATAGCCTTCTGTTAATTTTGTACTATAGGCTTGACATAATCTGCAGAGGATAAAATAAAATCTGCCTCCAAATTAATTGCACTTGGAGACCAAATCTAAGAAGTATCGGTATCGGTACTCGGTATCGGCAAGTACACAAATAAAAATATCGGTATCGTATCGGTTTGTAAAAAATGGTATCGTTGCATCCCTAACATGAACACATAAACACATGAACACAGATTCACGGCTCTCCTCCTCCACAGCCAGAAGCATGTTCACGGCGTGGAGGCAGCAACACGAGGAGACGTGCAGCGGCCAGCACTACCTCACAGAGTAGGTGTCAAAGGTCAAGTCTATGACGTCATATATTTATATTTGAGGCCCCGTAATAACGGTGTCAGCTGATCAGCTGTTTGAAGTTGTACAAAGATAAGGCATTCAGCAGAGTGTGTGCGTGTGCGTGTGTGTACATGTAAACTGTGAGGGTGTGAAGGCCCCGCCTCTTCTTGGCTGCTTGTCTGTGTGTTTTTGTGTTGCAGGTGCAGTGGGTGTGGTCGGGCCGTTGTCTAGGCTACTGGGAACACCTGGGCCTGGTGTTCCCAGTCCTATAAGATGGCACCTCACCTGCTCCATGTGGGAGAGAGTAAGGGGAACTCTGCTCCCTACGCTCCACACTCCCCCTTTCTCTCTGACTCCGCCCACCCGTTTCCCTTTCCCTACTTTCATTCACGTAGACACGCCCACTCGCACCACCTGACTGACCACCTGACTGACACGCCTCATGACGCTTTCACATTTCTGGGCGTGTCTGAGGCGACGCCCATTATTTGTCACGTGACAAAGGGGGAGGCGCTCACGGTTCAGTACGACCTGCAGGGCAGTCAACGCATTTCACTTTTTATACAGTGGCTTTAAAATGTACTTTTTGTTTTTGTTAATCAACTTGATAAATGAGGCAGATTTAATAGCACAGGGCTGCACTGTTGTAGTCTCTTTTCTTCTGGCTAAAATGCAGAATGCAACGTCCATTATGATTCTATTTATTCTAAAATTGATTTATTTGGCTAAAAAAATAAGCAACTCAGCTTAAGCCTTGACTTGAGATTGAACAATAAAACCTCTTTCTTCTCAGTTATATTATTAGTTTTGTTAAGTTAAAACCTGACGGATAGAGTTTGTGTAATGTGTGTGTCTTTTATTGTGTAGTAGTCTGGTTCTGTACTGTTTACGTGTTAATGTCTTAACGTGTTAACGTGCTCACGCGCTCAGAGATGTGACCTCTGACCTCCCGTCTCCCCCAGGCGCTCGTGGCTGACCTTCACCGCCTCCCTGGCCGCGCTGCTGCTGCGGCTGCGGCTGCGGCTGCGGCTGCTGCTCTTCCTGCGGGCCGGTCGCAGGCGCATGCTGCTCGGCTACTTGTCCGTCCACGTCTCGCTGGGCGACGTCGGGCCCTAGGAGGCTCCGCCCCTCTGAAGGAGCCCAGGTCACGTGACTGAGTTATGACTCTGAAGACTTTATTTTTCTGCTGCAGAGCCACACAAAATATGACATAACCCATCCAATCGAAGCTGTTTAATATTAATAGGTTCTGATGATTTGGGATTATTAATAAAGAAATGGGATCAGGACTTAAAATAAACCTTCACACAGCAGTCGCTGTTCATCAAACATCTTTTGGGGGAAACGTGTGGTCAGAAGTCGAAGATTAAATAAATAAGTATTGAGCAGCTTTATTCCAAAGATGGAGACGAAGACAGAGTCTCGTGGGGATCAGACACGCGGGTTGGATGCTGTGCAGTGGTGCCATGTAACGAATACTGGACTTAAAATACTATATCATATTAAAATAGTGGTATTCATTTTGAGGCTGGGACGAAACAAACATTTGGAGGTGTCAGTCAAGGCTCTGGGTAAATGTGACACTTTTGTTTTTTACACCAAACAGTCAATTCATGGATATTATATATATATATATATATATATATATATATATATATAAATACATTCAATTTCTTCTTTACTGTTTATTTTATTATGTTTATTACTGTTTATTTATATTACTTGATTTGTATTTTATCTTTAGGTACTGAGCAATGCTGCTGTAATCCTGTAATTTCCCCACTGCGGGACTAATAGGCAAGGCAAGTTTATTTGTATAGCACATTTCAACACAAGGCGATTCAAAGTGCTTCACATACAAACATTAAAAGCATAAAAACACAATCCAAAATAAAAGATTTAAAAACAATTAAGAACATTCATTAAAACAATAAAAAACTGTTAAAAAGCAAAAATAAATATACAGAATTGAATAAAAGTTGCAGTGCAGTTTAAGATATAAAATGCAGTAGTAAGATGCAGAATCTGGTTTAATTAAAGGCAACAGCAAACAGAAAGGTCTTCAGTCTGGCTTTAAAGAGGATGAGGGTCTCAGAAGACCTGCAGCTTTCAGGGACCTTGTTCCAGATGTGTGGAGCAGAAAAGCTGAACGCTGCCTCTCCGTGTTTAGTTCTGACTCTTGGAACAGAAAGTAGACCCGTCCCAGACGACCTGAGGGGTCGGGATGGTTCATAAGGCAGCAGCAGATCACTAATGTATTTAGGCCCTAAACCATTCAGGGCTTTATAAACCAGCAGGATTTTAAAGTCAATTCTTTGTTGGACAGGAAGCCAGTGCAAAGACCTCAGAACCGGAGTGATGTGATCCACTCTCCTGGTCTTAGTGAGGACTCGAGCTGCAGCGTTCTGTATCAGCTGTAGCTTTCTGATTTACTTTTTACTGAGACCTGTGAACACACCGTTACAGTAGTCAAGTCTACTGAAGATAAATGACCTGTGAACACACCGTTACAGTAGTCAAGTCTACTGAAGATAAATGACCTGTGAACACACCGTTACAGTAGTCCAGTCTACTGAAGATAAATGACCTGTGAACACATCGTTACAGTAGTCAAGTCTACTGAAGATAAATGACCTGTGAACACACCGTTACAGTAGTCAAGTCTACTGAAGATAAATGACCTGTGAACACACCGTTACAGTAGTCAAGTCTACTGAAGATAAATGACCTGTGAACACACCGTTACAGTAGTCAAGTCTACTGAAGATAAATGCATGGACAAGTTTCTCCAAATCCTGTTGAGACATAAGTCCTCTAACCCTTGATATATTCTTCAGGTGATAGTAGGCTGATTTTGTAACTGTCTTGATATGGCTGTTCAGGTTGAGGTCTGAATCCATAACTACACCTAGATTTCTGGCTTGGTTTGAGGTTTTTAACATCAGTGATTGTAGCTCAGCGCTCACTTTCAATCGTTCGTCCTTGGAACCAAAAACAAGTACTTCTGTTTTATCTTTATTTAATTGAAGAAAATTCTGGCACATCCAGTTGTTGATTTCTTCAATACATTTAGCCAGCACTGGTATGGGATTATAGTCCCCTGGTGATATAGTTATGTAGATTTGTGTGTCGTCTGCATAGTTATGATAACACACTTTGTTGTTTTTCATAATCTGAGCCAGTGGAAGCATGTAGATATTGAACAGAAGAGGCCCCAGTATTGAACCTTGGGGAACACCACATGTCATACCAGTCAGCTCTGATGTGTAATCAGCTACCGACACAAAGTATTGTCGGTCCTTCAAGTAAGAGTCAAACCAGTTAAGGGCTGCACCAGAGAGTCCTACCCAGACTTTCAGTCTGTCTAGTAGTATGTTGTGATCGACTGTGTCGAATGCAGCACTGAGATCCAGTAATACTAAGACTGAAGTTCTGCCTCTGTCTGTGTTTAAGTGGATGTCGTTGAAAACCTTAACAAGAGCAGTTTCAGTACTGTGATGCTGACGAAAGCCAGACTGGAAGACATCAAAACAATTATTTCTTTAGGAGTGGTTTAATAACTGCAGTTTTTAGGGCTTGTGGGAAGACACCTGAGAGAAGGGATGTGTTTACAATTTGTAAAAGGTCAGTGTTCATGCAGTGTGAAATATTTTTGAAAAAGTGTGTTGGTAGAATATCTAAGCAGCATGAGGATGTTTTCAGATGTTGTATAATATCTTCTAAGCTTCTTTGGTTAATTGAATTAAATTGTGTCATGATATTTGGATGGATGTTATTTAAAGAAGGTGACAACACACATCCTGTGGTTGGTGTGGAGCCACCAACTGCTTGTCTAATTTTCTGAATTTTGTCAGTAAAAAAGAAGGCAAATTGATTGCATGCCCAGGTGGATTGGAGCGTAGCAGTTACTGACACCGGAGGGTTTGTTAGCCTGTCCACGGTAGCAAATAAGGCGCGTGCATTGTTATTGTTTTTGGTTATGATGTCAGAGAAGAAGGCCTGCCTTGCATTTCTAAGTTCCAAATTGTAGTTGCGAAGTCTCTCTTTATAGATACCACAGTGAACCTGGAGATTAGTCTTTCGCCACCTGCGCTCAGCTTTCCGACACTCTCTTTTCTCTATTCGGACCAGCGTGGCATTTCTCCAAGGGGATCTTTTCTTACCTGAGACAACCTTCACCTTAGTGGGTGCAATGGCATCAATAACATTTTTAACTTTAGAATTGAAGTCATCCACAAGCTCATTGACTGAGATGCAAGAGAGGGCTGGTGTGGAGGAGAACTTCTGAATAAATAGTTCACCCGTGTTTTCAGTGATGTAACGCTTTGTCACAACCTTGGTTTGGACATTTGTGTGCAGGGAGATTGCACTCTCAAAGAAAACACAGAAATGATCAGAGAGTGCAACATCAGTCACAGCAACCTTGGAAATGTCCAGACCTTTGGTGATGATTAGATCCAGGGTGTGCCCCTTGTTGTGGGTGGGACCTGTTACATGCTGAGTCAGATCATAGTTATCAAGGACACCACATAGCTGTATAGACCCTCTGTCCTGGGGATTATCAACATGGATATTAAAATCACCAACAATGACAACACAATCAAAATCAATACAGATTATAGACAGCAGTTCAGTAAACTCATCGAAGAAGGATGCACAGTATTTAGGTGGTCTGTAAATGTTAAGGAATAAAACTCGAGTGGAATTCAGAGCCACATATTCAAAAGAAGTAAAATGACCAAAAGACATCTGTTTGCATTGCAAAGACTCATTAAATAAAATAGCAACTCCTCCTCCTTTCTTGTGCGCTCTTGTTTCACTCATGAAACTGAAGTTGGGAGGATTCAATAAGAACAGCTGCACTGTTATCTTGGTCTAACCAAGTTTCCGTTAAAAACAAAAAATCCAGCTTGTGCCTAACAATGAAATCATTGATTAAAAATGTTTTTCCTGACAGAGACCTGACATTTAATAAAGCTAAGTTTAATGTGTTTAAAGCTCTATTTGTCCTATGTATCTGGACAGGCTGACGAGGAATGATCATTAAGTTTGATAAATTTGCAGATTTACTAATGTTTCTTCGCAGCCTCACCTTTCCTTTTCTATGAGTCAGGACAGGAATTGAGAACGCTAGCTGCATACAGGGCCCCGACTGTTCCTGGAGATATTCAGTAGTGTCATTAGCCTTGTAGTCCGGACCCAGAAGATATCAATTAGAGTCTTTATCAGGTAGGGGAGATTGAGGATAGTGGTGGAGCTGTCGTGGAGGCGGGGGCAGAAGTGGCAGAGGTCGAGCTGGACTTAGACCCAGTGGCAGAGGTCGAGCTGGACTTAGACACAGTGGCAGAGGTCGAGCTGGACTTAGACCCAGTGGCAGAGGTCGAGCTGGACTTAGACCCAGTGGCAGAGGTCGAACTGGACTTAGAGCCAGTGGCAGAGGTCGAGCTGGACTTAGACACAGTGGCAGAGGTCGAACTGGACTTAGAGCCAGTGGCAGAGGTCGAGCTGGACTTAGACACAGTGGCAGAGGTCGAGCTGGACTTAGAGCCAGTGGCAGAGGTCGAGCTGGACTTAGACCCAGTGGCAGAGGTCGAGCTGGACTTAGAGCCAGTGGCAGAGGTCGAACTGGAGGGATTTTAACAGGGAAAATGGGAGTGCGGCGGGGAGTGAATTTGGTTCCAGCAGTGACCAGCTCTTTCATGTGGTCAGTGAACTCCAGGTGGGAGGGGGAGAATGGAGAGGAGGGGGACCTGGATGGGGTATGGGGGGTGGAAGTTGGTGCTGGAAGTAAATGATCTTCCTCTCTCGGAGGGGGGGGGATCAATCCTTGTTGGTGAGGTTGGAGACTCCTCCTCTTGGCTCTCCTTTGGCATCCTTCCCATGAGGTCTCCAGGACGACGCTGTGTGGTTATCTCTTGTTTAGACTCTTGTCTACTGTCCTTGGCAGTGGGAACAGACGGGTGACGCAGGAAGAAAAATAGGTTAGAGGCAAACTGTTTTACCCCTGACTTGTTCAGGCAGATTCCATCTGCTTTAAAAAGATGAATGCGTTCCCAGAAAAGGTAAAAATTGTCAATAAAATGTACTGGATGGTCAGTACATGCAGTTGACAGCCATCTGTTCAGTGCAAACAGCCTGCTGAATCTTACATCTCCTCTCCTGGCTGGTGGAAGAGGGCCACTGATAAACACCTCGGCATTGACAGAGCTGACTGTGTTTAACAAGTCAATAAAGTCTCTCTTCAGAACTTCAGACTCTTGTTTCACAAGATCACAGCTTCCCGTATGCAGAATTATGTTTTTCACCGTGGGATGGTCAGCCACGATGTCCAAGATTTTGTCTCTCATATTAGAGACCATGTCCGTCGGAAAGCAGAGTATTTTGGTATTCTTGCTGCACACTGTTCTCACATCTTTTACAGCATAGTCACCAACAATCAGAGTATCAGGCCCAGTCTTTTCCTGCGGCCTTTTACGTTCACATTTACTCTCAGTTCTTACCCTGCTTTGGGAAGATAGCTGCTTATCCAGGGCATCCGATTCAGGATCCTGCGACAATGGAGCAAATCTGTTTTCAAGTTGTAGTCTTGGTTGTTGTGGAGGTTCTTTGGTGGTTTTACTTTTCACAGCTGTTCTCGGCTGTGTCCAGCTGCGTGCCGGGGTTGAGGAGGAATTCTGCCTCCGTGGTAGTGCGGGCCAGCCAGTCGCATCAGAAATCTCAGGATTCTGGGCTCTGCCTGTTAGTCGTCCTCCCACATCCTGAGAGAATGATTTCCTCTTCGGCTTTAAACCGAGAGAGTTCCAGGGAGGACTACCATTTGAGGAGTCATTTACAGCTGCACAACCCTCCTGTTTCTTGGTAGGCCTGGTGGTGCTAGTTAGCTGTGTCTTAGCTTGCACTTGTCCAGGATTTTGAGTCCATGGTAAAGTGGTATCGTTCTCACACGGTCCATTTACCTCCGAGTTCACTTCTAATCAGAAGATTTTTGTTTCCAAGACTGCAATCTTCTGCAGGAGTTTGTGGTAGTTGTCCATGGAAAGGGCTGGCATCTTGTTGCTACTTAGCTTTAGCTTAGCTGCTAGGTAGCCTATAGCAATTTGTCTCTAAACCAGCGGAATTTTAGCAATAGCCAGTTAAATCTACAGAGAAATAGAGTCCCAGTGATTTTGAAGTGTCCAGCAGCTGCTGCTCAAGGATTCTCACAGAAGAAAAACAAAATATAAGAAGATATTAGCAGAAAAAATGCAAGCAGAAGCGAGAGCAAGCAGAAAAAGCGTCTGCACTGTAGGAAAGCAGAAGGCCCGAGTTCTTAATAAAGGATTATCTTATCTTATCTTATCTTATATAACTTATATATTATGTATTATATATATATATATATATATATATATATATATATTAAATATATATATTATATATTTATATAAGCAACTCATAATCAAAATAATTTGATTTAAAAGTACAAACCATAAAATCCTGCTTTTACATAAAGGTTTGAGTCAAAATATTATTATAATGGAGTATTCTTATGGTGTATTAGTACATGAGTTTGATTTGAATTGTACCATGTGTGTAGTATTATTCGTATTTTGCATGTATGCTGTGTATAAAATCAAAAAGTATAAAGAAAGGATGCTTGTTTCCGTGTGTGGGTCCAGAGCTCGATGACGTGTGGCTGCTTGTCACGTGGGGACGTCCGAACGTGATGGTTGTCATGTGACCACGCTGCGTCAAGTTATCACGTTGCGTCAACAAAGCCGGAAGTGGTTGATATTTCTTTCAAAACAAAGTAAGACGTTGAAAGTAAATTTGAATGTAGCTCTTTTTTTCACATTCATTAAAAAATAATTATATATTTCATGAATCTACATGTTTTTATTTAACATTACTGTTATCACTGACATAGTATCTTTATGTATTTTAATACACAGAAAAAACCCACGTCAAGAGCTCGTTTTATAAAATAAAATACTTGACACCAGAAGTGAACATCAACACAATAATAAAACTGTATAGAAATGTATCTTATAATTTGGATTTATGTAATTTAATTTCCATAATTACAAACAAATCGTTTTTCATTGACCTGGTCGAAATGGGCTTGTATTAAAAATACTTCTAAATATATATATACACATATACCGGGCTTTTATTCTTGTAAAACAAAGCGGAAGTGTGTGTTGTTTACGTTGATGACGTCAGCCCGCTGGTGGAGTGGGGAGCAGCGCGAGGAGAGGGGCGCGCGGCTCCGGTTTCCCTCCTCACATGGCTGCAGCGTCGTGGAAACAGCCGCTCGCGTGGCTGCTCCTGTGGCTCTGCGTCCGGCGGCTCGAGACCACGAACACCCGGTAAGACTTCCGGTTACCGGTTTATAACTATCAGGATATAAATGTCTTCTTTCTGTAAATAAACCTGTTTCTAACTCCAGGTAAGGCTCTGACACCGAGCGGCTGAGTGTTGGACTCTTCTTATCAGACTTGTTGAGCAACTTTACAAAGTTTACTAATTTACAGACTGACCCCAAACGCAACTAAACCGTTAGTCCTCGTTTCGTTGAACACACAACAATAAGTTAACGTCTGAATAAAGTAAACAGACTACTTGTTGTGTCACATTAAGTTTTTAATGTCCGTGGTTTTAACTTTTTTAAGGCTGATATTAAATGTTTGGATCAAACTTTATGAATCTTTTTTTATCACGTTTTGGTTTCATTTAGTTTCTCTGATGTTGCTGCAGTTGGACACGTTGGCCGCAAGGTGGCGCCGTCGGGTCACAGGTGTTCTATCCAAGCCTTTAAAATAACACAAGAGGAGCAGATCTAGTTATTAGGTGGAAATTATTGTTCAGCAGCTTCAGTAAAAAAATTATTAAGATTATCAAACTCACATAAATGTTCACAATGTCGAAATATACAAATGATTACACTTTTATGAAATAAAGACTAACAGTAAACGCTCTATTTCAGATATTTAACGTGTGTGTGTATTGTATTAATTCACACTACTGTACTCTTTTACTGCCATACCTGGCTATTGTCCTTCTACAGTACGCATATTCTACTGGTAAACTATACACACACACACTCACACACACATACACTCACACACACATGTTCCCCCGTCTTGTTCTAATAAATAACAAAACACTCCGTCTCTCGTAGAGTTTCTCTGGGCGATGACGTCCTGCTGCCGTACGGCCCCGCCCACTCCCACGGCCCCGCCCACTCTCACCGCCACGTCAGAGACTGCCAGCCCGTCGTTCACGGCAACGTCACCCACGAGATCCGACCCGCCTCGACCACTGGCGACCTGTCGAGGTCGCCGGTGGTCGAGTCCACGGTGTTTGTGTCGGACGTCCCGGGAAGCTCCAGGATGGTTTACGGTCCGTTACTGTATTGATCCTGAACTGATCAGATCTGATCAACGCTTTGAAGCCATTAAAGTGACATTTATTTTAAAGTATATACTTGTTTTAATACTGTTATGTCTATTTACCATATGTATCTATCATTGCAGTCATGCTTTATTATATTTTTATTGTTTTATTCTATGTTTATTGTATGTTTATTGTTTTATTATATTGTTATTGTTTATTCTATGTTTATTGTTTTATTCTATTGTTTTTATTGTTTTATTCTATGTTTATTGTTTATTCTGTGTTTTGTTTATTCTATGTTTATTGTTTATTCTATGTTTATTGTTTTATTCTATTGTTATGCACCTTTCAATGAGTCAAATCTCTCGTGTTCAGCGTTCTTCTGGTTCTGTCTGGTGTCTGCAGGTCACGTGACGGTGGTTCGCGACCCGCTGAGGACGCTGTCGGTGTTGGAGCCCGGGGCCCCGGGCGGCTGTGGGCGGAGCCTCTGGGCCACGGTGGAGGAGACGGCCCTCGCCGCCGGCGGCTGCCTGTACGCCCAGAACGCCGGCTTCTTCAACCCCGACACGCACGAGTGCCTCGGCAACGTGGTGAGCGACGGCCGGCCGGTGCGGGACAGCGGGGGGGTGCAGAACGCCCAGTTCGGCATCCGCAGGGACGGCAGCCTGGTGTTCGGGTGAGGCTTTACACACCGGTCTGGTGGGAGATATTCATAATTATTCATATGATAAGCGTTGTAGTCACGTAGTTTTCTCTTGACGAGAGCGTTTTCATTTTGTTGTGTCACTCGCACCAGGAGTTGTAAATATGATATTCCTCACGTTTAGAGGTTTGTGTGAACAAACAACCTTCTGTCCACTGGTTGGTTTTCTTTTTCTAGATTCTAGAGATTTGACCTCAAACAAACAAGTTAAATTTACCTTTTGTCGGTTTGTTTGTGTGGTTTGTGTTGACCTCGTAGTGGCGTTATGAATATGAAATATACTATAAACATATATACAAATATACTGATTCTTCTAACTGTGTCTCCAGTGTCACTTTCACACAGAATTAACAAGAAGAGGCTTTGATGATAATAATAAGCATTGTGTCACGCATGATGTGTTCAAGGACCGTCGGAAAGATGGAGATCTGATGATAATTACGTTGTTATTTTTTACAGCTTCTGACGATTATGCAATAATAGTTATTCTGTCTGTAAACATACTATTTCAGTTATTGTGGATTCTTTACAGTTTTTTATCATTTTTATTGCTTTCCTCTTATCTTATAACCGGTGTAGTTTTGGGGTTTAACCCTGACGTCGGTGGAGCAAAGCCATCATGGGTGGTGTTCCCTGCTGTAAAAACAGCCGCTCACCTTAAAGCAGAGTTATTCCAGGTGACGATGATGAGATCAAACGTGAGCTTCCTGGAACGACCCAAAGTTGTTGTGCAGAGAATAAAAGTCAGACCAGGACACTCGCTTTATTGATTTAAATCCAAAATAAATAATTAAAATAAACACTTGTGGCTGGTTGAGCCGGCCGGTAACTTAAGGTGACGTAATATGAAGTCAGCTGATTCCTCAGCCGGCGGCAAAATAACATTATGGCGGTAAAAAATAAACCGGAGAGGTCGCAGCGGTCAGAGTTACTGAGCCGAGGCCTCACCCAGAACTGACTGAAGGAATACAGTGTCTTTATTTTAAAATGAAGCACAGACTTCTATACAACCAGAGGAGTGGCCCCCTGGTGGACATCAGCTTCAACGCATGGTGCTTTGGCTTCACTCGCCTGCTGTAGAAACACACATTGGTGGTAAACCAGGACTGGTGAAGTCCTGATGGCCCCCCTGATCTCTCCCTCAGGTATCTGTCCCAGGAGGACGTCCTGGACCGGTCCAACCCGTTCGTGCAGCTGGTCAGCGGCGTGGTGTGGCTGCTGAGGAACGGAGAGGTTTACATCAACCAGAGCCTGCAGGCCGAGTGTGACGAGACACAGAAGACTGGTACGAACATTAACACATGTTTTATACACACAGGACTCTAAGATACTATATATAATAGTAGATAATAAACCATCTGTCATGTTTTCATAACACGGACAAACAGCTCTGTGTTTGACTTACAGGGTGGAACCAGAGTTCACATCCAGTTATTATTTAACTTGCATTATGCACTTTATTGTTAAACACACACACACACACACACATTGTTAAATAAACAAAATAAAGAGTTTATCCCAGATCTGTCATTGTTTACATAACGCTGTCCACTGTATAAAAGTAGAGACAGTCTGTTAACAACCATAATAATATTATTACATATATGTATAAATGAAGACTTTTAAACATTAAAATAAATGTCAACCTGCCCTTTAAATTATGTATTTTCGTCAATATAAGACGGTGTGTCTTACTTTGTAATTAATGATTGTCTCAGCTCTTTATTGACTGAAGTTGGTTTGTTTTTTACTTTTGACTTGAACTGCAGCCAGCATTCTCTCTCCTGACCACCAGGGGGCGACTCCTCTGGTTGTATAGAAGTCTATGCTTCATGTGTTAAAGCTGCATTCTCTCTCCTGACCACCAGGGGGCGACTCCTCTGGTTGTATAGAAGTCTATGCTTCATGTGTTAAAGCTGCATTCTCTCTCCTGACCACCAGGGGGCGACTCCTCTGGTTGTATAGAAGTCTATGCTTCATGTGTTAAAGCTGCATTCTCTCTCCTGACCACCAGGGGGCGACTCCTCTGGTTGTATAGAAGTCTATGCTTCATGTGTTAAAGCTGCATTCTCTCTCCTGACCACCAGGAGGCGACTCCTCTGGTTGTATAGAAGTCTATGTTTCATGTGTTAAAGCTGCATTATCTCTCCTGACCACCAGAGGGCGACTCCTCTGGTTGTATAGAAGTCTATGCTTCATGTGTTAAAGCTGCATTCTCTCTCCTGACCACCAGGGGGCGACTCCTCTGGTTGTATAGAAGTCTATGCTTCATGTGTTAAAGCTGCATTCTCTCTCCTGACCACCAGGGGGCGACTCCTCTGGTTGTATAGAAGTCTATGCTTCATGTGTTAAAGCTGCATTATCTCTCCTGACCACCAGGGGGCGACTCCTCTGGTTGTATAGAAGTCTATGCTTCATGTGTTAAAGCTGCATTCTCTCTCCTGACCACCAGGGGGCGACTCCTCTGGTTGTATAGAAGTCTATGCTTCATGTGTTAAAGCTGCATTCTCTCTCCTGACCACCAGGGGGTGACTCCTCTGGTTGTATAGAAGTCTATGCTTCATGTGTTAAAGCTGCATTATCTCTCCTGACCACCAGGGGGCGACTCCTCTGGTTGTATAGAAGTCTATGCTTCATGTGTTAAAGCTGCATTCTCTCTCCTGACCACCAGGGGGCGACTCCTCTGATGTATAGAAGTCTATGCTTCATGTGTTAAAGCTGCATTCTCTCTCCTGACCACCAGGGGGCGACTCCTCTGGTTGTATAGAAGTCAATGCTTCATGTGTTAAAGCTTGTTTTTTCATACCTTCACAGGCACATTTCGCACCTTTGTGGACGTGGTGTCGGCGAGGACGGCGGTGGGCCACGACGGCGAGGGCAACCTGGTCCTGTTTCACATCGATGGGCAGACCGGAGTGAGGGGGTAACTATCTGCTGTTGTGTTGTTTTTATCGCTCAATAAAGGAATGAAAGCGTCTCCTTCGGTGATAATTTATTCATTATGGACGTCACGTATCAGTGTTCGCTAAACGGGCCGGGTTCAGACCCAAAGACACAGACTTCATAGTTGTCTTGTGTCTCTTTGTATTTATTTTGTGTCTCTTTGTGGTTGTTTTGTGTCTCTTTGTGGTCATTATGCATGTTTTTGTAGTTTAGCGTCTCTTTGTAGTTATTCTGCGTGTCTTCAAGATCTTCGTGGTCTCATTCAGAGACATTTCGTAGGTGAAGGCCTTCGGGCCCATCCAGTGATCCATGATGAGTAAATCTATTGACTAAGACGTGATGGAAGTGAAAAAGAACAAAGATGGCGGCCGGTGCCAGACATGTTAAACCACCCGGTGAAAGTGAAAAGGCCTTTCAAACTCTGGCAGGTTGATTAGTGCGATGAGCTCATACAGCTCCACCAATCGAACGTATTGATCCAACCTCCTGAAGAAGAACGTGTTGCTGTCAGCGACCCGACCTTTTGGACTCCATATCGGGCTCAATGAACCGTGTGTGTGTGTGTGTGTGTGTGTGTGTGTGTGTGTGTGTGTGTGTGTGTGTGTGTGTGTGTGTGTGTGTGTGTGTGTGTGTGTGTGTGTGTGTGTGTGTGTGTGTGTGTGTGTGTGTGTGTGTGTGTGTGTGTGTGTGTGTGTGTGTGTGTGTGTGTGTGTGTGTGTGTGTGTGTCCTTAAAATCATAACGACCCCTACGTTTGTACCGTTTAAAGGAATAAATGCCAAAAGACTGAATATATGATAAGAAAACGTCTCCATCTCAGAAACTACACGGACGGTAGTTTGTGTGCAGGAAACGTTTATTAAAAACAAGTTATGATTTAATGTTTATTTGCTTCATTATTATTTGTAATATCTGGTGTGTGTTGTTGTTGCCAGGATGAGTCTGTGGGAGGTGGCTGAGGCTCTGAAGGGCTACGGCGTCGTCAACGCCATCAATCTGGACGGAGGCGGGTCCTCCACCTACGTGGTCAACGGGTCCTTGGCGAGCTACCCCTCTGATCACTGGTGAGCCAGTTAACCGTTACACGGGTAGTATGGAAGCACCAGGTGTTACACCAATCTCCCTCCCCCCAGTAAACCAGGTGTTACACCAATCTCCCTCCCCCAGTAAACCAGGTGTTACACCAATCTCCCTCCCCCAGTAAACCAGGTGTTACACCAATCTCCCTCCCCCCAGTAAACCAGGTGTTACACCAATCTCCCTCCCCCAGTAAACCAGGTGTTACACCAATCTCCCTCCCCCAGTAAAGCAGACAGCAGGTGGCGCTGTGCTCGGACCGTCTCCACCGTGTTGTGCGTCCACCAGCGGCGCTGCGAGCCGGCGGACTGCAGCGGACACGGAGACTGCGTGGACGGAGGCTGCCGCTGCCGGCGGGGCTGGAGGGGCGGAGCCTGTGACACGCTGGCCTGCCGACCGGCAGCCTGCGGCCGGCACGGGGTCTGCAGCGCCGGTAACCTGTCTGTCTCTCTGTTGACCTGTCTGTCTCTCTGTTAACCTGTCTCTCTCTCTGTTGACCTGTCTGTCTCTCTGTTAACCTGTCTCTCTCTCTGTTAACCTGTCTCTCTCTCTCTGTTGACCTGTCTCTCTCTCTGTTGACCTGTCTCTCTCTCTGTTAACCTGTCTGTCTCTCTGTTGACCTGTCTCTCTCTCTGTTGACCTGTCTCTCTCTCTGTTAACCTGTCTCTCTCTCTCTGTTGACCTGTCTCTCTCTCTGTTGACCTGTCTGTCTCTCTGTTGACCTGTCTCTCTCTCTGTTAACCTGTCTCTCTCTCTCTGTTGACCTGTCTCTCTCTCTGTTGACCTGTCTGTCTCTCTGTTGACCTGTCTGTCTCTCTGTTAACCTGTCTCTCTCTCTGTTGACCTGTCTGTCTCTCTGTTGACCTGTCTGTCTCTCTGTTAACCTGTCTCTCTCTCTCTGTTGACCTGTCTCTCTCTCTGTTGACCTGTCTGTCTCTCTGTTAACCTGTCTCTCTCTCTGTTGACCTGTCTGTCTCTCTGTTGACCTGTCTCTCTCTCTGTTAACCTGTCTGTCTCTCTGTTGACCTATCTCTCTCTCTGTTGACCTGTCTCTCTCTCTGTTAACCTGTCTCTCTCTCTGTTGACCTGTCTCTCTCTCTGTTGACCTGTCTGTCTCTCTGTTGACCTGTCTGTCTCTCTGTTGACCTGTCTGTCTCTCTGTTAACCTGTCTCTCTCTCTGTTAACCTGTCTCTCTCTCTGTTAACCTGTCTCTCTCTCTGTTGACCTGTCTGTCTCTCTGTTAACCTGTCTCTCTCTCTGTTGACCTGTCTGTCTCTGTTGACCTGTCTGTCTCTCTGTTGACCTGTCTCTCTCTCTGTTGACCTGTCTCTCTCTCTGTTGACCTGTCTGTCTCTCTGTTGACCTGTCTGTCTCTCTGTTGACCTGTCTGTCTCTCTGTTGACCTGTCTGTCTCTCTGTTAACCTGTCTCTCTCTCTGTTAACCTGTCTGTCTCTCTGTTAACCTGTCTCTCTCTCTGTTGACCTGTCTCTCTCTCTGTTAACCTGTCTCTCTCTCTGTTAACCTGTCTCTCTCTCTGTTGACCTGTCTGTCTCTATGTTGACCTGTCTGTCTCTCTGTTGACCTGTCTGTCTCTCTGTTAACCTGTCTCTCTCTCTGTTAACCTGTCTCTCTCTCTGTTGACCTGTCTGTCTCTCTGTTAACCTATCTCTCTCTCTGTTAACCTGTCTCTCTCTCTGTTGACCTGTCTGTCTCTCTGTTAACCTATCTCTCTCTCTGTTAACCTGTCTCTCTCTCTGTTAACCTGTCTCTCTCTCTGTTAACCTGTCTCTCTCTCTGTTAACCTGTCTGTCTCTCTGTTGACCTGTCTGTCTCTCTGTTGACCTGTCTGTCTCTCTGTTGACCTGTCTGTCTCTCTGTTGACCTGTCTGTCTCTCTGTTGACCTGTCTGTCTCTCTGTTGACCTGTCTGTCTCTCTGTTGACCTGTCTCTCTCTCTGTTGACCTGTCTCTCTCTCTGTTGACCTGTCTGTCTCTCTGTTAACCTGTCTGTCTCTCTGTTGACCTGTCTGTCTCTCTGTTGACCTGTCTGTCTCTCTGTTAACCTGTCTCTCTCTCTGTTGACCTGTCTGTCTCTCTGTTGACCTGTCTGTCTCTCTGTTGACCTGTCTGTCTGTTGACCTGTCTCTCTGTTGACCTGTCTGTCTCTCTGTTGACCTGTCTGTCTCTCTGTTGACCTGTCTGTCTGTCTGTTGACCTGTCTGTCTCTCTGTTGACCTGTCTCTCTGTTGACCTGTCTGTCTCTCTGTTGACCTGTCTGTCTGTTGACCTGTCTGTCTGTTGACCTGTCTGTCTCTCTGTTGACCTGTCTCTCTGTTGACCTGTCTGTCTCTCTGTTGACCTGTCTGTCTCTCTGTTGACCTGTCTGTCTGTTGACCTGTCTCTCTGTTGACCTGTCTGTCTCTCTGTTGACCTGTCTGTCTGTTGACCTGTCTGTCTCTCTGTTGACCTGTCTGTCTGTTGACCTGTCTGTCTGTCTGTTGACCTGTCTGTCTGTTGACCTGTCTGTCTCTCTGTTGACCTGTCTCTCTGTTGACCTGTCTGTCTGTTGACCTGTCTCTCTGTTGACCTGTCTGTCTCTCTGTTGACCTGTCTCTCTGTTGACCTGTCTGTCTGTTGACCTGTCTGTCTGTTGACCTGTCTGTCTCTCTGTTGACCTGTCTGTCTGTTGACCTGTCTGTCTCTCTCTGTTAACGCCGTTATTCATTTTTATTTACCTCTGTAGTTTCTGTTTTTCATGCACTGATCAATTGAGAGATTTTTGTTTTATTTTTCTTCCATTACAACATTTCTACTCTCTATACTAGAAAATGACAAAGAGATATCCCTTTAACTCTAGTATGTCAACAACATGAAATAAAATTCTGAACCTGACTTTATATAATGTTTACATTTATGTTCTGGAAATTACCACGAAAAAAAGAATTGGCTCATATTTAATAAGAATTAATTTATCATGTTAGATATATAATTAAAAACGTGTCATAGAGGAATAGTCTAATCAACCGATATCTTCTTGTTTGTTTAGACGGTTGTGTCTGTGATGCTGGATGGAGAGGAAGGAACTGCAGCCAAGGTGATCACACACACACACACACACACACACACATATACATATATATATATATATATATATATATATATACATACATATATATATATATATATATATATATATATATATATATATATATACACATACACATACACACACACACACACACAGCTGTGAGCGATTCATTTGGGGTTCAGGAAAGTTAGTGTGTGTGTGTGTGTGTGTGTGTGTGTGTCAGTGTGTCCTCTGGGTTTCTTCGGGCCGTCCTGCACTGAGGAGTGTCTCTGTGATGACCAGTGTCCATGTGACCCGCAGACAGGAAGCTGTAACGTCACCCTGCAAGGAGAGGCCAACTATACGTTACACGGAGGTACAGACACACACACACAGACACGCACACACCTACACACACCTCAATTGAATTTTAATCTTGTTTTCTTTAGATTTTTGACTCTGATGAATTCATCAATTAATATCACCGCAGCTTGAAAAAAAACCTTTTTAAAATTAAATATTTTGTTACTAAATGTTTCTCATCATCATCATCATCCTCAGCTGGACGATGTCTGGCCAAACAGATGTTTACACTTTGGAGACGAGACGAAGAAGCTCACAGAGAGCAGCCTCGTCTGACAGAGTAAGTGTCAAAGGTCAAGTCACATGACCTCCCTCAGCTTCCATAAACTCAGGAGTCACCCCCTGGTGGTCAGGGGAGAGAATGCAGCTTTAACACATGAAGCATAGACTTCTATACAACCAGAGGAGTCGCCCCCTGGTGGTCAGGAGAGAGAATGCAGCTTTAACACATGAAGCATAGACTTCTATACAACCAGAGGAGTCGCCCCTGGTGGTCAGGAGAGAATGCAGCTTTAATACATGAATCATAGACTTCTATACAACCAGAGGAGTCGCCCCCTGGTGGTCAGGAGAGAGAATGCAGCTTTAACACATGAAGCATAGACTTCTATACAACCAGAGGAGTCACCCCCTGGTGGTCAGGAGAGAGAATGCAGCTTTAACATGTGAAGCATAGACTTCTATACAACCAGAGGAGTCGCCCCCTGGTGGTCAGGAGAGAGAATGCAGCTTTAACACATGAAGCATAGACTTCTATACAACCAGAGGAGTCGCCCCCTGGTGGTCAGGAGAGAGAATGCAGCTTTAACACATGAAGCATAGACTTCTATACAACCAGAGGAGTCACCCCCTGGTGGTCAGGAGAGAGAATGCAGCTTTAACACATGAAGCATAGACTTCTATACAACCAGAGGAGTCGCCCCCTGGTGGTCAGGAGAGAGAATGCAGCTTTAACACATGAAGCATAGACTTCTATACAACCAGAGGAGTCACCCCCTGGTGGTCAGGAGAGAGAATGCAGCTTTAACACATGAAGCATAGACTTCTATACAACCAGAGGTGTCACCCCCTGGTGGGCAGTAAAGATAATGCAGCTTTAACACATGAAGCATAGACTTCTATTCAACCAGAGGAGTCACCCCCTGGTGGTCAGGACAGAGAATGCAGCTTTAACACATGAAGCATAGACTTCTATACAACCAGAGGAGTTGATGGTTTCAGCTGACCCGGTCCGTCTCTCCTCAGGCGCACCTGGCTGACAATCACCTGCACCTTGGCCGCTCTGCTGCTCTCCAGCCTGCTGCTCCACCTGGTCCGGGCCCGGCGCTGCTCGGCGGCACCGGGCCCGGGGTACTCCTACGTCCCGCTGACCCACGTCAACGGAGCGGCTTCGCGCGCCGAAGCCCGCGGCGGGAGATCCGGTTCGGCGTTGGACGACTCGGACTCTCAGGATGAGATCTGGGACCCGGTGGACTCGGGGAGGTCCTAGGCCGGTCCGGAGGACTCCGCCGGGCTCCGTTAGCGCCTGAAACTCAGTGTCACTGGGCTTCATTTAAACTTCAATCCTGCTGGAATGAAAAGGAAGCAGCAGCTTCTTCATCCTCTGCTTCTTACTCTGCGAGTAAGACCGATAGCGACATTACAATCAATACATTTACTTTGATATCCATGATCGCTCTCAGAAAGGTCATAGTTCGCCACTCGAGCAGCCTAATTGCGATCACTAATTAATGCATTCAGCTCTTTGTCTTGCTGTCTGAAGCCGTTGTCTACGCTCTCTTCAAAGGCTCCATTGACAAAATAAAAGCTGAGAGGTAACACCACTGTTTTTGTCAATGGAGTCTGGTGTCTTTAAAGAGAGCGTCTACAACAGGAAGGTCTACAGCAAAGTAAAGAGGTGGAGATATTCTAAATATAGCGTTCACTTCTTCTTTTGGGCGTCTAAAATACGTCCATTACATTATTTCATAGACTTCCTTGTACATCTTATTTAATTCTTATTTAAATCTCGATGACATCACAGTTTCATCTCGCGTTGAGTTACAGAAACCAGCCTTGTGATCCCGGTGATCCAGGATCAGCTCAGTTTAGAGCCGGACTGGGTTGGACCTCCACTCGCTGACGACCTTTGAACTCAAAGCAAACTGTTACTGAGTTTTATTTTGGTTTTCTTACCCACGTCAGGATTTCTTCCGATGGTTTTGTCAAAAAGCACCGAGCTCCTTCTGAATGTAAAAATGACGACGAGGTTAAATGTGAACATTCGTACCAGAGAAAATAATAAAGAAGCACAAAGTTCTTCGCTCTTTGCTCTTTGTCTCTTAGCGCTCGATGAAATGTCACCTCAGGTGAAATTAAGGTCATTTTTGTTCCTGTTTTAAAAACATATCAATAAATGTAAATATTAGGTTTCGGTTTTGACCACAAAGATATGAATCTGTCCTATTTTCTTTTTTTGCATTCACGGGTTTTATTGGCTCAAAAATGAAAAATGTTTAAAATGAAAGTCTTTTGCCATTTTAATAAATGCAAAAACAAGTGTTTCCTTCTATTGAGGGGTTGAGACCAAGACCAAGACCAGAGAGTATCTAGACCAGGTCTTGGTCTCCAAGTTGTATCAAGACAAGACATTAAGATTAAGACTAGAGGGTATCAAGACCAAGAGAGTGTCAAGACCAAGACTTCTAAATGTGGAGACCAAGACAAGACCAAGATCGAGCTAAGACCAAGAGAAGACCAAGACTTTGAGGGTTTGAGACCAAGTCCCAAGACCAGAGAGTATCTGGACCAAGAGAAGACCGAGACTTTGAGGGTTTGAGACCAGGTCTCAAGACCAAGACCAGAAAGTATCTAGACCAAGACTTCTAAAGGTGGAGACCAAGAGCAAGCTAAGACCAAGAGAAGACCGAGACTTTGAGTGTTTGACACCAAGTCTCAAGACCAGAAAGTATCTAGACCAAGTCTTGGTCTCCAAGGTGTATCAAGATAAGACGTTGAGACCAAATTAAAACTAGAGGGTATCAAGACCAAGACTTCTAAATGTGGAGACCAAGACGAGACCAAGATCGAGCTAAGACCAAGAGAAGACCAATGAGTGTGTTTGTATAAAAGTACACAAGTGTGTTTTTATACGTGCATAAAACACACGGTGGACTTCAGAAGCCGCCTCGCTGACTCAGCAGCTTTAGTCCCGTCCGTTTCAAAGCGGGTCGTTTTGTGCCGAGTCATCCGAGTCATCCGGGTCAGCCGAGGCTTCACCTGCAGGTCACTGCACCCTTTTGGGGGCTCTTAAGTTCACCGGAGCGTTCACGTGACCTCTGACCTCCACGGGACCTCTGACAAGCTTGAAAATAAAAACATGTCTTGTTTAAATAAAATGATGCACCGTTATGTGTCAACGTTTGTTCCTCATTTAATCACATAATATATGTTATTATATTTAACTCACTTTCTTCCTCCAGTTGTTTCGATGAGTACGTTTCACGACTTCTCCACTATTATTATTATTATTATTATTATTATTATTATTATTATTGTTATTGAGGCCAGGGGCCTGTTGCACAAAAGTAGAATTAAGACATCCGGGATAAATGACTCAGCTGAGCTCAATGAAGCCAAAACATGTGCGTCCAGGCTTAATTGGTTGCACAAAGACCAAGCCAGGATGAGCAGACACGGATTCATTAAGCCAGGTGAAACCAATCCTGGATAGGTGCGCGCTCACGGCTCACTCAAATAGACCCCGCCACAGATCACAGATTAACTGATTTAGCATGGCAACTAGAGCCGCGTACTTTTCCCCGTCGGAAGCACAAATCCTCATGGAGGCATACGAGGAGGTAAAAGATATAATTAAGAAGAAAGGCAACACCGCCACAGTGATAAAGCAAAGAGAAAAAGCGTGGCAAAGTATTGCAGACCGCCTGAATGCGTAAGTAGTGCACAATTACACACTCACCGCTCCGCTGAAACATCACAATTACAATTCAAATATTTAATTCACATCTCCAAAAATGCAGTTGTACTGTAATTATGAAACGGTTAAATCTTTAATTGAAATGCACTGCAGATATGAGTGAAATTGTGTAAAGTAACTCCATCACACTGTATAAAGCTATGATAAATTATTATTAAAGCCTTACATTATTATTTAACGTTACTACGCTCAGTACGGTTTAATCTTAGCCGTTGTACTCTGCTTCTTATGTTGTCCACCGTTTTTTTGTGTGTTTCTCCTGCTTTCATTAATGTAAAGCTGCTTTGACAGAATGAAACAATTGTGAAAAGTGCTATATAAATAAAATGTAATCGAATAAATAGATGAGCTATAATAATAATCACTTTAATTTATATAGCGCCTTTCAAAGGACCCAAGGTCGGTTGCTCACTGCACTGCAAAAATGTCTTTCTTACTTAGTATTTTTGTCTTGTTTTCAGTTAAAGAAAATATCTAAAAAAAATCTTAAATATTTTCTTGAGCAAAATTACCTAGGAAAATAAGCAAAAAAATCTGCCAGTGAAACGAGAACTTTTCTAAAATTAAGTGTTTATAGAAAAAGTAAACTTATTTCAAGAGAATTTTTATTATATTGACAGATTTTTTATTTGTTTGCTTGTTTTAAGCACACATTTACTTAAAGTTTATATTTTTTGTCTAAACTATACTTATTTTGCTAGGTCATTTAGCAAATCAAGAAAATACATCTTTATTTAAGTTTCTTTTTTTTGATATTTTGACTGAAAACAAGACAAAAATACCAAGTAATTTTTTGCAGTGTGACTCCATTAAATGTGTGTGTGTGTGTGTGTGTGTAGATTAAACATGAACGGGCCAAAACGGACATGGCAGCAGGTCAAAATCAAATACAAGAACATTCTGCAGAATGGTATGGTCCCTGACTAATATTTAACAAAGCACAAGCATATATTGTACCCAGAAGGTGCCTGCTCACACATTGTCTGTACTGTTTTAGCAGTGAAAAAGAATACCCACAGACAAGGCACGGGTGGTGGGTCACCAAAAGGCTGACCTTACCCCAGCAGAGGACATGGCCTTGGAGCTAAATAAAGGCAGGCCCGTCTTAGAGGGGATCCCTGGGGGGAAAGAGACGAGCATAGGTTCCTCCCAAGATGCCACCCGCTTCATTCAAGGTATGTCCTTCCATCTCTACATGGGATACAACCACATTCATATTGAATCAATTTGGACTGTCTGACTTTGGTTTACCTATTGCCTTGCAGTGTCTGGCAGCACTGTGTTCCTGTTAGCGCCACCAGCACAAGCACCAGACGATGCTGATCCAGTGAGTACTCCATCAAAGGCATACTGTAGGCCTGGCATGTCTTGTCTACTAGCTTCAATATGAATCCCATTAAATGTGATAGGGTGAAGGCCCCAGTGCAGCAGCAACAGCACATGATGGAGACGATGATGAGGAGGAGACCATCTCTCTGGATTCCAGAAGGCATGAGGTATCATGTTAAGACTGTGAAAGTACTATTTACTCTACAATGGTGAGGAGTCCTCATCAAAATCAAAAAATCTAATTTCTTTTACAGGACCCAGATGCTATACAGTGGGAAAACCAGCCTGGCAACATAGTGCGTATTAATAAAAGGACACCACATCCTGCCAAATTCCAGCTGCGCTAATTGTATTGTGTTCACAGAGCTCACAAGCTATCAGAAAGTTGTATGGCAACCACCTCCGGCGCCAAATAGAACTGGCAGACATAGACATTCAGTACAAGAAGAAAAAGATGGAAAATCTTGCACTGGAGTCCGAAATAAAAAAGAGGACAATTAGGAAACTGGACCTTGAAATAAAAAAACTTGAGAGGGAGGTGAGATATGCCTTCAATGTACACTGTATGCTAACTGTAACACAAATGTATTAATCATTATTTGTCTTTCCTCCCCCAGCTCCAAGAAGATGACACAGCTCAAAATAAAAATTAGGTATATTCTCGTAAAGTCAAGTGAGCCATGACATATGAGCTCTTATTGTGAGCACACAGGACGGTGGCATCTTTCTAAGGTTTTTTTTATTTTCCCAGCAATCAGTACAACCAAGTCATCGTTATAAGGCATCGCCCTCTTTTGCCCACCCCCCCAGCACCAGGTGTGGCCACTAGCCTATATGAAGGCCCAAAATTGTGTGTTCCTTTCTGCTCTGACAATGGCATGCCCATTCGTGCGAGATGTGGTGGATGAAGAAGCACTTGTGCTGAGGAGAGCCTTCAGGCGAGAAAGGGTCTTCAGGGACCGGTTGGACCCACTGGCCTTCCCTGATGACCATCTATATGAAAGATACAGGTTTTCTGCAGATGGCATCAGGTATCTATGCAGACTACTGGGTCCCAGGATTAAGCACCGCACTGCACGGAGCCATGCACTGAGTGTGGAGCAAATGGTTTGTGTGGCCTTGCGCTTTTTTGCTAGTGGAGCCTTCCTGTACTCAGTGGGGGATGCAGAACAGATGAACAAGGCCACAATTTGCCGCACAATAAGGAGTGTGTGTCTGGCTATCAAAGCATTAGCAGATGTCTTCATCTCCTTCCCTGGCCACAGAAGACTGTGACATCAAAGAGGAGTTCTATAGGATTGCAGGTAAGAGGATCTACAAATTACAGGACAACTGTTAACACATAGTAGGATACTCATTACTTTGTGTGACAGGTTTCCCCAATGTCATTGGTGCAGTGGACTGCACACACATAAGGATAAAAGCCCCCTCAGGTGCCCATGAGGCCCATTTTGTGAATAGGAAATCCTTTCACAGCATTAATGTTCAGGTGAACATAACTTTTTGATATTGTCCATTGACGAACACTCTGCATTGCCAGTGATGTGCATTGATTGGTGTAATATTCCTCATCTTATGATTTCAGATGGTCTGCAATGCTGACTGTGTGATCAGCAATGTTGTGGCAAAATGGCCTGGCTCAGTCCATGACTCCAGAATCTTTCGGGCCTCTGAAATCTATCAGTGCCTATCACAAGGTAAGCCACACAACCCATATTTATAACCATCATGGCTGTGTCAAGAATATCACTGTGTTTATGAGGTGGTAATGATGAGATTTTGTGTTGACAGGTGAATTCTCTGGTGTGTTGCTGGGAGACAGGGGGTATGGCTGCCACCTTTCACAGACCCCCAGGAAGCACAGCAGGCCTACAACCATGCCCATGCCAGGACCAGGGCCAGAGTTGAAATGACCTTTGGCCTCCTGAAGGCACGCTTTCACTGCCTTCACAAATTAAGGGTCAGCCCTGTTAGGGCATGTGATATTACTGTGGCTTGTGCTGTCCTCCACAATGTGGCCTGCCTGAGGAAGGAGAGGGCCCCCAGAGTGCCACCAGCCATGGACTGGGACAATCCGGCAATCTTCCCTGATGACGACAGTGGTCGGCTGCTGAGGGACCAATATGTGTTGAATTATTTTAGTTAGTATGTGTGCTTTCAATTTTGGTTAAATATGTCCTGCGGTGGCAGAGGAATTTGGGTTTTTTTGGGTTCGTTTTTTTACGAATTTGGCCTCTGATGTTTGTGCGGTATACTGTGTGTAATACAAGGCTGCAGGGAGGCTACTGCATCCATTCATTTGTCTGTTCAGTTGATGTGTATGGATTTGTCCTGCATTTATTTTAGTGTGCAGACATGCAGGGTGTGTTATATACAGACCTTTGAATGTGTATGTATCATTTTGTATAATATGCTTGGATTCTGTGCTTTCCATCTTGTAGAGTCACTGTGACTTCAGTTTTGAAAGGAGCTGATGGTTTACCTGCTTTGTTTTGTCCTTATTCAATAAAGGAACATAATGTTACACATTGTGTTTTTATATTCATATGGAATGTGTATTTGTTTATATGACAGAGTACTAGGGCCACACTGAAGAAAAAGGATGAAGTCATACATTTATGAGGCTGGTTCTTTCTGCAGAAAAGCTACATATTGTTTTTACAGTTTTGATACTTATGACAATGTGATAATTAATATTCTGGCACATCAGCATGTCTTTGTTTATGAAACCATACTGAAGTACAATTTCACGAAATGCCCCACATCTGTCATTTTAACAACTGTCCTCCTTTAAAACAACTGGTTACAATATTATGACTTGTCTTTTTTTTCCCTCTGTGGCCCTAATATTCTATCATTTTATATATAGCCTTATAGTCTATGGGAAACTGTAAATTATCTAATGATAGCAACATCATCTAAAAATCTTTTTTTATCCAAAATCATTGAAATGAATGATCACAAACGTTTAAATAATGACAGTGGGTCTAGTTATATGTGATAACAATGTATAGTGAGCAGTGAAATAACTATTGGTTTCCATTTGTGGTGACTGCTGACTGACATTAGGGATGAGATTAAATAGATCCTGGAATTTAGCCTGGTCTGGAGCAGGCTAGCTCCACAGAATAAATCTCCATGGTAATTTATACCATAACATATCCTCCTGCCCCCTATCCATCTTTAGTGCAACCGGATTACGGATCAATTGAGCCAGGATCACCAAGATATCCTGGCTTAATCCCTTATCCTAGTTTTGTGCAACAGGCCCCTGGTCTGGAGCAGGCTAGCTCCACAGAATAAATCTCCATGGTAATTTATACCATAACATATCCTCCTGCCCCCTATCCATCTTTAGTGCAACCGGATTACGGATCAATTGAGCCAGGATCACCAAGATATCCTGGCTTTATCCCTTATCCTAGTTTTGTGCAACAGGCCCCAGGAGGTGACTGGCGGGACGGGGAGAGCCAATGGCCTGCTGGCTCTCTGCGCTTGGTCCCGCCTCCCGACAGCTGATGCAACTCAGCAGGAGGATGTCACTCAGACAGGAACATCTGATTCATCAGGTTCCTCAGTTTGGGTTTGATGGGAAAACTAAAAATGACCCGTCAACGCTCGTTTTGGGTTTATTTGTTGTTTTGTGTCTCTTTGTAGTTGTTTTGAGTCTCTTTGTAGTTGTTTTGTGTCTCTTTGTAGTTGTTTTGAGTCTCTTTGTAGTTGTTTTGAGTCTCTTTGTAGTTGTTTTGTGTCTTTTTGTAGTTGTGTTGTGTCTCTTTGTAGATGTTTTGAGTCTTTTTGTGAACATTTTGACTATCTAGTTGTTTTTGTCTCTTCGTGGCTGGTTGTGATTTAAAAGTGACAAAATTATTTCTCTGTTCCTCGCTGAGCAGCTGAGGTTTCACGACAGCGTCTCCGCTGTGAACCGTGTGCTCGAGCTCCGTTTGTTGTGCAACACAACATAGTTCTGCAGAAGTGCATTCCTGTCGTGCATTTTGTATTTTTTTATTGAAGGAATGTCGGCAGCAGAAACTCTTTATTCTCTTTATGTTCTGCAATCCGCTCCACGGCTGTGGCTCTATAAATATAATGTTTATGAAAATATCACAGCTGAAACCATAACATCTACATCGTGTGCAACATTACTTTTTCAATAAAAAATATCTTTCTAGTTTAGTTTGACTACATTTATTTTACGTTTATTGCTTTTCCACTTTGCAGTGGTGTGAGTTTTACTTCTTTATATTGTTTATATTTGTTAGTTTTTTAATAGTTTTCCTTCTTTTGTTGTAATTGTTTGTTCTTTGTGATCCATAAAGTTATTTCTTTTCTTTTCTTATTCTGAAATGAGTCATTTTACATTGTAAATACTTCTACTTTGAACCCTTTTAAGTAAATATTGATGCCAGTACTTTAACTTGTAACAGAGTACTTCTACACTATATTTCATTTATTTAAACACAGCTCGAGTACCTGAGAACAAACACAATGTAACATTACTCGATAAGTGTTCGGTGGCAACAACACAAGGTCATTGACACCCGCTGTGCTAACATTGTGCAACACACACACACACACACACACACACACACACACACACACACACACCGTAAACATTAGCCAGATCATGTGAAGACGCAGCAGAAGGAAGGCGGCTGTGCATTGTTGTGACGGATGAATGTGACGCGTTGCAGTGATCACTTATTATGTCGGCAAACAGGACATTTTGTCCATGAGAGACGCACGCGCACACACACACACACACACACACACCCTGAACACCTTGTGTGCTTTATTAGTGCCGTAGTAACCCTGATGAAGACAGCATGACTCGTGTGGGCGGGTTGTGAGACAAAAGGCCTCAACAGCTCTGTTGTTAGGAAGCCTTTTGGGTCTTATTGTTGTCAATTTGTGTCTTTGTAGTTTTTATGTGTCTCTTTGTGGTTGTTTAATGTTTCTTTGTAGTCTTTTTGTGGGTCTCTGTAGTTGGTTTGTAGTTGTTTTATGTTTCTTTGTAGTCTTGTGCTTATTTTGAGTCTTTCTCTGTCTCGCTGTTGTTGGTTTGTCTCTTTGTTCCTTTGAGGTCATTTTGAATCTTTGTGTAGTTGTTTTGTGTCTCTTTGGTGCTGGTTGTGTTTCTTTGGGACTCTTTGTGACTCTTTGAGTGACATGTTGTCGGTGAAGGCCGGGGTGACCGAACACTTTCTACAAACTAAAAGGGCACAAGAGAGCTCCACCGAGGCCGCCGCCCTTATCTCACAATATTAACAAAAAGTGGGAAATCTGCCCCAAAGAAGCGGTTCGTTCTTCCCACAAACCGGAGCAAATAGAGGTAAATGGTTCGGGACTATTTTCAGCGGCGGATGAATCCTCATTGACCGGGAAGAAGAGGCCGTGTTTCAGGTGTTTTGTGAAGTTCCAGGTGAGCACGCATGCAACACACAAGGAACAACAGGAAGCGAGCGGCTGCTCTTAACGTGTTGAGATGTCAGAGCAGGACTGACCTTGTTGTGTGGGAATGGAAAATAAAAGTAGAGTGACATGTTGTCCTGCTCCTCTGTGGGTTTTTCCACATGGAATGTTTTGTTTTTACTGTTTTGAGCAGCAACGCACACAAACACACCGCCGGGTCCTGGGTTCAAGTCCCTGGAGCTGGAGACGTTACAAACATCACTGAAGCTCAACCGTCACTTTATTGGACAA
This sequence comes from Cottus gobio, assembly GCA_023566465.1. Lineage (NCBI taxonomy): Eukaryota > Metazoa > Chordata > Actinopteri > Perciformes > Cottidae > Cottus > Cottus gobio. The sequence continues at coordinate 27,779,944 of CM042221.1, forward strand.
TTCACATTTAACAAAACAAAACCATCCGTCTTTTATTTTTGTATGCATTTTAAATCAAATAAAAGCTTGAATTTTGTATTAAAAATGTATATATATTTCTTTATCTTCCTCGTTTGGCATCATGTCGAATGGTACTTATTGTACTTGTTATTATACATCTTGGAGGTACATACTGTACTTTTTATTGTACTACAACTCAGAGGTACATAATATACTTTTTAATTGTACTTTTTACTGTACATCTTAGTGGTACTTATTGTACTTTTTACTGTACTACATCTCAGAGGTACATGTTGTATTTTTGACTGTACATCTCAGATCTCAGCTCCTCGATTAGACCAGAAAGGGGTCTGTGAGCATTTCTTTATTATAAGGGTTTATTAAAGGGTTTTGGGCAGTTTTATGGCAGGAGGTAGAAACTGGTTCCTGTCTCGTCCCGGAGGCCTTTTGTGTGGAGAGAATGGCCTTTGCTCCAGAGTGGTTGTTGAATGGAGGGCAGTGGGGGAGGGGAGGTGAACCACTGACCCCCAATATCTGCTTTTAGCTCCGTCCACAAACAAGACGCTGCTGCTGTTCTCTGCAGGTCAAACGAGCTGTCTTCTACCTCCAGAGCTTTCAGCCGCAAACGACCCAACAAACTGGAAAATATACATAAACACAGTCGTACCCAGAAAGAATTAGTAACGGACTAGATAATACTTCTTACATTTTTATATATATATAAACCTGTGAAGAGTTGAATGGACTTTAACTGGTTACGTTTAGTGAGATTACTTCTCCATCAACACCTTTAAACCATCTTTTCTTTCTTTATTAAAATACTGTTCTTTTATAATATACACTTATTTTAAAGTAATGTTATTTTTGTTGTTTACCATATTTGTATTTAAATGATGTCTCGATTATTGCATGTTTATTGTTTTTATTATTTTATAATGTTTTAATCTACGTCGATGTTTATTGTTGTACTTGTCGTGGAGTATTTTCACAGTGTGGTAAAAGTACTTTCACTCAAGTAAAAGCATCTGAATACTTCCTCCCCCACTAACTGTTTGAATGAGGAGCACTTTGAAGGAAAAGCCAACCGGAAGTCCGGGCGCAGAGGTTTAAAAAACGCTTGTTTTTGTCTTTTTGCTCTATTTTCAAGCTCAACTGTTTATTAGCAAACAGGAAACCTGCCGCAGACCCGGATGTTCTGCTTATGTAATTTGTCTTTTTTTCTGGAGGTAAAACTCAGATATCGAGCAGCTGCTCCTCCCAGAGCTTTGCCCAGTCATGCCCTTTTTCAAGAAAAAAGGAAAAGGGAGGCGGGGCCGGCCCGGGGTCACGTGTGTTGGTGACAGGCCGTAGCGCCGCTTGTGATTGGCCGAGCCGCACCAGGGGGTCCGTACCCACCTCTGATAGGCTGCTGCCGGGGAAGACGTCACGCCGATCAGCTGTTTGAGCTCCACACAACAACAACAAAAGAAAGGGAGCAGTCGGTCGGGAGGAAAACGGGACTGAAGGAAACAAAAATAGGAAAGAAAAGCTCCCGATGGACCGTGCTTAACTTAACGGTTGATTTTATATATACATATATAAATACTTTATTTCTTCCGCGAAGAAACCTAACAGTTTTTCTATTTTTCGAAAAGCCAACGCGTCTACCTCCGTTTTAAGGATTTTCTACATCTTCTCTCTGCAGCAGGTGAGTTCTTTGTTTTCCGTCCGCGGCCGCGGAGCCTCCTGTTGTAACAAAACGACCTTTGACCTCCACGTAGCAGCAGATGCACTTTATAGGAAAATAAATGGACGCAGATTAAAAAGATGCGATGTGTTTTTTGAACGTTTAGACGCGTTTCTTTCTTTCCGCTAGCTTAGCCTCGCTAGCCTGCTCACAGGCTCCTCCCCTTTTCTTTCTGCTGCCCCAGATTGCTGTTAGGCCACTTATGCTTCTCGTTTGGCTCCCGGGCTGCTCGGTGAACCGCATTCTTGCTGAAATAAGTGAGCCGATTAGTCCGTCACTGCATCGACGTGATGGCGGGTGGATATGCATTTTGATAATTGATCATTTATCCAGTAAAAATGTGAAACACGCGCTGTTTCCGGCCTTTTTCAAAGGGAGGATTCGCTGCTCCTCTCGAGTCGCTTCAAGGAGCAAAGTTTTGTGACTCTTAGTCGAACCAAACTAAACATTTTAAGAGAAACCTTTGACTCTAGGATTAGTCTATGCTGTTTCTAAAGCACAGCAAATCGATTCAATAACAAATAATAAGAAAGTAAAATATAAAAATGAGAATAAATGTTAGTTGCAGCAAACTTTCTGCAAAATACTCACTTTGTTCCCACAAATTCGAGAATGTACTACTTGCCCCTGTTTTATAACACCGTAGTTTATGAACGTTATTCATAATTTAAATAGCTGATCGTGCAAATAAGCGCTGCTGTTGCAGCCCCAAATAACCTGTAAATCCAGAAAACACCCTAACCCAGTTTACCACAGCCTTAATATTCATATTACTCTCTGTTTCTCATCATGTAAATCCACTAACACGTGTTTAGATCCTGCAGCCTTTCTACTGTATTTACATCACATTTGTTAAAGCTATTTGACTACATAATGACGTAATGGTGCATTCACTGCCACAGCTCTGACTCAGTGACCCCATTTAATGACATTAATCTGCTATCCAACACGCCCCGAGGAGCTTTCCTTTGTGCGCGGGGATTATTATTAGGATGATCTGAATACATATTTAGTGGTTTATTGAAGCTGAGGAAGAGGAACATGGCAGCAGATTACCGGCCTGCTGTTGTCTTCCTCTCCGTGTTGACTGAGGCGGAGGCTTTTTGTTCTGCAGGAAAAGAAACTCTTTCTTTGTTTGTTTCTTCGTCTCTCGACGTGCAATGAATAAGATACACGGAGAAATACGAGCTGGCACGCGAGTTTTTGAACGCATCACAGCCGAGGAATACGCGTTCAGGCGTTCAGGGAAGAAGGAGAATCTGCGGAATCTGTGTTTCCTCGTTGTTGTCCACTATTGAGGCGTTCAAGCTAGTTTTATAAAAGCTGTTAATGTCAGCTTCCTCGTGGTGAATACAGACGGGTATTTTAACACTAGTTTAAATGTTATAAAAACACGAGTTTCAGACTTCTGATGAATACAAATACATGTTTTAATGTTTTATGACGTTATTTTCTTACATCTTATTTCGATTTTCATTTGTCATCTGTCAGTTCTTGTGATTTTAAGATATTTACCATTTATTCCACACCTGTAATACACAGAAGACAATAAAATGAAAAAATGATCTAACAGCTATAATAACAGTAACAGCATAAAACACGTGAAACACTTCACTAATAACTTAAATAAAACAACAATAAAGTAGATTTAAAAGCTACATTAATGCTAGTAGCAGTTAAAAAAGTGTGAAATACAAACTAGATTAATAAAAGTAAATACAATAAAATATGTGATAAATAAAACAACAATAAACTAGAATGCATGTTTCAATAAAATGATGTACTAAAAGCAGTAGTTTTTCCATCGTGTGTCTGTTTCCACCAATCAATGGGCAGCGTGTTGCCTTAGAGGCAAAACTCGGGGCAGAGCGGCCTCATGGGGACTCTGGCCTCTTGGCTTTGGGCCAGTAATATTGTGCCAAAGCCCCCCCCCCCCCCAGCAGCTGCCACACAGATCACTTCTTATTCTGCCCACTAAGACCTTCTCTGGCTGTTCTGAGACCAGCTGAGCGTCTCTCTGTTTGAACTGCAGCTGCTGCCTCCATGGCTCATGCCTCTTCTTTATGTATTTATTTACATCGGCTGTCATTCACAGATAGATTGAGGCACTTTCAATAGAAGACAATATAAAAAATGTGTATTATTTATGTTTTGTGACGTTCTGAGAGGTTTGTTTACAGTTAACACACTTCGGGAACTCTATTAAATATTAACTTGTGGTTTTAATGTTGCAATATTACTATAACCTTCAGACTCCGCCCCTAAACAACCCGTAAACCATTTGAAGTGGAGCCTTTAGCGGCCGACGGCCTTGTGGTGGTGGAGACCCAAAGCGGAGCTAAAGGAGAATATTGGTGACGCAAACGAACCTCTGGAACTGGGGATTTGAGATGTGCTGCCCCCTAGTGGCCAAATATCTCTGTTAAATAACTTCATAAGAATTACTAAATTAACAAGCTACAGGTATGATGTATTTATGAATGCTAACAGTAAGTTAGCATCACTGGTTCCCCTCTCAAAATCTGAAATATGCTGATAAATATCAACATGAAACCAGTTCATCACTCACATTAAGAGGATCATTTATGGCTTCATGAAATGGTTTAAATATGCAAATTAGCCTTTATGTAATGGTGAATTTAGGATCTGTTTATCTTGAGTCTCTTGTTAGCGTTACCGGCTGTCCTGAACCCCTCCCTCTCTCGCTCTCTCGCTCTCTCTCCCTCCCATCTCCCTCTTTTCTCCCCTCAGGGCTCATTTTGTACTTTTGCACTCTCACCCGCCCGACGCTGAGCGATGTCCAGCCGCTGCCTGCCGGCCTGCAGATGATCTTTGACCTTTGTTGATGCACTTTAGCACCTTTCCGGAGCCGTCGCCGAGCCACGGAACCTGCAGCTGATGACCAAAGCGAGCGTCGCCACGCCTCCCCGCCGTCGCCCCGAGCCACGTGCCCCCTCCCCCTGCAGCCCCTCCCCCTGCAGCCCCGGCCTTGCGCCCCCGCAGGACGTCCTGAGATGTTCCAGAGGTTCACCAGCGCTCTGTTTGGGGACGAAGAGGAGGAGCTGAGTCAACGCAGCCGGAACGGAGACGGCAAGGAGGAAGAGGACGATGAAGAGTGGATCCTGGTCAACTACCTGGGTAAGAAATATCTGCATTCTCTCTCCTGACCACCAGGGGGTGACTCCTCTGGTTGTATAGAAGTATATGCTTCATGTGTTAAAGCTGCATTCTCTCTGCTGACCACCAGGGGGCGACTCCTCTGGTTGTATAGAAGTCTATGCTTCATGTGTTAAAGCTGCATTCTCTCTCCTGACCACCAGGGGGTGACTCCTCTGGTTGTATAGAAGTCTATGCTTCATGTGTTAAAAAATTAACACATAGATATCAACATGAAACTTTATCACTGAGATTAAGAAGATTATTTATTGTATTACAAGTTTTCTGAAATGTTATGTTTAAATATGCAAATGAGGCATTTGATGCACTTAGGATAAATCTACAGATGTAAACAGACAAAGCAGTCAAATACATGTTTTCTTTCTTTCTTTAATGAAAGAAGATGAGTTAAGGAAGATAAATAGAGCAACAATCTGAAATATGATGAAACAGCGCGTTGCTTTAAGTGTCAGAGGAAATTTAGAAAAGAGACATAATCAAATTTTAAATGAGAAGAAATAACAGTTATTAATTAGACTTTTAATACACACACACACACACACAGAAACGTGACACTCGGCTTTGGTTTGGCCCACCGTTCACCCTCCGCGCCGGTCTTGAACCCACTTGACCCGTCTCCGATTCCACCGGGAACGGGGGGGGGGGGGGGCTCGGTCCAGTCTGGGCGCCGACCTGTAAACGAGGTAAAAATAGACGCTGCTGGTGAGAGACTTGTACGGGCAGTGAGCGGCCGCCGGCAGGTCCTGTTCACGGACTCTAACCAACGGTCCGGTCCGCAGGTGACCCGTTGAAGGGTTCAGTAGATGTTTGGTCACGTCTTCTTTCATTTTGGTGGAAATAAAACTTTGATTTGACTCCTCGGTCCAGATATGGTCACTTCCTGTTCACTTCCTTTTCACTTCCTGTTCACTGGTTGCAAAAACAAGATGGCGACGGACTAAAAGCTGAGCAGGAGGCTTCAAACCCCAAACCCTCTGTTTAGGATCCATAAGTTAGACGGCTCTTCCTCCTCAGTGCAGTTAGGAAACTTTCAGTGAGCTGCCCTCCTCTTCCTCTTTGTCCTCCTCTTCCTCCATCTCTCCCTCCTCCTCCTCCTCCTCCTCCTCCTCCTCTTCTTCTTCCTCTTTCTCTCTCTCTCTCCCCCTCCTCTCTCTCTCTCTCTCTCTCTCCCCCTCCTCTTCTCTCTCTTATGACTTTAAACATGGAGAACTTTAGATTTATTTGATGTCTGACAATGTTTTCTGATTAATTTAATGATAAATCATTAAATCATTAAACGTGTCTCAGTCGGGTCACGTGATGCTGACAGCAGCCTTCTGAGGCCACAGTGCCCCCTGCTGGCATCCAGGCGGCACTGCAGCAGTTAAACGAGGCTGAAGACCTTTAATGTGAAAGGCTCAGTTAAAAACTACAACATCCATACTTCCTTTAGGTATCAGAGGCCAGTACGGATCCCTTTCATGTGTTCAGTTTAACTCGACTTCTTTCATTCTTGAGGAAATAAAACATTTATTTAGTTACTTTGTCTGTTTGTGTCTGTAGATTTCTCTAAAAGTTACCATTACATAACGCCTCATTTGCATATTTAAACATAATTTCATAAAACCTGTAGCGCCTCAGCAGGACGCGTTATAATAAACATAAATATTGTGTCGCTGAGCCTAAACGTTGGTTTATTATCCAAAACGCTCCACTTCCTGTCCACGCGTCACATGACTCACTCCAGCTGTTTGTGTCTCTGCAGCTGAAGCCTGCTCCGGGTCTCCAGCCGGTCCTGAGGAAGAGGAGGAGGAGGAGGAGGAGGAGGAGGAGGGAGAGGAGGAGGACCTGGTGATGATCCCCTCCCCCATGGCCAGCCCCCCGATCCGCTACGCCTCCTGCACCTCCCTCAACTCCACGGCCGACACCGACCTGGATGGCGGCGTGGAAGAGGAGGAGGAGGAGCAGGAGGAGGAGGAGGAGAGTGGGTTCCTCCGGCTGGACGCCTGCTCCCTGGAGGAGAGCTGGTTCGTCACGCCGCCGCCGTGCTTCACGGGCCGCGGCCTCCAGCCCGCCCTCCTGGAGGCCAGCCCTCTGGAGAACCTGCTGATCGAGCACCCCAGCATGTCCGTGTACGCCCAGCGCAGCCCCCCCAGGAGGACCCTGGACCCCCTGCCGCGCTCCCTCGACCTGGAACGAGGCCGCTTGCCCGGGAATGCGCCGGCCGCCCTCACGCCCTCCGCCAGGAAGGAGAAGGGGAGGCGCTCGCTGGACGGCCCCCGACACAGGTAACGCCCTGAAGGGGGACCTCCTTACTGGGGAGCTTTACCTGGTCCTGGACCAGTCTCAGGTTAGTCCTGGTCATCTACAGACCTCAGTGTAGTCCTGTCCTCTATATACCTCAGTGTAGTCCTGGTCCTCTATAGACCTCAGTGTAGTCCTGGTCCTCTATAGACCTCAGTGTAGTCCTGGTCCTCTATAGACCTCAGTGTAGTCCTGGTCCTCTATAGACCTCAGTGTAGTCCTGGTCCAGGGTAGACCTCAGTGTAGTCCTGGTCCTCTATAGACCTCAGTGTAGTCCTGGTCCTCTATAGACCTCAGTGTAGTCCAGGTCCTCTATAGACCTCAGTGTAGTCCAGGTCCTCTATAGACCTCAGTGTAGTCCTGGTCCTCTATAGACCTCAGTGTAGTCCTGGTCCTCTATAGACCTCAGTGTAGTCCTGGTCCTCTATAGACCTCAGTGTAGAGGGGCAGAGAATGAGGTTTTCTAAAGGGACCCTGGTGCTCAGAGAAACTACCACTTTAGTCCACATGGGGCGCCATAACCAAATAAAATGAAAGTTCCTCGTAGTAACTGATGAGCTTTAAATTGTTAATAATTAGGTACCAGACCACATTCACACACCCCCCCCCTCTCCCCTGCAGGCCGGAGGTGGCGTCCGTCCCGCGGCGCTCCTCCCTCCACTCGGCGTGCTACGCCGCGGCGCTCTCCGCCCGCGCCGGCCTCCTGCAGCAGCAGCGCGACGGCAGCGGCGGTCAGCGCTCACAACCGCTGACCCGCAACGCCCTGCGGCGCCTCAACCTGCTGCGGCCGCCGAAGGGCAGCACCGCCCACCTGCACCAGCCCAGCCAGAGACACCTCAACTTCTGAGGGCCTCCTCCTCCTCCTCATCCTCCTCTTCATCCTCCTCATCATACCTGCACCTCTGAATCTCTTTCTCATCCAGAACTCTACACCAGCAACTCGTCATCAGCAGGTTTCACCCGACCGGAAATCTGATTGGACGGTGATTTAGGGAAAGTGATTATTTTATCAGCTCACCGGTGGGTGAAAGGTCCTCCCCCTCCTCCTCCTCCATCCATCTTCATCCTGATGAAAAGAAAAAGGCCATCATGTGTCCCTCCTTCTTCTCCTCCTCTTCCTCTCGTTTTCACGTTATTTCCTCTCTTCTTCTTCTTCTTCACGGACAACTTAATGAGTAGAATCAATGCTGTAGGTCACTTTACTCTGCGGCAGGTTCACCGAGCGTGGCGGGACGTGATGTGACATCCCGGTGACGTCACGTTGACATCACGGTAACATCACGATGACATCACGATGACATCACGGTAACGTCACGTTGACGTCACGGTAACGTCACGATGACATCACGGTAACGTCACGGTGACGTCACGATGACATCACGGTGACGTCACGGTGACGTCACGATGACGTCACGGTAACATCACGATGACGTCACGATGACATCACGGTAACGTCACGATGACAGCACGGTAACGTCACGATGACATCACGGTAACATCACGATGACATCACGGTAACATCACGATGACGTCACGATGACATCACGGTGACATCACGTTGACATCACGGTAACGTCACGATGACATCACGGTAACATCACGATGACATCACGGTAACATCACGATGACATCACGATGACATCACGTTAACATCACGTTGACATCACGGTAACGTCACGATGACATCACGGTAACATCACCATGACGTCACGATGACGTCACGATGACATCACGGTAACATCACCATGACGTCACGATGACGTCACGATGACATCACGATGACATCACGGTAACATCATGATGACATCACGGTAACATCACGATGACATCACGGTAACATCACCATGACGTCACGATGACGTCACGATGACATCACGATGACATCACGGTAACATCATGATGACATCACGGTGACGTCAAGTTGCGCATTCAGGAGACGTTTTCTAAAAGAGTCGACATCACTTGAATGCAAACGTTGCAGCAGCTCAGCGTTGCCCCACAGCGTTGCCCAAAAAACTAAGTTGCCGGTGACGTCCGGTGTTTTGGGGTTTGAACCTCACAGTCGGGCCGCCGCCTCTGGTGCTTCGATCTCGGCCGCTCAGACGTGATGGAAGCTCGTTGTCGTACAACGTATTGATCACGTGACCCTCCAGCCGCCGCTGCAGCAGGTTGTTTACTGCTTTGTGACGCAACCCGCCGGAGGCTCTCTGGCAGCAGATTGCTGTGTTTCCAGTGTTGCAGCAATGGGTTGCCCTGTAAGTGGGTCCTTGCTGTCTGGACCCCCGCGGCCCGCCGGCTGAACCTGCCTCTGACTTATAATTCTTCACAATATGTTTTTTGAAACAGAATATCACTAACGCCTTGTTTTAACGGTAGCTCAGAGATGAGTAGCGATGGACAGAAAACACAAAAAAGAAATGTATTTCAAAAAGAAAAAAAAACTTCCAAAATATTTTTTTGAAAAGAAAAAAAGAAATTACATATCAGTATGAAGTCTGTTTGTTGCTTCGGATGTTTGATGTGTTGCATGTTGTCTGTGCTCGTGTGACGATGGTGGAAAACAAAAGAAAATGGAAAAATAGTTTTTATTATTGTTTTTGTTGTTTAATGAATCTGCAGTCTACGTCTCAGGGTCACAACCAATCACCTTTACTCTCTAGGAAAACATGCAGATTTATACTTGACGAATCGTGTGCGCTCATTTTTTATTTTGTATTTTGTATTTTGTTCAGCTCCGTCCGTCGTGAAAAAAACTGTTTGTGAAATAAATTGAACTTTTATTTTGGTCCCGGGACTGAAGAAAAATTATTTGACTGTTTTAAATCCATCGAGATGGAGAAACCGGTTTTATTTAGTTTTTTTTTTAATGTACTTTATGCTTTTTAACTATTCTATTTTTTTCATGTTAACTTAGTTACATTTTGCTAAACTGTTAAAATATTTAAACCAAAAAAGTAGCAATGATCTTTTAATCTTTTCACTAGTTTATAATAATACTGATTCCATGTTTTCCTAGTTTTATATTTGTACGATGTTGTGTTCATGGTGCTGAACGAGCCGGCCAATCACCACACTGCTCAGCGTAAACAAAACCATAGAAGAAGAATACAGATGTTGGATGAGAGAGAAAAGAAAAGTAAAATGCGTTACATTTGACTCAAACTCATTGTTGACATTTTGAGTAAATATTTAGTCATTTTCTTAAAGGTAAAAATTCTCATAATTTTGACTTTTCTTATTATTCCTGACTTAATTTCTATTGTTGTCAATACTTTCTGCTTATGTAATGCTACTGAATACTTTCATGAACGGTGAAAAGATTCAAGCAGCATAAAACCCCACAGGAAGGACTTCAACGTGCCGTTATGAATATGACTTGCAGTGGTGATACATAATGTTTCTGAGCTTTTCTCTTATTTCTGGAACGTTTCTCTCTTTGCAATCAAGACGTTGTTTCTCAAGAGTTTTAAAAAAGAGGCAAAAGAGATCGTCTCCTTGTTTCTGTTCTTCAGTTCATCTCTCCGTCATCAAACTAACAGGGATTTGTAATGTTTAGTTTGTTTGTTTGTTTGTTTGTTCAATGCCTTGAAACGTGTTGATCTCGTGCCTTCCAGGTTGAAATGTAATGACGATGCATCATGAAGAACTTGAACTCCCTTTTTGTTTTTGTGTGGACGTCAAGAGTACAGAAACGGACTTCAGAACCAGCTATGCATGTATATCTATACATGTATAGATATGCATATCTATATATAGATATACATACATATATACACATATATTCTCGGAGGAAGCGCCCACCAAGTTTTTTTATTTTTTTCACAATGACTCAACAAAACCAGACAGAATGATGTAGCAACAACCTCTTTTCTCCTTGTTTGTTTTAAGAAAAAAAAAGTGTGAAGAATATTTTGTGGCATTTTATTTGTATTATTTTTCACTAAGTGTTAGATGCTTTTCTTTGTAGTTTACTGGAATAATACAGCACTTTGCCAAAAAAAAGGAAAAAAAGGTGTAGGAATTATAGGGTTAACTTTTTATTTATCAACATAACTTTGTTTTGTTTGGGATGTATGACGATCAATTCACTCTGTGCTCATGTAAAAAATAAAAATAAAAGCTAATTATCAGTGAGGTCATCTGTTCTCCAACTGTAATAGTTAATACATGTGATCTCTCATTAGCCTATGATAGTAATAATAATAATAAATGTTTTCATACACAGCTCACTCGTCTGTTTGTTTATTCAGACCAAATACATTTAAACTCAAGGGCTTCTTATTAGGCTTGTGTGAGGCTTTTGACCGGCATCTCATGGTCTTCATCAGTGAATGGAGGTTTGGTCATGTGACAACGTATATTGTTTGTGTTATTTGAGGAGTTACTGCAGTCCACAGAGAAATATTGGCATAAATACTATATTTTGGTTTGGCAGCTGTAGGTTAATGGTTTCTTTGCAAATTAAAAATATAAAAATAATATCTAAAGTAAGTGGAATATTTATTTTTACGGTTTTTACTTGAAATGGAGCTTTTGCAGCAGCTGCTGTTAAACCATAAGTTCATTTATTTAATAATATTAAGCCAGAGGCACATTTCTGTTTATGGGGATGTTAGTTTAAATGTGTTGTTTACATGTTGTTCACGTTGGTGCAAAGGGCAGTACACAAAACAGTGGTATTGTAAAATACATAATATAAAAAACAGGAATATAGCAAAAAACACTAAATAAATATATTTAAAAAAAATATAACAATATTATACAAATATTACTATTAAAAAATACAAATCAGTTGTGATAATACGATTAAAATAATAACAATAATTATAATAATAATACTCACATGGGCACCTCCATGTATCAGTTAGGTAAATATATATTAAATATGAATATATTAATATATATTATTAAATAAAGCCGCTCCTCTAACAGCAGCAGGATCTCTCTACCGGCTGTTTGACAGCAGCTCCACGTGCTCTTTCTGTTTACATTCTGAGGAGGAAGCACGCGCCGCTCGCATCTCGCCCTCCCATTGGCCCGACATCACTGAAGCCACGCCCTGAGGCGGGACTCGCACGCGGAAGCAGTTCAGATGCCGCGTAAAATAATGCTAAATAACCCGTTAAGCGAACGTTATATCGCGCGCCACCGTCGCGAGGCGACTCACGCGCGTGTACCGAGTCGTCAAAGCTCAACCGGAATGACCGGAAAGCGGCGTTTAACTTAAAATTTTAAAAAACCTCCCCGTGACCCAGTGTCCGATACAAATGAAGGTAAGCGGTGGGGAGACGCGGTAAGAAACACCCGGTTAACGAGTTACGTTGAACGGAGAAAAGTGACGTAGTCCCAATCCAAACACTTCGGGTTCGCTCGTGCGCGAGAAAAAAACTCCGCCGGGATTTCGATTCATTTAGCGCGTTTCTTGGGGAAAGCGGAGGGACCGGGATTGCGCATGCGCAGTGGGCTGACGCGGATATGAGGATTGGCGCCGGCGCCACCACAGCTGATGCATTCATTCACTGATCACCGAGGAGGCAAGACCCCCTGATCACCGAGAAGGTAAGACCCCCGAGCCGGAGAGCTCCTTAACACTCATACATGTAGTTTTATAAGATATTATTACTTTTATGGTCTCCTCAAGGTCTCCATCGGGCGACTACATCTTAAATATCCGCTTTTCTCGACGCACTTTGGGTCTTAAGACCGGACAAGCGAGGAGGGCACCGCAGCCATATCTTTCGCTTTAAGGTGTATTTAACCTTTATTAAAACGCGTTTCCCTCCAATATTGCGATCTATTCCACCTCGTTGACTCCTTCGTGTTATTCCGGATCTTTGGTGAGTGGACTACCAGGTTTTTAGAGGAGTTTATGTGTAACAACACATTGTGTGTTTGCTCCTCTAGCTTTAAAAAAGTATTTCTCTCCCCCCTTTCCCTCGTGGTGGACCCTGTTTACCGGACTGTACTGGGCTTTTATAACGGTTCTGGTTCTGGGACGTTGTCCCGAGAGGTTCATCTAGTGGTTTACGTGTTTAAAGTCGTTTCTTCTCGTTTCCCCCCAAAAGCTGCAGCGGGTTTCGGCTCGGGTCCTCCCGCTTCTCAGCCGCGGAAATTGGCGCGTCTTTGAGTTTCAATCCCGCAAAATAAAGTCCATATTTGTGCGTTTTCCCGCATAAAAATCACACCGATGTCGCCCCGAGACGTTCGCTTCGGTACCGGAGCCAACGGATCCGGGTTCAAACGCTGCATTTTGGACTTTTTTTTGTTTGAAATCGAGGGAAACCAGCAGCCCCCCTCCTTCCCTCCTCAGTCCCCACACTAGCGTCCACAGGCTCGTCTGGCTCCTCCAACCTCTTATTATTGCGTTATTACTATATTACATAAGGTATTGGAGCATTATGTCCATCATCGACGTCTCTCGCGCGCCTCAGCTCCGTTAAACCACCGATACTGGTTTAGTGGAGCTGCTTGTCTCTTACTGGCGGCCACTAGCTATCATGAGCTAACTGCAGACTCCAGGCATCGAACATGTGATGTTCTGCCCGTGGGGCCCCTGTGGGCTCCAGGAGCCAGATAGGCCCTTAATAACAGTGTTATAGTGGTTTTACTGGCTCAGGCCTTCCCTCACACAACCAGTGGCCTCCAACATGTAGTCTGGTGGGGTGTTGGGGGCCCAGCGGGTCCAGGACCTGGTGTGGACCCGATGGGTCTTAATGAGTGTTTCTAGCTGTATATTAATATCTGTGATCTCTCTTCTGTTGCAGCGGACACACACTCACCTGCACGATGTCCAGACGCAGGTGAGCGGCTGCTGGAGGAGAATCCTCTTTATTAGTTCATTATTTTATGAAATCAATAAAAGGAACAATACACCGAAGCAACTTTTTCATAACCCTCGTGAAGCGGGGAATCTAAAGTGACACACGACGACTCCTTAGACGTGAAGCTGCTTTTATTCATTTCTTTGTTTAATTTAGTTTATTTATTTGTTCCACATTTCAGCGGTCGCATCACTTTGCAAACCAGAGATTCAAACACACTTGAGCCGACCGCCAAAGCCCCGCTGAAGAGGAGGAAACCAGAGGTGTGTGTGTGTGTGTGTGTGTGTGTGTGTGTGTCCAGCTGTTGAATATTCATATTCCTGAGGATAATTAAGCTCTGAAACCAACTCACAGCTCATATTTCTCTCTCCAGCCCTCAAAGAGAAAACTACAGCCTGCTGCCAAGAAACAAAGCTATGAAATACAGGTGTGTGTGTGTCTGTGTCTCTGCGCGTGTGTGTGTGTGTGTGTGTGTGTGTGTCTCTGCGTGTGTGTGTCTGTGTCTCTGTGTGTGTGTGGCTGATAAGATGTGTGTAACTAGTTTATTATCTGTTTCGTGGCCCCTCCTCGTTGGTTTAAAACTATTTTCATGAGCTCGTTGTTTCATAATTATCAGAACAATCTGTTTGCTGGTTTCATTATTTTCTATGTCGAGCGTCCATTTTGTTATTCTCCTAATTTACATATATAATAGCTGCTTGCTTTCCATTTATTTATTGGCTCCCCCTGTTTTGTCTCCCGTATGTGAACAATGTATTGAATGAAGCACTTCAAACTAGTTATGATGTTGTTTATAATATTACAGTTTTTCTCGATTGCTAAGACACATTTCTTGAAACGGTCACCCATTTCCTCAAAACTGTAAACACAAAACCTCATCTTCAAGCACTATTTACAAAACCTCTGAATCCTCTTGCAAAATGAAACTTTGGCCTCAAAACAGATTTACCTGTGCTCAAAATCAAACACTGCTCTCAAATCATAAACAAAGTGATCAAAATAATATACACTATCAAGCAGTCAGTAAACAATACACCAATAAATAGAAAACACATTGTTCAAAACATATAGTTCTCAGGGAGAAGTAGGTTTTTAATCTCAAAACAAATTTCATATTTATCCGTCATTGTCTTTTGATGAACGAAAACATGTTACTATTACAGTAGCTCAAAGTTGATCAGAAATTACTGCTCTGCTTTGCTCTTTGCAATTTCTTTTGTTCTTCCTCCTCCTTGAACCCCTATTTTTACAGTACGGTACCCTGCATCTCACAAACGTGTCCTTTGTCTCTGTGATACTGTAATTCTTGTTCTTTGTTGATATGAACCTGCAACCAGTCAAAATGTATTGAGCAGTCAGTACTGTAACAAATAGAAAGCACAATGTTCAAGGCCATACACTTTGTTTATAGTACATTATACAGCCTACAATGCACTGTAGGCCTACTACAGTATACAAAGGGGACACAAATCAAAGGAGTCAGCATGTCATCAATGTGCTTCTTCTTGTCTTTGGGCAACCACCTGTTTGCTCTCTGAACTGGCTTATATTGGTTGTGTCACATCATTTGATACAAGTGAAATCAATTTTGAGTGATTGTGTTCTCTATTTGTATTTGATTTTTGCCACTTGTGTTTACCAGTATGGATGACATGTGCATTAGAGTGCAGAATGTGTTTTGGGACTGAGAATGTGTTTAGAGTTTTGCTGAAAAGTGTAAGTGAGATCTGCAAATTGTGTTTTACCATGTGAAATAGTTTAAGGTATTGACAACAGACTGCACAATGAACTAAATGAGTTCAGGCAACTGAGATCTTTGTTCAGCCAATGGGTTTTAGTGTTTTAGCAATTGAGAAAAACTGTAAATGAATCTTGGTGATGAGGTCAGGCGCGTGCAGTACCTCCTTTTCACCACAATGCGTCGCCGTCCGCCTGGTTTATCAACGAGGTTATAAACACTTTTATTTATCGCTCATTTAATTACATATGGACTTTATGTCCTTCTATAAATTACATTGCAACAGTACTGAAGATATTTAAGGGAAAATTGACAACTTTTCAATTTGATTGATCACAAGAAGAGCTTTATGGGTCCGTTGTCATTCATGTAATTAAGTGTGTGTGTGTGTGTGTTTTGTTTGTTCTTCTCCAGAAGTGTTGGTCGGAGGACGGGGTGAGTCCGTGCGTCCTCATCGAAACGCCGCACAAGGAGCTGGAGCCGGCCGACCCGTCCGGCTTCAAGCAGTACCGATTCAGTAACCTCTTCATCAAGGCCTCCCCCATCCCCCGCCTCAGGTGTGTGTGTGTGTGTGTGTGTGTGTGTGTGTGTGTGTGTGTGTGTGTGTGTGTGTGTGTGTGTGTGTGTGTGTGTGTGTGTGTGTGTGTGTGTGTGTGTGTGTGTGTGTGTGTGTGTGTGTGTGTGTGTGTGTGTGTGTGTGTGTGTGTGTGTGTGTGTGTGTGTGTGTGTGTGTGTGTGTGTGTGTGTGTGTGTGTGTGTGTGTGTGTGTGTGTGTGTGTGTGTGTGTGTGTGTGTGTGTGTGTGTGTGTGTGTGTGTGTGTGTGTGTGTCTCAGGCAGGCTGCCGTCACTCGGCTGCTTCTCTGCTTTCAGAGTTTAACGCCGTCGTTCACGGCGAATTCTTCTCGTTGATGCCGTTTGTGTTTAATCTTCTTTTTTCAACACAAACACCTGGAGCTGCGTTCCAAATGCACATTATCACTAGATTATGATTATGAGAGATTATGATGTCCTGTTGCACCTCAAACCTTCTTTAGATGAGATATCCCTTTACTGACCCTCTTGCATGTATGTGTGTGTGTGTGTGTGTCTCTGCTACACAAAGGATTGTGGGTCAAATAGTCTAGAATTAGTTTTTAACATAGTGAGAGGAAACAAATGTAGAACAGGGAAGTGTAAAAAAACACGGTAGATTTATTTTGTTTTCATCGTAAAACCAAAATGGCCGCTCCTAAACGCACCCCTCCCCCTGCAGTTGGGCCAGCTCGGACGACGTGTGGATCAAGATGCTCAACAAGGAGCTGAAGTACGTCCACGACAAGAGTTACCTGCAGCGGCACCCCAAGCTGCAGCCCAAGATGAGGGCCATCCTGCTGGACTGGCTGCTGGAGGTGAGCGCCGCCCCCTGGCTCCACCCCCTGGGCTCATTAGGATCTCCGCGTATTGACCGGCGTGTGTTGTGGTTGCAGGTGTGCGAGGTGTACTCGCTCCACCGGCAGACGGCCTACCTCGCCCAGGACTTCTTCGACCGCTTCATGCTGACTCAGGAGAACGTCAACAAAGATTACCTGCAGCTCATCGGCATCTCGGCGCTCTTCATCGCCGCCAAGATAGAGGTGAGTCTCCTCATCCTCCTCCTCAAGGATTCTGTGATGTTACAGCGTCTTGTGTCCCGATCGCACCACAAGTTCTTCTTCTGTTGAACGTTTTCATTCTCTTCTTCTTCTCTCCAGGAAATCTACCCTCCTAAGATCACAGACTTCGCCTACGTGACGGACGGCGCCTGTGACGTCTGGGACATCCAGCGCACCGAGCTTCACCTCCTGAAGGTAACGGCCGTGAAACTCACACCGTCTCCTCAGGCGGCTTTACAATCTGTACACCTACGACATCCTCTGACCTTTGACCCTCGCGGGTTCAGGAAAAACTCCCAAAATCCCTTAAAGGGGCAGAAAGCTCAGGAGAGCAGCTGACGAAGACAATAGATGTCATGTGACCAGAAGGACAATAGATGTCATTAGTTCTGAATGCATTACTGACCCGTGTGTTGTTGTTGTCGTCGTCCTCCTCCTGCAGGCGTTGAACTGGAGCCTCTGCCCCGAGACGCCCATCTCCTGGCTGAAGCTGTACGCTCAGGTCGACGCCCAGACGGACGAAGAGAACTTCCTGGTGCCGCAGTTCTCCCAGGAGACGTACATCCAGATCACACAGGTAGGGTCACACCTGTGTGTGTGTGTGTGTGTGTGTGGGGGGGGGGGTGGGGGGGTCATGCCACACCACACCACAGCCGTACTGACCTTTTGACCTCTGCTGCAGCTGTTGGACCTGTGCATGCTGGACATCAGCTCGCTGGACTACAACTACAGCGTTCTGGCTGCAGCCGCCTTCTGCCACTTCTCCTCGTTTGACGTCGTTCATAAAGTCTCAGGTGAGTTCTCCTCTGGTGTGTGGTCACATGACTGCTGGTCTCGGGTGAATAAATCACGACGTCATAGTTTCACTGAGGAGCTCAGAGTTTCTGACCGACATGTTCGGCACACTTGATGTGTTCAAGGACCGCCGTAAAGCTGAAAGTCTGACTGTGTGCGTGTTCCCTGGTCTCCTGCAGGTCTGACGTGGGACGGCGTGTCCCCCTGTGTTCGCTGGATGAGTCCCTTTATGGACGTCCTGCGATCTCAAGCCGCCCCCCAACTCAAGAGCTTCCCTAAAGTGAAGGCCGACGCCCGACACAACATCCAGACACACGTGTCCTACCTGGACCTGCTGGTGAGCGAAACAAACACGTTATCATTTCAGCCAGTACGCATCATCATGTAACTGAAGGGAACCTCAGCTGGTTCTCCGTTAGCGGTGATGCTAACGTTACTAGCTCTTCTGTTGGTCTACATACTGATTGGTAGATCTCTGATCATGTGACTTTGTTTCCCCCGCAGAGTAAATCTCAGGACCGTCAGCTCAACAGCCTCGCCTGTCAGCTGTCGCCCGTCGCCGTTGGAGCGATCCTGACTCCGCCCAGCAGCACGGAGAAACCGGCCAATCACTGAACACGCTACCTCTCAGTTCAACCCGAGGGGACCTCTCGGACCACGTCGCCAAACTTCATGTAGCACGTTTTTATTTTTATTTCAGGAAACACTAAATCGAGAACCGGTTCCTGTCGGGCTTTTTTAATTTTGTTTTGAGAAAACTTTTTTTATTTTATTTTATTTTTACAATTTACAGACCAAGTAGTTTAATATTTGGTCTTGCTTCTCCTCTATGGTTATAATTTAATTAAGAAGTCTTGGTTTGAGAAGAAGCCGAACAGTTTGAGCCTTTTTTTTTCTTTTTTGTCCGATTTCCGTTTTTATTCCACTCAATTTTAAACTTCAGGTCTAATTCTCCTCTCAACTAAACTCCCGTTAAACGTGTAAAGAGCTGGTCGAACAAACGGACACTTTATTGGTTGAACATCCAGAAACCTGCAGGAGTGTTTGAACCCCCCCCCCCCCCCTTTGTTTTTCAATTTCTAATCTTTATTATAGTTGCAACCTTGTTGCACATTGTTGTTACATTCCTGGGAAACTTGACATAAATAGGAAAACTGCATATGATTGTGCAAAATGTATTTTTTTTTAAGTGCTTGTATTTATTGATAAGCCTTAGTGTGTACAAACGTGTGTGTATATGTACAAACAAATCTTTCAGTTTGATTGCTGCCGAATGCAAAAGCTATTTATGATTTTTGCTCTTGTTGAAAATTAATTTTCTTCATGAAACGTTGAACACTTCCGAGTGCCTTTTTAAAATGAATATGAACTGCACGGCTGTGAACGTGAACCAACGACCATGTGACCTCCGGACGTGAACCAACGACCATGTGACCTCCGGACGTGAACCAACGACCATGTGACCTCCGGACGTGAACCAACGACCATGTGATCTCCGGACGTGAACCAACGACCATGTGACCTCCGGACGTGAACCAACGACCATGTGACCTCCGGACGTGAACCAACGACCATGTGATCTCCGGACGTGAACCAACGACCATGTGACCTCCGGACGTGAACCAACGACCATGTGACCTCCGGACGTGAACCAACGACCATGTGACCTCCGGACGTGAACCAACGACCATGTGACCTCCGGACGTGAACCAACGACCATGTGACCTCCGGACGTGAACCAACGACCATGTGACCTCCGGACGTGAACCAACGACCATGTGACCTCCGGACGTGAACCAACGACCATGTGACCTCCGGACGTGAACCAACGACCATGTGACCCCCGGACGTGAACCAACGACCATGTGACCCCCGGACGTGAACCAACGACCATGTGACCCCCGGACGTGAACCAACGACCATGTGACCCCCGGACGTGAACCAACGACCATGTGACCCCCGGACGTGAACCAACGACCATGTGACCCCCGGACGTGAACCAACGACCATGTGACCCCCGGACGTGAACCAACGACCATGTGACCCCCGGACGTGAACCAACGACCATGTGACCTCCGGACGTGGATGACAACGAATGTATGTCTGTGTAAATAGAGCAATTCAGAAATGTGTAATTTTTCTTTTATATTGTAATGTTTTAAATAAATGAAGTCAAATGACACTTTGAGTGAAGTTTTCTGTCCTGTGAGACGGATTAAAGAGGTACAAATACATCACTGTGTACTTTTGTTTCTATGTACTATGACATCACTTTTTCATTTGAACTATCCAAACCTTTATTTCACTAGTTTGACTTTATTGTAAACAACCTTTTATGACTTGTTCTTTTAAACGGACTATAATATGTTTTTTAATAACTTTGGGGAAACTACTTTGACACAAATATGCAGAACGTGTTATATATATATATATATATACACTGGGTTTTTTGGTAACTTTTTCCTCACTTTGAAACGACTGACTTCAATGCTCTAATATAACCTCATAAACCTTGTAGAGTATGTTATAACATATATGTAATAATTAATAGTTTTACTTTGTGACTACTTGACAAAACTACTACTTGAAAAACACTTTTACAAATAAATAGAAAATACTTCAGGAGCCTGTGAGCTTTAGATTATTTACACACAGGAATGCCACAGCCAGCATTCTACCTTTTGTCATGACTGTGTGTGTGTGTGTGTGTGTGTGTGTGTGTGTGTGTGTGTGTGTGTGTGTGTGTGTTGGTGTGTGTGTTGGTGTGACACTAATATGTTGGGTATCCTGCCCCCCCGTAGAGTGAGTGTATTGTGTCGTCCTGGGAAAGTGTGTCCTCTCACACACACACTTTAAAAAAACGTTTTCTTTTTTATTTTGTGTAATTTAAATTTGAAGGAACAACATAATTAACCTGAATAATAAAACATGAACGAATCTGGTTTTTAAAGAAGACCGTAAGAGCTCCTTAAAGAGGTCACAGACAACACACACACACACACACACACACACACACACACAGGTCAGAGGTCATTTTCCCAGGAAACACTGACTCAGTAAAGTGAACAAAGGTTTCAGGGATACTTTACTTTAAAAAAAATAATCAAATATAATATAATACATATAATATAAAATACATATATATAAAATATATATATAATATAAATATATACAATATTCAAAAACAAAATATAATATATAACTAAATATATAAAACAAATTTTGAAACCTCGAGTTGAATCTGTTTTTATAAATATTATTTATCGTCTGTTTTCAGCGTTAACGTTCATCATTCTTTAAAAATAAATTTGGTGTATATATATATATATATATATATATATATATTTCCAAGACAACCTGAGAAAAGTGACAGTTTTAAAGCTACAGACAGAAGATGGGTCTGCTGGTCTCCCAGAAAGAGGATCGATAATGAGGTCAAGGAGAGGGATCCAAGGGGGCGTGGCTTCATTAGACAGACAATAAAGTCATTAAATACCCAAATAAGGAGATATCTGTTTTCACGAATACAAAGAAACTTGAAGAAATACTACTGCATTGTTTTCATCCCACGGTTCACCACATGGAGGCGCTGTTGCCTCAGAAGTAAATATAAACCACTTCAAGTACTACTAACCATTTGTATACAGTGTGTACTATGTACTAGAACAATCTCAATATGTACTATTACTATTGATAAAGTCCTTTAAAATGCTGGAAGACCATGACCATGATCAAAGCATCGTCAGAACACGTTGAACAAAGACGTGATACTTACTGTAAAAACAAAGAGGTTTTACGAAATGCATTGTGGGAAAACAGCGTCCATCAGTATGAAGCTCAGACAGTTTTCTCTTCTTGCATCTTAAAGTTGGTGTACTTTTATGTAACTTAAGTACATTTACTCAGGTATTGTACTTCATCACATACTTGAGGTTAAGTTAATGCTGCTTTATTACTTTTACTTCACAAATTAGATTTTTGGACAAAACAATCTGTTTATAAAATCTGTTTTGATATCAATTTCTCTCTATTTTCACTTTCTTTACAAATAATCGATGAATGGAGAAAATAATCAGATTTAATCCTTAATGAAAATAATCATGAATTCAAAATCAACTCCAGTAAAATCCTGCTTTCAATAATAATAATAATAGATAATATTAATGTAATGTAATGTAAATATCACAGTTTTTAAACTACATTGTATTGATTATATTGAAGGAACATTTTCAACGTTCACATTTCTTCTTCTCTGAACCTAAAGAAGCAAAAGAGCAACGAAGCACAGACCAAAGCTTTTGGGGGAAAAAACAGTTTTTTATTAAAAGTCATATACAAAAGGAATATTCCATGTTAGGATGCTATAAAGCGTTCATATGTACAATGTAACACACACACACACACACACACACACACACACACACACACACACGTTTTAGAAAAAGACACCTGTGTTTATTCCATTTGGATGCATAGCTTTGAGTACAATTCTTTTCAGGGCTTTTATTTTGAAATTCAGGTACCAGAAGAGAAACTGTACCACTGACTAGAACCTGAAGTGACATAAAAAATAAAAAAAAACATTAAAACATCTGGATTTTCCCCCGTCCGCTCGAGTAAAGACCTTTTTATCAAACAGAGTTTTTAATAAACTCCACAACTACTCGTATAAAACTACAATCATCCGGCGGCGTGACATCATGCCGAGAGGTTTCTGGGGAACGAGCTTCTGATGACTGGAAGGAAGAAATCAATCCGCTTTACTTGTACTTTAGTATTTCTATTGTCTGCTACTTTATATATTTATAGCTTATACATCTGAGAGGGAAGTTTTGTTCTTTTTAACTCAAACATGTATTTCATTCAATTTTACTTTGCAGATTCAGATTATAAAAACTAAACTGATAAAGGGTTTTTAATATAGATTAAACTACCAGAAGTATATAAAGTAATTAAAAATCGTGAAGATGAAACATATCATCACATGTTTTTTGTTTTTTAAACCCTCTCTTTTTACCTCGTTGTTAAAAACTACCATAATAATTCTGTGCCGAACAAAGTATTCAGCAATATTGTGAATACATCTTTAATAAAAACCTGAAACCTGCTGATTGTTTTGTGCCTCGGCAACAGTTTTGTTATTAGGAATAACTTTAGAAACTTTTCTTTTGCTGAAAATAAAAAAATAGTAAACGGCGAGAGACAAAATATTTTTTTTGACTCCATTTAGAATTGTTTCATGAATTACAGATTTGATGCTCGTCCATTAAAAAACGATATAAAGAAAGACGATTCTCTTCTGATAAAAAGAGTCGCTGGATAAAACACAACCTGTTCGATAACGTTACGTTTGTGCCTCTGTATAGCTAAGCTAGCTAGCTAGGTAGCTATACAAGCTAACAGCTATGTCGGTGCATGTCAAGAAAGTCAGTAATTCACAGATTTGTCGTATCATCACTTAGTTCTGTGCAACACCGCTCAGTGTCACCGACCCCAACGTTAGCTTAGCTTGCTAGATCGCTAGCTAACTCAGCTGTGTTCCAAACACAACTAGCTAGCTAGCTAACGTTATGTGTTTCATCCAGCGATTCTTTCTATCAGTCGAGAAGAGAAAGGAGTGAGACCTCCTTGTTGTTGTAGAACATCTCTTTACTAAACACGTCGTAACTTACGATACCTTTGGGTGTGTCTTCTTTCTAATTACGTATTTTCACACACGTCTTATACTCAACGTAACAAAATGCAACGCTCTTGACGTGCGTCATTTATTTGCCTCTCGTACATCTGTGTGAATTAAAATGCAATAGCTTAAGTTTACACCACAATGTGAAGAGTTAAAACATGTTTACTACGTTTAAATTTGAGGTCTGAATCCCGGAACACGTTGGTTTTCAGCTGAAATGGGTTTTAGGGTTCAGTAGCTTTAAAGCGACCAGCTGGCAAAACAACAACACAAAGCCTGCAAAGCCTGCAAAGCAGCGGCACGAGGAAGTATAAAAATATATTCTGTCATCTGAAAACCGTTCGGTCTGATTTTAACTGAGCGTTTCACCCGGTGAGCTCACGAGCAGCTTTTATTTTTATTTTATTTTATTTTTGTTTTTACCGGGAGTCCACTAGTGCAACAGGAAGGTAGAAAAGAAGGAAGTAAGAGCTGATTGTTTGTTGGAGGTCAATCTGCAGCGACGTGAAGCTTCTGAAGTGTGTGTGTGTGTGTGTGTGTGTGTGTGTGTGTGTGTGTGTGTGTGTGTGTGTGGAGGGGTCAAAGTTCAAACTGTAGGAGTGCATAAACAGTATATATCAAAGAATAAAATGCCCCTAAAGAGGAAGTTATCTTTGTAAAAACATCATTTGACGTTAATATTACTCCAGAAAGAAAAAATAAATCAGCTTTTACTCTGAAAGTCCACATGTTCAGGAACTAAAGTCGCGACCGACAAAACTGGCGACAAACAAAATAAAATGTAAAAATGAAATAAATAAAGAGGACGCGTTGGAGCTCTTTGTTTCTTTAAGCCGCAGAACTCCTTTTGTCCTAAAGCTGTTTTTTCCCACATAAAGAAGCAGTCCTTGAACGCCTCGCCACCATCGAGCCGAGCCTGCGTTCACTTCGTTCAGAGGTTTTTTGGGGGGATTTGACCACAGACAGTGAGATGACTCAAATCCAAAATGTGTGAAATGCATTCTGGGTAAACCGGTTTGTTTCTGTTTGAACACAAACTGCAGAATATTTTTGAGCTAAAGATGAAAGATGGGCACAGTTTGCTGAGCGGTTTTTGTTTAATCTGAGTTTTAATCTGAGCTTTAATCTGAGTTTTAATCTGAACTTCAATCTGAGCTTTAATCTGAGCTTTAATCTGAACTTCAATCTGACCTTTAATCTGAGCTTTAATCTGAACTTCAATCTGAGCTTTAATCTGAGCTTTAATCTGAGTTTTAATCTGAACTTCAATCTGAGCTTTAATCTGAGTTTTAATCTGAGCTTTAATCTGAGTTTTAATCGGCCAGAAGAGTGAAGAGTTTCTGGAACGACTTTCTCCAAATGTGCATATTCATGAATAACACGTTTACAACACGTCTGCTCCGAGGAATGAGAGACAATATGAAAACAAGGAATTCGTCTCCCATTCAAATTAAATTCCCAGATTAAATTGTGCATCACACATGAGTTCAACGGGATTATTTCATTTAGCAGACGTTTACTATATAAAAATATTCTTTTATTTATTTGTCATACTAATAATCCTCTGGTTTCGTTTGCCCCCCCTCCCCTAGTGGTGGTGGGGCAGGCGCTCGTGGCTGCGGCTCCTCTCCCCGTACGTGAGGCCGAGCGGCGGCCGGTCGTACATCTCGCTCAGCACCTGGAACTTCGGCCCCCAGCGCGACAGCCGGTCGCCCGCCAGCCCGCCGCCGTCCTCCTCGTCCTGGAGAATGTTCCTGCGCGCTGCCGCCGACCCGAGCGAGCTGAGGCTTCCCGCCGCCGACCCCGAGCCCTCCACGCACCACACGTGGCAGGCATCCGGCGGCGGCGCCTCGCCGTCGTTGTCTGCCTCCCAGACGATGCGCGCCACGTAGCTCTGGAAGTCCACGCGGGAGCCAGAGTCCGCGTAGCCGGCGTTGGCGGCGGCGTGCCGGTAGTGGAGGAGCTGGGGTTGGTGGGGGGGGATGCCGAGGTAGGGAGCGCCGGAGCTGCAGGAGGAGCCGGACGGGTGGACCTCCTCCTGGGAGCCGGGGGAGGATTTGATGAGCGGGGCGGTGGTGCAGGACGAGGACTGAGACAGACTGGAGCACAGAGGACGCTTCAGCTCGGTGATGTCATAGCCGTTCTGGGGGGGGGGGGGGGGGGGGGGGGGGGGTGGAGGAGGAGGAGGAGGAGGAGGAGGAGGAGGAGGGAAGGAAGCACAAAGAAGTCGTTATGAGGTGATCAGGCTCAACTTGTTTAATAAAATACGTTTTGTCTCTTATTGAGTTTAATGTTCCGACAGTGAGCCGGGTCCTGTGTGTGTGTGTGTGTGCATGTGTATTCATGTGTGTGTGTGTGTGTGCATGTGTATTCATGTGTGTGTGTGTGTGTGTATACATGTGTGTGTGTGTGTGTGTGTACCTGGTCCTGCTCGCCCCCCCCCTCCTCGTTGTAGTTCAGGATGTTTTCCCGGATGTCCTCCCAGCTCTCGTGCTCAGCAGGGATGTGATAAACTCCTCTCTTCCTGAACTTGTTACGGCTGCCTTTCTGGTTCCAGACCGTCACCGCCACCAGCACCGCTGCGCACACACACGCACGCACGCACGCACGCACGCGCACACACACACACACACACACACACACACACACACACACACACACACACACACACACACACACACACACACACACACACACACACACACACACACAGGGTTAATGCGCACCACTTCCTTCCTGCACGTCTCATTAAAGCTCGTTTGGCCTCGTTTGTATTTCATATATTTAGTTATTCAGAAACACGAGTTCATTATTAGTAGGGATGCACAGATACCGATACCGGTATCGGTATCGGGGCCGATACTGCGTTAAAATACTCGTACTCGTATCGGTTTCAATTGCCGATACCAAGAACCGATACCACTCAACAGTATTTCACTACAACAAACTGGTCGCGCTTTGTGGAGAAAAAGATTTGTTGTCCTACCTGACTTCAACGTCTAGGGCAGGGGTCGGCAACCCGTGATCCAGAGCCGCATACGGCTCTTTCGTCGCTCTCTTGCAGCTCTTGCAGCAAGGTGTGTAGAGTTATGTGCGTCGCGTTCACACAGTAAAAAATGACTGCCGTCCTGCCGGTTTGAATCAAACTGTTGCTGATCCACCAGAAGTAGCGCTGGCAGCGGCCTCATTCAGACGCTGTTGTGCGGCTACGGATGATATTATTGTAGCCGAGTGTCTGTTGTGTGTCTATATTTGTAATTCTAATAAAATGAAAACACGCTGCAGGGTAACTTGAACCACTTTTTTATCTCCTTCACACACGTATATCCCACAATTCCACTCTTTTCCTTTCCGTTTCTCCCTCCACAATAAAAGCACCGGAAACATAACTTGGAACACAGCTTCCTATATAATTGCTCGATCCCTAATATTATCGCTTACATTATGAACCCGGACACGGGGCGTTTTATGGTCCGACATTAGAGGGACTTCCACAAGAAGTTTAAAGCTTGGGATAGCCTTCTGTTAATTTTGTACTATAGGCTTGACATAATCTGCAGAGGATAAAATAAAATCTGCCTCCAAATTAATTGCACTTTCATGGAGACCAAATCTAAGAAGTATCGGTACTCGGTATCGGCAAGTACACAAATAAAAATACTCGTACTCGTATCGGTTTGTAAAAAGTGGTATTGTTGCATCCCTATTATTAGTTATGAAGGAGAATCTTTAACATCTTTGATGTGAGTCACCGGGTCCTCTTCAGGGGCGCAGGAAGCAAGGGCTGATAGGAAATGAAGTCTTAATCACTGGAACAATTACCATTCTTAAAAGGGTATATTATTATTATTTAATTATTTGAACATATCATATTGTTCTAATATAACTATTGTTAGTATTTATTTTATTTGTAATTTATTACATGTTATCATGTTATTGTCTCGCTTGTGTTGGTCTCAAATTAATTTGTTTTTCTTTTATTAATTATCAGTTGTTTTCATGGCCCACATTAAAGATTGATTGATTGATTGATGACGGTTTG
This sequence comes from Cottus gobio, assembly GCA_023566465.1. Classification (NCBI taxonomy): domain Eukaryota; kingdom Metazoa; phylum Chordata; class Actinopteri; order Perciformes; family Cottidae; genus Cottus; species Cottus gobio. The sequence continues at coordinate 27,807,841 of CM042221.1, forward strand.
TATGAATTGACCCTTTAAAACACACCGAAGTCGCACAATAACAGCAACAAACCAACATGAGGAAACTAAACTCACTGGTTTCATGACAATATGAAAACATCAGACTTTACGTAACAGGACTCTCTCTCTGCGGGTTCACGATCAATAACCGATTGACCGATTGACCGCCGCCGTGTTGGAGTTTTCCCCGGAGAACGAGAGGGTCGCCTCCCTGCGCCTACGGGTTGCGGGGAGTAAGGCTCTGACTGTTGTTTGTGCTTATGCACCAAACAGCATTTCGGAGTATCCGGCCTTCTTGGAGTTGGTGGGAGGGGTCCTGGAAAGGGCGCCGCCTGCCGACTCCATAGTTCTCCTGGGAGACTTCAACGCTCACGTGGGCGACGACAGAGAAACCTGGCGGGGAGTGATTGGGAGGAACGGCTTGCCTGATCTGAACCCGAGCGGTGTTTCGTTGTTGGACTTCTGTGCTAGCCACAGTTTGTCCATAACAAACACCATGTTTGAACATAAGGTGGCTCATAAGTGTACCTGGTACCAGAACACCTTAGGCCGGAGATCAATGATCGACTTCGTAATCGTATCATCTGATCTGCGGCCGTATGTTTTGGACACTCGGGTGAAGAGAGGAGCAGAGCTGTCAACTGATCACCACCTGGTGGTGAGTTGGATCAGATGGCGGGGGAGTCGGCCAGAAAGACCTGGCAAGCCCAAACGTGTAGTGAGGGTGAACTGGGAACGTCTGGCGGAGGATCCTGTCCGGGAGGTCTTCAACTCCCACCTCCGGAAGGACTTCTCACACATCCCGAGGGAGGTTGGGGACATGGAATCCGAGTGGATCATGTTCAAAGCCTCTATTGTGGACGCGGCCGCTAGGAGCTGTGGTCGGAAGGTCATCGGTGCCTGTCGTGGCGGCAACCCGAGAACCCGGTGGTGGACACCGGGGGTGAGGGAAGCCGTCAAGCTGAAGAAAGAGGCCTTTCGGGCTTGGTTGGCCCAGGGGTCTCCTGAAGCAGCTGACAGGTACAGACAGGCCAGAAGGACTGCAGCTGCGGTGGTCACGGATGCTAAAACTCGGGCATGGGAGGAGTTCGGGGAGGCCATGGAGAAGGACTTTCGGTTGGCCTCAAGGAGGTTCTGGCAAACCATCCGACGACTCAGGAAGGGAAAGCAGGGCCTTCCCCAGGCTGTTATCAGCGGGGGAGGGTTGCTGCTGACCCAGACAGAGGATATCGTCGGGCGGTGGAAGGAGCACTTTGAGGAACTCCTAAACCCGGTCAACATGTCCCCTGAACAGGGGGCAGCGCCTGAAGACTTGGGGTTGGATGAACCCATATCCCTGGCAGAGGCCACTAAGGTAGTCAAAAAGCTCCTTGGTGGCAAGGCGCCGGGGGTGGATGAAATCCGCCCTGAGATGCTGAAGGCGCTGGACTTTGTTGGGCTGTCTTGGCTGACACGCCTCTTCAATGTCGCATGGGGGTCGGGCACAGTGCCCATGGACTGGCAGACCGGGGTGGTGGTTCCCATCTTCAAGAAGGGGGACCGGAGAGTGTGCTCGAATTATCGGGGTATCACACTACTCAGCCTCCCGGGAAAAGCTTATGCCAGGGTGCTGGAACGGAGGCTCCGACCGTTTGTCGAACCTCGGATTCAAGAAGAACAGTGCGGGTTTCGTCCTGGTCGTGGAACAGTGGACCAGCTCTTTACCCTTGCAAGGATACTGGAGGGGTCCTGGGAGTTTGCCCAACCAGTCTACATGTGCTTTGTGGACTTGGAGAAGGCTTTCGACCGGGTCCCTCTGGGCTTTTTGTGGGGGGTGCTGTGGGAGTATGGTGTGCCGGACCCGTTGCAACGGGCCATCCGGTCTCTGTACGCCTGCAGTAGGAGCTGTGTTCGTATCCTCGGCAGTAAGTCAGATACGTTCCCGGTGGGTGTTGGCCTCCGCCAGGGCTGCCCTTTATCACCGGTCCTGTTCGTGACTTTCATGGACAGGATATCTAGGCGCAGCCGTGGGGCGGAGAATGTCAGGTTCGGGGATCTCAGGATAGCCTCTCTGCTGTTTGCAGATGATGTGGTCCTGTTTGCCTCCTCGGACCATGACCTCCAGCATTCACTGGGGCGTTTTGCAGCCGAGTGTGAAGCGGCGGGGATGAGAGTCAGCACCACTAAATCTGAGGCCATGGTGCTCTGCCGGAAACCGGTGGATTGCTCCCTCCGGGTGGGGACAGAGTGCCTACCACAAGCGAAGGAGTTCAAGTATCTCGGGGTCTTGTTCACGAGTGAGGGTAAAATGGAGCGGGAGATCGACAGGCGTATCGGTGCGGCTGCAGCAGTAAAACAGGCGTTGCACCGGGCCGTCTTGGTGAAGAAGGAGCTGAGCCGAAAGGCAAAGCTCTCAATTTACTGGTCGGTCTACGTCCCAACCCTCACCTATGGTCACGAGCTTTGGATCGTGTCCGAAAGAACGAGGTCGCGGATACAAGCGGCCGAAATGAGTTTCCTCCGTAGAGTGGCCGGGCTCAGCCTTAGAGATAGGGTAAGGAGCTCGGACATCAGGAGGGAGCTTAAAGTCGAGCCGCTACTCCTTCGTGTCGAAAGGAGTCAGCTGAGGTGGTTCGGGCATCTAATTAGGATGCCTCCAGGACGCCTCCCTTTAGAGGTTTTCCAGGCACGTCCATCTGGTAGGAGGCCCCGGGGAAGACCCAGGACACGCTGGAGGGATTATATCTCCCAGCTGGCCTGGGAACGCCTCGGGATCCCCCAGAATGAGCTGGTAGATGTTGCGGGTGAGAGAGAAGTCTGGGTCAGCCTGCTTGACCTGCTGCCTCCGCGACCCGACCCCGGATAAGCGGTGGAAAATGGATGGATGGATGGATGGATGGATGGGACAACAAAACGTATCGATCAGAACAAAAGGTCGTCAGAGGTCAGCTGAGTTTTAGAATAATCTTTTTTTATACGTGTTTGACTGATTTCTACATTCTGCAGTCGTAAAAATGTGTTTTAATATGGAATGTTTAGAAACTCATAAATCTCGTAAATTTGTTTATTTGTTGACACTATTTCTTCTATTTACTCCAAAAAAAAGGAAAAAAGTGCATTTAAAAAAATATAAAAGTTAAATCTCTCACTGCATGTTTTTCATCACCTGGAACATTAAGTTGGCTCTTTAATTCTTTAATTGTCCTTCAAGAGTAACTCTCTTACCGAAGAAGACGAGCAGACACATGCTGATGGCCAGGATGGAGCTGGGGCTGAGGGCGGCCAGCCGGTGACCTTTGACCTGCCCCAGCTCGCAGCGCTGACCCCTGAAGCCCTCCTGGCACCGGCACCGGTAGCTGTCGGGCGACAGCGCCTGGCAGACGCCGCCATTACGGCAGGAAGACGATCCGCAAGGAGACGGAGCGCAGCGCTGCTGACCGGAGTCCTCCGTCACGGTCACCTGACCGCCGGGGCACCTGGGAAATGTAGGAGTCAATGACCTCAGAGTCCTTAGGTTGTATAGAAGTCTATGCTCCATGTGTTAAAGCTGCATTCTCTCTCCTGACCACCAGGGGGCGACTCCGCTGGTTGTATAGAAGTCTATGCTTCATGTTTTAAAGCTGCATTCTCTCTCCTGACCACCAGGGGGCGACTCCTCTGGATGTATAGAAGTCTATACATCATGTGTTAAAGCTGCATTCTCTCTCCTGACCACCAGGGGGCGACTACGCTGGTTGTATAGAAGTCTATGCTCCATGTGTTAAAGCTGCATTCTCTCTCCTGACCACCAGGGGGCGACTCCTCTGGTTGTATAGAAGTCTATGCTTCATGTGTTAAAGCTGCATTCTCTCTCCTGACCACCA